>CM046332.1:28773794-29116659 GCA_025403435.1 Artocarpus heterophyllus | reverse complement strand
GTTAGTATTTGACATTGACAGTTGATAAATACATAATACATTGTTGGTCAAACTTGCTCCCTCAGAATTAATCAGATTAAACTGTTTGCTCAAAATCTAATATATATGGGCTAATATATTAAATAAATGTGAATTAAAGGCTATCAATAAGGTTGCCTAATTAAAAGTGATCAATTTAGATTTTGTGTTTTTAATGTATCATCAAGTGTGAGTCTCCTATGTGTAGAGACTAAAAATATACTTACTCCCACTGAACTTGTGGTATATATAATCATCGATCAAATTCATCTCAAAACCGAACGAGATGATAACCTGATGAAATTTGTAATACCATTGACGAGAAGCTTGCTTGAGCTTATAGATAGATTTTTTTAATTTGCAAACCATCTTCTTTGCATCTCTTGACACAAAGTTTTCCGGTTGCACCATATAGATTGTTTTATCAATGTCACCATTGAGGAACGCAGTCTTAACATCCATCTGATAAAGCTCAATATCAAAATGTGCCACTAATGCCATTATAATCCTAATAGAGTCTTTCAAAGAAACCGGAGAGAAAGTCTCTTGATAATCAATGCCTTCTTTCTGTGTAAAGCCTTTAGCGACAAGACGAGCCTTATACCTCTCCACATTGCCTTTCGAATCCCTTTTGGTTTTAAATATCCATTTGCAACCAATGGGTTTCGCACCTTCAGGCAATTGGACAAGATCCCAAACGTCATTGTCTTTCATAGACTTTATCTCTTCATTCATGGCATCAAACCACTCTTGAGATCTAGACATAAACTTCATGCCTTGGGGTTCTCTTTATCTGTAAAAAATGAAAATAAACGCTTGAATTATGCCACAATCTTCCTTGTGGTTGGCCAAAAGTAGAACTAAAACTCTTACCAGGGCTTGCCTCTTTAGAAAATAGATATTATCAAATATATATTTGCATTTGCATTTTGTATCTGCGGCCTTAAGCCATTCAATAATCCTAGTCCTTTGAAATTTGAATTTTTGATGCCAAGTTAAATCCCTTCCTGCTTTGATTTAATAATATCATCCATGATATTACCTTTCAGCTTTGTGAGATACAACTACAATCATCTCTGGACTTAAAAACTTGTTCTGATTCGAAAGTCCATGGATGGACGGGATTCCTTAACTTGTCTACTGAATCTACCAAACTTATTCTGAATCCGATGCCAATCCCCTAATATTCAGCGCACATTGTGATATAGGACAACATGTTCCGGTCCAAAGACCACTAACTGCATCTCTCATCACGCAGGCTTCACTTTTATAATCTCTCCACCATCCTCTTCATCATTCCAATTTTCCAAAGAGCCTCATATCTAAATCTTTGACATTTTCTCTCTATTCATTACGGTAGGTTTAGAACTAGAAAGACCAGACCTGTTGTAATAGTCTAAAATGATGCAATTCCAAAATATCTCTGTTTGTCATTTTTCATATTCGGAATCAAGTAATCAAACTATGACAAATTAAAGAAAAAGTCCTCCTTAAAATTCAATAAAATTTCCCATTCAAGTTCCACTGACTTGTTATACCACCATTGCCTCTTACCATTAGGATTTCCATTATGATTTCTCCCTCCGTTGAATCTTTTTCTTCGAACAAAATTACCTCTTCCAGCTCCATTATAAATTCTGACTTTTATTTTACCCTTGTTGTCCACCATTATAATGCTGTCCCTGGATATAGAGCATTGCTTGTACTGATTACAGGGATTAAGACGGTTTGTAGAGGCCCAATCTAATTGAGTAGAAAGATTAGTTTCAACTAATTACGCACCGAAATAACGAGGCTAATTACAAAATACCTTTACTTAATCATGTTACATGTGATTACTTAATTTTAATTATCTCTGGCATAGAATTTCAGTTCAAGGAGTGATACCATATTTTGTGGGGTATTTGATGGGCACGGTCCTTTTGGTCATATGGTGGCAAAGACAGTCCGTGATTCTCTTCCTCTCATACTATCTACTCAGTGGAAATCTCATTGTAAGAATGATAATCCTGATGCGACCAGAGATTGTGAACAAACTTCAACTTCAATGGACGATGAATGGTGTGAGCCATTGGAGCAAAATGAAAAGCTCCCTGAGGTGTATGTTGCACTCAGACAGTCGATGTTGAAGGCTTTCAAATTGATGGATAAGGATTTGCAATTACATCCCACCATTGACTGCTTCTGCAGTGGAACAACTGCTGTTGCCTTGGTAAAACAGGTACTTGAGCCTACCATTCAAGAAGCAATGATGTCTTTTATGGAAATTTTAGATCTGACAAGACATGATATGACATAATTTCTAGTAATGTTGTTTGGTTTCTCAGGGTCAGCATCTTGTGATTGGAAATGTTGGTGACTCTAGGGCAGTTCTTGCTACGAGAGACAAAGACAATGCTCTGGTTGCTGTACAGTTGACTGTGGACTTAAAGCCTGATCTCCCTGGTCTCTCTCTCACTTACACACTCTCTTCACCTCTAAACATTAAACTTTTCTCTTGAATGTCTTGTGAATATGTTTTTCTTTTCAAATAATTAGGGGAAGCTGCAAGGATACAACGATGCAAGGGACGGGTTTTTGCATTACAGGATGAGCCTGAGGTTGCTCGGGTCTGGTTGCCAAATAATGACTCGCCTGGTCTTGCAATGGCTAGAGCTTTTGGGGACTTTTGTCTCAAGGATTTTGGTTTAATTTCAGTTCCAGATGTCTATTATCACCATGTTACCGAAAGAGATGAATTTGTCATTCTTGCAACTGATGGGGTATCTTTCTCTTTTCCTTTGTTTATTTGTTCCTCCTTTTGTTTTCTTCCAAGTGATGCAGTAAATTTTCCCCATGCAGGTTTGGGATGTTCTCTCGAACAAGGAAGCTGTGGATATCGTGGCTTCAGCCCCAGGTCGCACAACAGCTGCGAGAGCTCTTGTGGACTGTGCTGTTAGAGCCTGGAGGCTTAAATACCCCACTTCAAAGAACGATGATTGTGCAGTTGTTTGCCTTTTTCTAGAAAATGTATCTTCGGGCAGCACAGCTGTTCTGGAGGATGATAAGACCAAGAATCATGGAGAGGCATCAGAGAAGACAGAGATAGCGGACGAGAATACCAGTGGGGGTTTAGAAGTTGATGGTTTTCATCCCTTTGCTCTTGAGCATTCGGGAACTCTAGGAAGTTGTAATGAGATTGTGCCAGTTTCCGAGGTGACTGAGGAAAAGTTTCTTACAAAGGGCCAGACAAAGAGAAGCCTAGCAGAGTGCATTTCAACTGCAGATGACGAGGAGTGGTCAGCTTTGGAAGGTGTTACCCGGGTTAATAGTTTGCTAAGCCTCCCAAGGTTTATGTCTGGTGAGAAGAGATCAGCCAGCTGGAGAAAGTGGTTGTGACATGTTCTTATGGATTGCTGTAATTTTTTCGTTCAATTTTGTATCAGTGTTTCTGTTTTGTTTTTCTGAAAGGTTAGTTTGTTGTTATTCACTTGATGTAGCGTATGTGTTTTAAGTTTCCATTTCCAGATGCAGATTTTACAGGTACCATAAGCAAACACCAGAAATCTTTTTAAGTTTGAAACATTGACTGTGAACTGAACAAGACTATTTGTGTAGTGAAATTGAGCTTATTATAGCTCCTCTTGATTGTTCATGTCGTTGATGCTTCTATCTTTACGTCGTTTCCTTTGTTCCTTCCTGTTCATATTGTTTTCTTTTGTCGTTTTTAACTTATTTTCCTTTTATTGTTTCCTTTTTTTTCTTTTTTGCGTGGCGTTGTTTTCGACTACATTTGTTTATTATTTGTTATGTCGTTTCTATTTGATATCTTTGTGTTGTCGTTTCTAGTTGGTATCTTTTTTGTCGACGTTAATAATTGATGTTTATCACTTTAATATCATTTAAAAAATGTTAACGTATTTCCCCCTTTTTTTTTATTCTGTCGTATTCCCCTACTGTCGTATTTCTTTTTCAATTTGGTGTCGAAAGACCACAAACCTTGTTCGTAGATTTGTTTCAGTTACAAAGTCGTTCGTTGTAATTCTACTGTTTATAATTTTTCTTCTTCTATACATGTTTTAGCTTAAATTAGATGGTATATTGTTTTTTATTAAAATTATTGTGTTTTATTTTTTTATTTATATTATTTATTTTAATTAAAAAGATTAAAATATTTTTAAATAATATATATTTACTTATTATTACCTTAAAATATTTGTGATTTATGCCTTTATATTTTTTAAAAATGAAATATTTAAACTCTTTTATAGGAGTGAAAAAATTAGATAACAATTCCAGAAAAGAGGTATTTATCAAATTGACCCAACCTTTAATCAGACCATTTCCTGCCCAATTGTTATGGCTGAGAAAATATACAAAATTACATATAATCAATTTAAATTTTTAAAAAGCTTTAGTATGTAGTTTTTTAATTTCACCCAAATTCAATCATCTCCAAATTAAAAAAAAAAATCTTTAACCCTAGTCCCAAATTTGAAAAACCTCTCTCTCTCTCTCTCCTTCATTCCCTCCGTCCGACGACGGCAACAACGAGAACTCTTTCCCCTTGTGCATTTGTCTCTTGTCACTCCTCTCTCTCTTTCCCTCATCACTCGTTGTTTCTCTTCTCTCACAGTCAACAGCGTCGACGACTAGATTGGTGGAGGTCGTCATCGACATCATCTTCTCCGACGCGAGCTACGAGCAATGGGCAATGACGGGCGAAGAATCTCGTCCTCCATATGGATCCTATTCTAGCTTTCTTCGGCACGGACGACAACTGATGGGTGACGACGACAACGGGCAACGAATCATTCTCAACATCATCATCTCTGGGGTATTGAGAAATGGCTTTAAAAAAAAACTATTTCGGACAAATAACTTCTTTTTTTTAGACCAAAAAATAAACTTTTTAAATAAAAAAACAGCTTCACATTTTTTTTTATCCTGTTGAGGTTTTATTTCTTACTATAATTCTTTTTCTATTTTTTTTTTAAAACTACAGTGATTTTCCTACCAAAAAAACCTATTTTTTAGTGAAAAAAAAATCATTTCTCTAATTAAAATTTTTCTTTTGGCCTTTTTTTAAATTTCCCCTCATCTCCCCGTCCTCCTCCATCTCTGACATGGCGATGGAGACTGGTGCTTTGGGAAATCCAAACGAAGGAGATAACCATGTCCGGAGGGAGGAGAGAGAGGCAACTGTAGAGAGAGAGAGAGTTATAGAAGAGAGAGAAAGTATCTGAAAAAAAAAATTAAAAAATTCTTAAAATCGCAAAATTGAAAAAAAAAATAAACTAGAGTAAAGAAATTAAAGATTTCATATGGAAGGAGTATTTCTGAAATTGCAAAATATATATATATATATATATGTTATTTTTTCCACCAAAAGAGAGTATGCTATTAATTTTTATGCCATTTCTAAGATTTGCTATTTTCCTCCTTCACCCTTCTCTAAACGAGTTCACGTTCGAAACGACCATAACTCAAAATTCATACATCAGCATCTCTTACAATTATACAATTGTAATTCCAGTAAATATTTCTTTATAATTATTCAGCTAATACCCAAATTTTTACCAGCCCTTATGGCCTAAGGTTGTAACCTCCGTAAAAAGAAGCCATATTTGAATGTCCATGACTCACTATTTGTAATTCTGTAAGTTAAAATTTAATTTTTTGTACTTTTGTTGTTAGTATCTTAAAAATTATCCACATTTAATTCATCCTTTTACATTACCATTTCACCCTATCACTAAGGGTATATACTTTGAGAAAAGAAGCCCCCATTGAGCGATCATTATTCACGATTCATAAGTCTATTTTAATTAAAACTTAGACCGTTTTACTTGTGTTAATTGTAATATTAAATTTATCCATCTTTTAGACAACACTTTTTCTTATACCATTTTTCGCCCCGTTCCTCAAGGTTATATTCTTTGGCCAAACAAAAAACCATAACTCACTATTCATAGGTACATGTTTTATAAAAATTAAAACTGTTATAATTCTGCTAATTATATCTTTAAAATTACCCACATTTTATGCAAGTTTTTACCATACCTCTTCTGCCCTAATCCATAAGGCTATGACGTTGACTAAATGCTCAAAATCAAACCATCATAACTAACAATTTGCAAGTTTATTTTAGTTGAAAATTAGACTGCTATAATTCCACGAATTGTAACATTAAACTTATCCATCCTCTTGGACCATTTTATCCCTGATCTTTGTATGATCATAACTCGGTATTAGTAGGTTTATTTTAGTTTAAAATTAGACTATTGTAATTTCGATAATTGAATGTTTATAACTTTTCATATTTTATGTAACTTTTTATTAAATCATTTCAAAACCAATTCCGAAGTTTATAGCTTTTGGCTAAATGAGCTTATATTTAAACAACCATAACTTACTATTCATAAGTCTGTTTCACTAAAAAATTCGACCATTATACTTAGGTAATTGTAATACCAAGATTATCCATTTTTTATATAACTTGTTACTGGATCATTTTGGTCTGATCCCCAAGGCTATAGCTTTTGGCTAAATGTGAGTCAATATTGGAATAACCATAACTTACTTTCTTAAGTCTATTTTAGTTAAAAACTATCTTCAAAACTAATTTTTTTGTACTTAACCTTTTACCAAACCTTTTAAATGCTATAGCCTTTGTGTAATCGAGCCTATATTGGAATGATAACATATAACTCAATATATATTCGCAAGTCCGTTTTAGTTAAAAATTAGACCTTTGTAATTGTGCAAATTGTATCCTTAAAATTATACATCTTACGCCCAAATTTTTATTGGACCATTTTGATTTTGATCCTCAAGGCTAATACCTTTACTTAAACGAGCCTATATTTTAATGACCATAATTACTATTCATGAATCTGTTTCAATTAAAAATTAGTCCATTACACTTCTGCTAATTGTAAAATTAAAATTATCCATCTTTATCATAACTCTTTACCGGATCATTTTAGCCCTGATTTTGGCTAGGAAGGGCAATTTTACTACCTAGGAACATGTTTATTTGCAGAAATACGCCTTGAATGGGGACTAGTTAAATCTGGTTCTATAGAGTTAGATCTATAATTTAACATGTAACAGGACAAGGGTGAAGCTTGTGTGGTGTCTTTCAAGAAACGGGCCAACTTTTAGAAAATAAAGCAGAGTAGCAATCTGCAATGCAATTACCAAAAGAACCCTCATTTTCCAGGTTCCTTCTCCACCCCTCTCTACACCAAACTAGTAAGACCTCGTTGTTAGGTTGTGTATGGTAGGACCTAAATGAGTAAATTGAGAGTAAAGAGGGTTTTTTTTTTTTTTTTTTTCCCTGGGAAATCGGTGGGATATTTAAAACAAGAAATTACAGAAGATACTCAGGCAGTTTTTTTTTTTTTTTCTTTTGCAAATAAGAGAAAATATGAATTAGCCAAGTTTTTTATTGTAATTTTTTTATATATTAATATGTATGTTGATGTATACATACATTATATACGCATATAAAAAGTGTACTAGCTGTGAATGTCATGCCGGCGGGGCTGTGTTATGATGACATTGCTAATGCTATTGATGAAAATATATAACATCTCTTCTCTTGTCTGTGGGAATGAGTATATATGAAAGATATTGGAGAGAAAAAGCCGCAATTATGAAATATCTCTTGTCTGGGGCGAGCAGACAAGGGATCTTCATGACCTTGTGTTGATGATCTTCTCAATGATTTCCATAATACATATATATATATATGTGTGTGTATATATATATGTATATATGTATATATGTATATGAGAGAGAGAGAGACTACAGGACTACAGGGTACAGTGGAAAAGAAAGCGTTTGGTGTGTGTGTTTTCTCTCTTTGGACTGCACCCTTAAATACGATTGTTTGCTAGTGATTTGTACTCAAGAGATGCCTTTTGCTGCCTGTCTATGTTTTACATTATGCCTCCACAATACATGATATATATGCACTTATACGTGCATAATTATATATCTATATATCTATATATACTTCTTTCGTAGATATCACGACCATATAGCCTCAACAATATGCCTTTTGCACGTCAAACCAAAACAAGAGAGTTAAATTTTTCTGATCTAATTCAGTCTTTTGTTTGGTATGTGTTTATTTATTTTGCATATGCATACTCCATGATTTAACCAAAAAGATTCGGAGTTTTCTATTTCTAACTTTTGCTTATATATAGTTTCACATATTATGCCATGACTTAAAATAAGCTGTTTTTAGTTTATTCAGCTTTTGAATATATTTGGATAGACATGTTATTTATAATTTTGACTTTCATAAATGCTTTTGAAATAAACCACCTTTTTGGTGCTTATAAAAAGCTTTTTAGTTTACCTTTTTAATTTTACATTTGTGAATAACAAATTACAAATTCAATCTATATTCTTACATTATATTATTTGTTATTACAATAACAGTTTTTTACTTATTTAAGTAAACATGTTTAAAAGTATTTCTGATATCAAAAAACACTTTGTTCTATATTATCCAAACACTAATTAAAAAGCTCTAATTATACTTCTTTTCTTCTGTTGCTTAAAAGCAAAACTTCAAGCTATCTCAAACAGATTCTATTACAAGTTGATAAGCTGGTGTGGTTTTTTTCCTCTCCTTAAGAAAAAAGGAGATAAATAGTGTTTTCACGTCTCTAGTACAAAGTTCACGTGCAATCAATTATAACATTTAGAAAATTCAAATTCATATAATCTAAGTGATAGGTTGATAAAAGACATAATTTCAACTCCATTAAGAATAATAAAAATCAATTTCCCAATGCGAAGAGACCCTTGATAGATACCTTTTTTTAGCTATGCTAGCAAAACTAGTAGTGATAACCTAACCTTGTGGGGTGGTTACACATAGATAGATAGATATATATATATATATATACATAATTTATACTAACTTCTTAGAACTATATCATTTGTGTCAAAATATCCCTCAGCCTTTAAAATATACCTATTATATCCTTGAATTATAATACTTTTTAATATTCACCCCTTGAATTTTAAAACGTTTTTTTTTAGACAAAATAATACTTGCTACCTCATTAAAAGGATAAATTTATCATTTTAGTCAAAACTCTCAAAAAACCAACTTGAATTACAGTATTTCTCCACTTTAGCTCTATCTTTTTCTCACTTTTGAGCAGACACTTTAAATATCTAAACAATTCATTTAAAGTGAAAAGGACATTCATATTAACCCTTAAGTATCATATCTAATATGATATTATAATAAAATTCAACAATTCTTTCAAAAAAAAAAACAATGTTTCAAAGTTCAAGGTGAATATTACACTTTAGGAAGCACAATATATACGTTTTAAAATTTAGAGGATATATTGATGTAAGTGACATAATTCAAGAGAAATTTATAAAAATTACTCGTATGTACACACACGTCATGATATAGCAATGGTATTAATATTGTTATGGTGGTTTCTTTTCTAACAAACTAAGCATATGCCGATCCTATAAGAGCCCACATAATAATTGTCAACAAGGTACGCGAATGATAATGACTGGATATAAATCAAGCTACTTGGTTAGGATTAACATTTCCTTTTAAATCCTAAAAGCCTTGAAGAGAGTAAAAACTAGAAGGACGGAAGAAAAAGGGGAGGCACTGACTTTAAGCGCACGTGCGTGGGGTACAGGAAGGGCTCTGTGTGTGTGTGTGTGTACGGGGAGAAAAAGAGAAGACAGGATTGCAATTTGCTTTGCTGGTGTGAATTATATGTAGCAGCAGCCCACTGTGGCTCTGCGATTCAGAAATGATATATATATATATATATACACACACACACACACATAGAGAGATAGAGCGAGAGAGAGATAGAGAGAGAATATCTGTATATGAGCATGAAAGTTGGACATTGATTATGTTACCAAAAAAAGTTGGGTGTTAATTGCATCACCTGCAGACCAACTGAAACCTATAACGTATATACATACACTGACCGCCTGAATTTCTTCTTTTAGCTTCTATAGTATACTTCATCATCATGTACTATTTAGAAGCTCTGATCCAAGCTCTTAAATTAGCACAAATATATTACTTGTATTAATTGAAGCGTATGTTGATTTTGATTCCCCACATATGATTATCATCTTCACTGTTAAAATCTTTTGCCAAATTTTAATATCTTAAATGATGTCCAATTAATTGTATTATGATACTTTATTTAAAAAGTTTAAAATATTACTTAATTGACTTTTATATGGTTTTTATTAAATGATGTGTCACAATACAATACGATTCGTTAGACATCATTTAAGATACCAAAAATCAGACAAATAATTTGAGTCTCATCTTTACTAGCATTCAGTACTATTATTTTCCACGTGGTAAGCCTCTCTTTTTGCTATTTGTTCCTTTTCTCCAGTCAAAATTAGGAAAGAAACAAATGCGGAGGCAAATATATCAGAGGATTCTCAAGTGTAAAAGAAAAAAGCAGGGTTAATTTTGAATTTAGTCCCTAAAAAAAGAGTTCTTTTATTTTACCCTCTATAACTGAAAATGACACAAAACCACTCAAACTTATCATAATATTTTACCCTTTACGGTTAAAGTTCTTTTTTTTTTTTACGATTTTAATCACGTGAAATAATACTAGTTGGTAATTAAAGACAATATAAAAAAGAGATGGCTATGCAGAAGTTGCGAGTGAATAAACAAAAATGACACTTGGGATTAGAATGAGAAAGTATTTGTGATTTTTCATAAATTTTCAAATATGAGAAAGTATTTGTGATTTTTCATAAATTTTCAAATTTTAATATATTTTGTTTAATTTAGCATATTGCATATGACCCAAATGTGATTAAAATTATTAAATAGCTTAACGCTCAGCATATACCAAAATTACAACTTATTATAAGTTAGCACTTCTGCTTGTCCCTACGAGATTTTAACCTTACTCTTATGTTATAACTTTTAAAAGTCTAAGCACTTTCAACTCTTTTTTTTCCCCAAAGATCTAGACACGTAGACACATGTCAACTTAAGAAAAGTAAGAATATGAGTAGGAATGAGAGTACATAGCATTTTCTTTACAAGTTTAAGGAGGAGTTCTATGTCGTTTCAATCATAGAGAGCTAAGAAAGATAACTACTATTTTTCAAAAGCTAAATTAAAAATTGATTTATAAAAAATACGCATTGATACGATGGAGTTCTAAGACTACTGCATTGAAAAGATATATATATGTTGTTTAGAAATTTGGCAGTTTAAATTGCGTAATTTTTCTTTTCTCTCTTTCTTTCTTTCTTTCTTTTTTTTTTTTTTTTTTTGTATCAAAGAATTCTCATGTATATGTAGGCCTGTTTGAGAGGGTCTTTCAGAAGATATTTTTAGGAAATTGAATCCAAAGGTTGCTTATATAAGAGTTTAGCTTTTTAAAAATATTTCTAATCAAAAGTCATAAAATAATTCTTAAAAAAATACTTTTTAAATAGAATTTAAAACTTATAACTTGATAATTTTAAAAAGACAAATTTCATTGTAACATATTTATTTTCTTGTTAACAAATTTTAAATCCCTCTTGAAATTATAGTTCTAAATATTACTAAAATGTCATAGATTTTGCTTCTCTTCTTCTGCTCTACGGACGGAAACATATTAGTTTGTACAATAACCTAACTTAATAATTGTAGCGACACATGCATACGTAGTATACCTTTGTGGAATAGTAGGAGGTACAGTACACTCAAAATGAAAAATCAAAAAGGGCAGAGAGAGAGAGAGAGAGAGAGAGAGAGAAGGCGCACAGCCAGCCCACATGCCATGATTATGCGAGCGAATCCAACAAAGAGAGACAAACAAGGAAAAACAGGTGTCAGCGGCTAAGCCAAGTGTAGGGCTAAATGTTATTGCAGAACCACTAGTAAATAACTAGTACGTGCGTGTAAAAAAAGTAAAATATTCCCCCCAATAAGCCTTTGCGTGTGATTCTTGCTGTTCTATACGGCTATCCATCAACGGGCCCCAAAATTATTTAAATAGTAAAAAATTAAAATCAAGAAATATAAAATGTATTTCTAGAGAATTTCGTCTAAAGTGAAAATTAACTATAATCTAATTTTTTTTTAATTTTGAATCAATTGGTTCAACCAAAGTAATATATTTGACAATCTAGCCATAACAGTAATACTTATAAAGATCTTTCTTCTATCTTATAAAAAAATTCTCCAACAATGAAATACAAAAAATTTACCATAAATTTCTTAGAAGTAAAGTGCATAGACTTACATATTATACATATATATAGATGAAATGTATCAATTATAGCATGCTAAGCTTTGCAATTATCAAAATTTAACAAATTGATATAATATATTTAAATTAAAATTAATTAAAAAAATCTGTTATAGTTGGTTCTGCAGGATTGTTCACAGAAACTAATGGAAACTTCAGCAGGAAGGATATATAGTTGGAATATTAATTTATACCTGAAACTGCGTGTATGCTGAGAATTAACTAACAAACTTATCTTCTCTTAGATATTATGTGCTTTGTTAGTTCTACCCTTAAGTAATAATAGATACATCGCCTGGGGAAGATTCTTCAGGGTTTGGGGAATCTTTTTTATGCGTCCTTCCGTTCTTTGATAATCCCTACTTTCTTATTTCTTTATTTTTACTTCTATTTTCTGTTAAAGGGAAAAGAAGAAGAAGAAGAAGAAGAACGTTATATATATATATATATGTATATATATATATATAGCGACCGACTTCTATCAATCCCAGCTCGAAATTCCAAGTATGGTTTTTGTCAAACGAAGTAATATTGAAAGTTAAATAGCAAGGAATTTAATAGATTCCCTGCCAATGCCAAAATACTAGAAGAAACATATACATATATATCACGTTTACGTGTATACATATATATACATATAAGTAGATAGATATAAAAATGTGAACTGAAAGTAGTGATTCACGAGGTGTGTGGTTAGTGGTTACTACTTGCTGGGTTCGGCATCTCCAGAGATGCATATCCAAAATTAAGGGAATTAAGCATGCATGACTTGTACTTGTGCGTGTGTGTGTGTGTGTATATATATATATATATATATGTATATAATGGTTGGGTTATCTAGGATTTTTCAGTGGACCTCCCTTAATTTATAATTAATTAATTAATGTATGTTTTTGTAATTAGGCATAAATATGGGCACCACCATTCCATGTGCTCCCTTGCTTGCTTCCATGAAGTTATTTCATTTGGGATTCACGAAGAAATGACTCTCATCACCACTTCAACATGGGCTGCTCATCACTTGTCTTAGGTAATCTAAATTATTCCTTAATTTGAACCTCTTCAATTATATGTCATATATATATAATTTGTTCGATCGACTAATTAGTGGGAGGTTGGCTTAAGTGTTTTTAATTAGTTTGTATTTCTTAGGAAAACCTGTTTTAACATTGTAATTTATATACATAGATCATGGGTTTATGGGTTTAGATGTTATGGTAGAGATGACTAGTGACTAGTGGAGAGGAACAGTAGTACGTACTGCAACTGTATATGACTAACTACTGCAAAAGTAAATCTAATTCTTAGACCATGATGTTTTCAAATAAATAGATTAATTAATTAAAAAAGCTGCTATGCCTTCATGACCCGTTCCCATGATAGATATGTGTATTACGTTATATTAAACAAAATAAATACAACACAAACACATCTCCAGCTAGGTAATTCTCTACCCTAATATATAATATCATACATAGATGATTAGAACCATCCAAAATAATTCACCTTTTCTTAGCTTATACATCTTCAAAGTACCCTTTTTTACAATGTTACTTCAGCTAGCTACCTAGCTAGCTATAAGCCTATAATATAGCTATATTTCGTCGCATTTCTTATTATATATTTGTTGGTTGATAACATATAAAATTCTATGTTATGAATAGTTATAAATATTCACAGACTACTAGGATCTATAAATAAATAAATATATAGTTATTTAGAGATATGTGTATATCCAACTGTCCCTTGGAACCAAAGCAGTAGTTTTCCCCCAATCTTGCTAGCTAATATACCTGGAATCGATATATGCGTTTTTATTTTAACATATATGTGTGTGTGTATATATATATATATATATATATATATATATATATAAATACATCGCTCCTTCTAGTTTGGCCACTAGTAGCACTGTGCAGCTATCTGAATATATGTGAGTTTGTGTGTTGGAAATTGAAAGTCTTAAGAGGCAGATCAGCTAGAAGAGGAACTAATAATATGCTGATGGGGTCATTCAATTCTCGAGAAGATCAAGAAGAATTTGTAGTAGAAGCTGCCAGCAATACTAATGTTAGAGATCTCGAACCATTAATTATATCATCATCATCGGCGGCAGCGGCAGCAGCCCCACCGTTACCAAATGCAGCACTTCACATCCGGCAATTACTCATCCGCTGTGCCGACCTCATTTCTGATCAATCGGATTCCTCCGCCGCTCACCGCCTTCTTTCCTTCTTGTCGGCTAACTCCTCTCCTTACGGCGACGCCACCGAGCGGCTTGTTCACCATTTCTCCAGAGCCCTTTTCCTCCGCCTCAACAACAACAACAACAGCAATTCGTCAGCAGCAGCAGATGATGAGGCCGTTCATTCCTCATACCTAACCCTAAACCAGATTACTCCATTCATAAGGTTCTGCCATTTGACCGCCAATCAAGCCATACTTGACGCCATAGACGAAGGACAGCAGTCAATCCACATCCTGGACATGGACATTATGCACGGCCTTCAATGGCCTCCTTTTATGCAAGCCCTCGCCGACCGCCCTTCTCCTCCTATGCTCCGTCTCACCGCCACCGGCACCGACTTAGCCCTTCTTCAAAAAACCGGAGATCGCCTTCTCCGATTCGCCAGCTCCCTAGGCCTCCGCTTCCAATTCCACCCTCTCCATCACCATCACGACCATGATCTCCCTCTCCTTCTATCCTCCTCCGCTAATTTACTACTCTTCCCAGCCGAAGCCCTTGCCGTCAACTGCGTCCACTTCCTCCACCGCCTTCTCAACCTCGACCAACGCAATCTCGCCTTCCTCTTCCTCAACACAATTAAGGCTCTGAATCCGAAGGTGGTGACGATCGCCGAGAGAGAGGCCAATCTCAACCACCACTTCCCTACGCTCTTCATGCCGACATTCGTGGAGGCCTTGGACCACTACGCCTCCATCTTCGACTCGCTCGAGGCCACGCTTCCGCCGACAAGCCGCGACCGACTGGCTGTGGAGCAGATTTGGCTGGCCACCGAGATTCTGGACGTGGTGGCACAAGATGAACATGATAATTTTATAAATAACGAAGATCAAATTAGGCGGAGACGACGGCGCCGGCGAGCGCAGAGGTACGAGGCGTGGGAGGTGATGATGGAGAGGACGGGGTTTTCGAATGTTCCGTTGAGTCCGTTCGCTCTTTCTCAAGCAAAGCTTCTTCTCCGGCTTCATTATCCTTCAGAGGGTTATCGCCTTCGCATTCTCAACAATTCTTTCTTCCTTGGTTGGCAGAATCGTCCTCTTTTCTCAGTATCTTCCTGGCACTGATCACCTTCTTCATCCATTATATCAGGGGGAAATTAGTGAAAAAGCTGATGAATTATTTCTCCTCCTAAAAACCCAAAAATATTTCTAAGTCATGAAGAAGAAAAAAATGTCGAACATGATATCAGAACACAGTAGTGCTAGAATTAGTTTCATGATATATATATATATATATATATATATGTATATATGCATGCATATATAATGAATAATATTAGCGCCTCGTGAAGATCAAGTTGCGTACATGATCGATTAATTCTTGGAAGGAAAGAAGCGAAGCTGATCATGATCCTGAAAGATTAATATTTTTATTAATTCTCCACCATGCTAGTACTTGTCTTGTCATGAAAGACTGAGTGTAAGCATTCTTTCTTGGAGTATTGGAGTGTTCCTCAAACGGATGATCCATCGCTCAAATATATATTCCTATAATTAGTTTTTGTTTTAGCACCTTTTCCTTTTATTAATTTTTACTCTCTATTGTAATTTGTAACCAATGGCTCTTCAATTTTGTGGAAGGAAACAATATCTGAGTTGTTAATTATTAGTGGAGTATATCTGATCCTTTTAATTATTTAATTACATGTACTAATTATCCCATTTCGTCTAAAGTTATGTGAAGCACTAATATCGTTTCTATAGGGCATGCATATAATATTTTTGTCTCCTTGTATATATTGCTGCCAGCTTTTGGGATTAAACATTTCTTTTCATCATCACTTCATCTTTTTATATATAATTATTATTACTATCATTATAATTTAGTAATGCTAACGAAGATTCGGTTACTTGGTTGAATTGATTGACACTTTTTTAATACATATGTATATATATATGTATATTTATATCATCGTGCACACTCATGGCATTATCCATATTTTTTTTTTACCACTAAACTATCGGGTATTTATTTTTGTCTGTCTAAAAATTAATATATTTGAATATGGTATTAGAAAAGAAAGAAAGAAAGGAGCTCGCTAGGTAGGCACTGATATTATCTTGTTCCCTAAAATTCTCTTGTCTAGCTACGTCTTCAATTAGACGTTGTTATGCTTAATTAATTAAACTTTATTGATTAATTTCGAGAAAAATATATCGAAGCTAGCTAGGTAGCCTAGGGACGAGAGCATGCATAATATATATATATATATATATATATATATATATTGCATATGGATGGTTCTTGTTGTTCAATGCGCTAAACCAATTAATTAATTAATTAGTAGCTGGGGACGTTAGAAAGGAAGGCGTATATTCCTGTTGGTTTGTCTTTTAAAATTACAGCCCATTTTAACAATTAAATATTAATGTACCCTAATTCATGCCTTGTGTCCCCTGAACAAAAGCATAAAAGTTGGCAAAAATAAGAGGAATTCATGGTCAGATTGCCTCCTCCTTGTACAACCAAACAATGCATTTGCATTTGAAGTTGTAAGATCCCCTCCGCCTTCCTGCTCCTGTTTCTCCGATTTCCTGCTTGCTAGGGTTCATTTCTCCTATGTTTATCTCTCCATATACTATTTTTTATTTTTTTATTTTGTTAATTGAGGACCACTAATCCTCATATCTAATTAATTATTACTTCACCTGTTATAATATATATATATATATATATATATATAATATGTTTCTATATTTTTAATTAATAAAATTCATTTGTATTTAATAATCATGCATCATTTGATTAATGTTGTCGTTTGGTTGATTATGAATAATATTGTTAATTAAAGGATAGCAGCACTAGTTTAATCCCTTAAAGAAAAAGAGCAGCACTATATATAAAATTTGTCCAAGCTAACTTAAATTACAAAATTGGTGCAACACTCAACATGGGTTAATTCTTAATAATATGATTGCAAATGGACTTCACTAGCATCCTCCTGAAAATTATTATTCAATACGGCTACCAACTTAATGCTAATATATATATATATATATATATATATATGTATGTATGATCATCTAGTGCTCATGAGAATGCTATAGTATGTAATATAAATATTTACATAAGCTGTGTGCGCGCGCGGGCGCACTGATCGGATCGTCTCAGCTGAGGCCACGAATAATCAGGATATGTCAGAGCTTTCAGGTTTAAAAAACATAAAAATTCATGTGTGTTAGTGCGTAAAATATTTATGAAGTTATGCGTAAGTGGTGACAAGTGATAAGATGGTCACAAGTGACAAGGGCATGAGAATACGATATGGGATACGGCCGAGCGCTAGGAGGTGAGCTTGTTAGCCTTGGTTGGTTAGAGTTGGTTGGATTGCGTGTTTGAGAGTGAAGACTACTTAATACTTATGATCATAATATCATAATTCATAATTCATAATGCAATTCACTCAACACTCAACTGATATATATATATATATACATATATATATCGATGGATCCAGCAGGGAAGGGAAAGGCGGGCAGGGCTAAAAGCCTATTTAGGGTTGCATTGGTGCACGCATATGTGATATGTGGCGTGGTATTTGAATTTGACAGACATCCATATTATTCCATCTCCTTCAGACGCAACCCTTTCTTTTTCTGCTTTTCACATGTATATATCTCTCACGAATTATATTAGAGAAGTACACGGATGACTTTCATGGTAAGATTGGGGGTTGGAAGAGGTGTCGACACAAAATTTCATTAATCATAATTTTGGGGATTTGAATACACCTGTAAATTCATTTGCCCAAGTTTTCATATATTTGAAAGGGCGTCCATTTTTGAGTAATCAGAGTGATTAATTAGAGAAAACACAGAGTTTGGTAGTATTCAATTTTCTCTTATATACTTATTCTTTATTGTAATAAATTTTTTGTAACGATTAAAAGTGGACATAACTCTTACATTATGAGCAAACCACTATAGATTTGCTTGTTCTTGTTTATTCAATGTTTCCCTCTAGAATTAGCACATCTAGTTGTTAACACACATTTACTCTTATTTATAGACTTGGAAATGCATGGCAATTTCGTATTAATTCTAATATTCATATTTATTCTTAATTGTCAAGATTAAAAAAATATAATTATATGCCGCTTAATTAGAAGCCTTAAGCAGGAGCACTGGCGCATTTTGTTGAGTTTTTTTAAATAGAATATAGTCGCATTGTTGCGTACAAAATTATTAACTGAAACGAAGTGATTACTTGCCTCTACATTTCCAGTACAGATAATCCTTACAAGTCTCAGCCAGGACAATTGGTTTTTTTTTGGACTTCATTGGTATTTGATTTTAATTGCAATGAAAAAGCTCAAGTATCATTAAAAAAATAATAAAAAAATAAAAAGTTCAAGTGCCTTCTAAAGATTACGTTGCGGCAAAGGGATATTCTTGTTTAATAGAAGATTCCTAAAACTTAAAACCTTCTGTTGATTGGCCGGATAATGAAAAGGAATGAGCTAACCTGTCTTCGACTGCTGGTTCAATGACAGATTAGCATGGGGAAATATAAATGAAAAAAAAAAAAAAGAAAGTGGAAATGTTAGAAGATATGTAATCTCAAAGAAGGGGGGACTAATTTGTACTTCCGGGATTAGTTATTCGTTTATGAGTTGATAAAATAACGTGAGATTGATGGAGATTAGCTATCGCAATCTCATGTCTTGTCCAATTAAGAATGTTTTTGTTTGGTATACCGGATCGGGGCGTCTTTCACTGTTTTTGTGTTTGTATGATTATTCGGAAGTTGGCTAGGGGTCATAGTACTGTTTAACCGACTAAAATTAAATGCTGTTCTGCTCCGGGACAGATCTAATCCACCCGTCATTGTGTTTTTTTTTTTCTATATTATATATATACTCATTTCAATACAAGGACACATATAAGTATCTATTCAATTAATATACATTCATTCTTTAAGTTTCAGGTACTAAATGTCATAATTAATAGTCAATACTCCATGACAATCAACTCTTTATCACATGGTAACCATTGAAACGACGCCCACAAAAAAACGTGTGTATACAATGCATGGATGCATAAGGGTAGACGTTTGAGTACATGCGATTGCAATTGGTTGAAGGTGATGATTAAAGGATGGATACATATATATATATATATATATATATATACGTGGGCTATGGGATGGAAGGTGATGTTGGTTATCATCGTATGAATATGATTCTCGGAGAGTATTTGATTGGGGTGTGGTTGTAGGATCTGCCGTCTGGTGGTATAATCTATATAATTTATAAATGAACGTACGTAATACAATAAGTCATCAACAAGAGACAGAGCGAGCATGATTGAAGCCAAGGCCGAGAAAAATTATTTTTATCACCATAGAGTTGGATTATAATCCCACTACTCCTAAAACAATAAATCTCAATCTAATATATAATATATTATTTAAATTAGGTGTTATTATTTTGTTCATAACAAAGATTATAACTCGTCAGGGTTACATATGATTGCTGGCAGGGCCAAAGGCGAAAGGAACAGTCACCTCTGGGCTATGGGGACACACACTATTGTCTACTGCATAGTACGTATTTCACATCTCATCTACCTTCCCTTTCAGCTTATAACTATAGTCTATAGACATAGACTGCAAGTAATCTTGTCTTTCTATTTAAATATTATTATTATTCATATACATCTCAATTCTCAAACACACAACCACCCGCGCTGTCGATCGTTTGGATTCTCCCATGGATTCATGTATATACATATATGCCGTCAGATGCTATATATATAGATATATATGACATGTATGTCCCTTCAAAATAGTAAATATAGTTGTTTATGATAAACAAACAAAGAAGATGCTTTATGTCCATGAATATATGATGTAATGATATATATATATATATATATATAAAGGAAAAAGGAAAGAGGGGAAAAGAAAAAGAATCAAAGAATCATAGATAGGTGCTAAAGATTGAATAGGAATAGTGGGTTGGATTTGGATTTGGATTTGGATTTGGTAGCACCTGCGTCCTTGTGAGTCTGAGTCTGCGTCCGCGTCTGCGTGTTGCAGAAAATTAAAAGAGAGAGAAAGAGAGACACTGACTGAATGACAAATTGGAAATTAAGGGAGAGGGAAGGGGCGAGGGTGAAAACACTGCTTCTAATATGTAATCACTAATGAGGACGTGCTCTACAAGTTAAAGAAACCCACCCCACCACCAATTCCTTTTTTCCATTTATTTATTTATGTATTTAACTTCTATATATGTATATGTATACACACGAGGATGGTCCTTGTCCTCTCTCTACACGAGTTTCTCGATCAAAGACTTGGTCCTCTCGTCCCAACCCAAATGATGTTCCATTATGACAATCTTCTGCATCATCACATAAAACAACAGAATCTCCTCTCTTATCCTTTTCTTATCCTAACACAATATATATACCTGATTAGTCTTACATTATTCACATGAACCTTTAGTTAACGATTATGATCGCCGTCCATGATATCCAGTATTTCTCATATGATAAAACAATCCCGGAGAGGGTGAGACTGATTCTATCTTTATTTTTTTTATTTTTTACTTAAAGATGAGGGGATTCGAGCCCACCTAGGACAATTACAAACATGTGCATTCTTTCTTTTTCGCTACAACTCAACAGACCCAATCAATGCTCTTGTTTTTTTGTTTTGTTTTGTTTTTATTGATTTCAAACTTTTAACTAGTTTGCTCCAACAACCAAAACGCCCCTTTCTTTCTCAAAAGTCTCTTCCCAACACACAAGGGACCATCTTCTCCGATAGATACCCAACACGCAGAAACAACGACACCCTAAGCGCTAATTCAATCCTCATCATGTCATTGGAACCCTAGCTAGCTACTATTTCTTCTCAAATAATTATCATTGTTCTTCTTCATAGTGGAAACTCTTTTTGGAGGACGTCAAGATTCCGAGAATCACAAGCTTCCAACATGTCACTCCTATCAGCACAGCTGCAACAAAACGTACCATATTCATTCACCTTTCGTGGTAAAATTCCATAGCAGCTTTCCAACACCAGTAAAAAAAAATAATAATAATAATAAAAAAAAGGTATCTCTTCGTTTTTTGTTACCGTACCTTAAAGAAATTCTTAAATACTGCCATGCATTATCCGCCTTTGGATTCATAGCGAGCGCGCGGACGTAATAACGAATTGAATCCTCATGCATACCCTAAGTGCCAAAAAAAGAGGGAGGGAGAAGTGATCATTAGCCATTTGGTTTGGTTTTATTTGCCCTTTTGAAGAGAAATGTAGATTAAGCACAGCATGCATATCAAAATGTATACAGAAATAACAAGGATCCACAAGGGTCCAAAGACAAGGAAAACTTTAACAACGTGAGAATCAAGGATTAGGGATAAACCTGGTTAGCATAGCTGATACCCATGTTCGCCCAAGCACGAACGTAATTAGGCTTCAAATCTAGTGCCTAGAAGCACAGGAAGATTGAATGAATGTCAGTGGTTTCTAGTTGAGAATGTTATCATGGGGCTGCAAGAATAACGGATAAATATATACCGATACTTAAATGACCGACGTCATTCCTTTATTCATGTAAACCCTTAAAAGTTTACAATTATAATGCTAATACAAGGCATTAATGTAGACTACCTGTTGATAAGCAAAAATCGCATCAGCGCTCTGAACACTATTTGCTTGCGTTGCACCAAGCTTGTTCCAAAGAGAATAGTCGTGCGGCTTGAGTTTCAAAGCGGTCTGGAAGGCCTCGATCGCTTTGTCATACTCTCTGGATAAGTTATAAAGAACACCCAACACTATGTGTACGTCGGCATCCTCCGGCGACATTTGAGCAGCTTCTTTGAATATCCCAGCCACCTGGATGCACTAAATAAATGATGGAAAAATACCCAAAACACCCCATGTGTTTTGCCAAAATGCCACTTTTGCCCTTCTTCTAAAATGCCAAAAACATCATGTGTTTTCGAAAGCATACAAAAATATCCCCTAAAGAGATTAAACTTTTTTAAAAAACCAAAATTATCCTTCCTAATCTTTACTAAATACAATTTGAAACATTACTAAACTGAAATACTAAATAAAATCAATATTAAAAGTTAAAAACTCTCATAAGAATTGTAGTGTTTGCTTAATTGAAATATTTATTTGAATATTTTAAATTATCTTTTCTTTAATTTTTAAATCTGAGTCATATTTAGAACAACATTTATTATATATTGGGAAGGATAATCTTGGAATTTTAAAAATATTAATTGCTTCAAGGAGTATTTTGAGTATGAATTTGTAAACGCATGGGGTGTGTTGGGCATTTTCATAACAAGAGGGGCAAAAGTAGTATTTAGGCAGGGGTGTTTTGCGTATTTTCCCATAAATAATTAAAAAAAAGGATGCACACTCAGAATGAAATTTGCATATTTTTTAGTAGGCAACTATATATATTTGCGAAGACAAGTATAAGAATAACGAAACACAGACATATAAACATTATTTACAAAGATAACACTTACATCAGCAAAGTACAAAGAGTCAGCCAACTCAGGACGGGCGAGTGTCCCGTATTTTGGATGATGACGTAACCAACCATATAAATATTTTAGTGCAGCTGCCTGCTCCAACTCTGCATATTTAAAAAGGGAGCATTGTAATTGTATTGAATACTAGTATTGTTATCTTCTGCTAGTAACTGAATGCTTCTGAAGACTGCGGATTATATTTTCCCACACTGGCCGAATTTACGGGGTCTAGAGTGCAATAATTTATTTTCATATGCTAATTGTTGCAAGGCACACATTACCGAGATCACATGCAAATTACTTTTACCTACGTTGAGTATGACGGTTTGTTTTCTGTATAGACTAGAAGAGCAACTTACTGACCGTTTGTGTGACTCACACCGAGAGCAAGAAGCACTTCCAGATTTGTCGGATCGGCTTCATGTGCATGCATCATAGCTGCTATAGCCTGCGTACATTACACTAAAGATAAAGTCGTGCAAAATATAAACTCAGACGATACAACTGTTAATGACAAGGATAGTGTTGAAAAACAGGAAAATCAGTTTCCTGATTTCTCTGTGATTTGTTTCCTTATTTGTTAGGATATTATGTGAATAGGGAGAATATTTGATTAGGAGAGATTCTTGGTATTATTGCTGTAAATTATTATTGTAATTAGTTTCTTTATTTATTACTATCTTTTCTGCTATAAGAAGAGACATTAGTAGTGGTATTGTAATATACCAGAGAAAAAATACAGAAAACTAACTTCATCTGTTTCTTGTCTCAAGTTATATGGTATCCAAGCAGGAATTTTCTTTTTCCTAGAAAAAACCTAGGCAGCCCCTTAGTCAGCCGTCACCAGGAGTTTCTACCATGTCATTGGAAATATCGTCGAAGTCTGCCTCAGTTCCACAGCCACCTGCTGTAACCTATACACCCCGAATTCTCACTCCCGATTCTCATCCAGTTCAAATTACCATCCAACTCAATGGTGATAATTTTTTACGCTAGTCTCAGTCCGTTCGGTTGTACATCAGGAGGAGAGGAAAAATAGGTTACTTCACAGAAGATGCTCGGGAGCCACAAAGGACAGATCCGTCACACTCAACCTGGGATGCCGAGAATTCTATGGTCATGACGTGGTTAGTAAATTCAATGGAGGAGGATATCAGTTCTAATTATTTGTGTTACTCCATGGCAAAAGAACTGTGGGATAACGTTACACAAATGTATTCTGATTTGGGTAATCAATCCCAAATTTACGAACTCACACTGAAACTTGGTGACCGCCATCAAGGTAATGATTCTGTTACCAAGTACTTTCTCTCAAACGTATTTGGCAAGACTTGGACCTCTTCAATGATTTAGAGTGGAAGGGCGCCAAAGATTGTAGCCGTTACCGAGACGTTGTCAACTCTAATCAAGTCTTCAAATTCGTTGCCGACCTCAATGTGGAGTTTGATGAGGTAAGAGGGCGAATCATTGGAAGAAATCCTCTACCTTCCATTAATGAAGTTTTCTCCAAAGTGCGTCGCGAAGAAACCCGACAGAATGTCATGCTTGGAAAAACGGGCAGCTCAAGTGGCAAACTGAAGGCTATGCTCTTGTGACTTCCGCGGCCCATGTTGGGGTGCGAAATGGTCCAACTCCGCAAAAGACAGATGAAAAGCCTCGAGTGTGGTGTGATCATTGCAACAAACCTCGCCACACTAGGAAGACCTTCAAGCATATTCATGGAAAATCTATTGATTGGAAGCCGAAACACAAGCGGCAGCTATCCATTGTCAACACTGCCGAGCAACCCTTTTTTTCAACAAGGAGCGGCAACAGTCCACTGCCAATGTCGCCGAGCAGTCCATTTTTTGTCAACAATGAGCAGTTCGATCAATTTCTGAAACTCCTAAAGTCCATCCTGAATATTGGTACTCCTAATTGTTCTATGGCTTATACAAGTTGGAATTCCTTTGCTCTTTTAACAACTATTAATTCTTTTCCTTGGATCATTAATTCGGGAGCCTCTGATCATATGACTAGCTTGTCTCATTTACTTCATTCATATACTCCATGTTTTGGTCATGAAAAATTCGAATCACCGATGGTAGTTTCTCCCTTATTGCTAGAAAAGGTACTATATGAGAGTATAGATCTTAAATCAGTACTCCATGTACATGAACTTGCATGTAATCTATTGTTTGTCAGCAAATTATCAAAAGATTCTAACTGTTAGTGTCATCTTTATTGATTCTCATTGTGTTTTTCAGGACCAGAACCCGAGAATGACAATTGGCAGCGCTAGAGAGATAGACTGTTGGAATACGGTTCCTAGTTCCAAGGAACAGCTAGGATTTTTTTTAATTCAGAAGATTAGAATAAAGGAATTAGTTTAAACTAATTCCATTAGATTAGAAGATCCCTTAAGTTTAGGAAGTTGTTATCCCTGATTTTTTGTTCTCTGCATAAAGGAAATCAGGGAAATTAGTTCTTTCCCTGGTCTATATATTTTGTAATTCTCGTTCAAGGTTAATAAGATTGAGTAGAATAATTTTTCACTCATAAATCTTCATGGTATCAGAGCTGGATCCGGGCCACTTCTAAATCTTCTCACAATACTTGTTCATCATCATGGTTAACGGGAAAGAAAGCACTAGCTCCGAACTCACGTCCAAGTTAGAGGCGAACCATCACAGGGACTGCTGGTGTGCCTGAAGGAATAGTTTTGCCCATCACTGGTCACAAGCTCAACGGACAGAACTTCATTCAATGGGCTCAATCCATTCGCATTTTCATCTGTGGGAGAGGAAAAGAAGAGTACCCCACTAGTGCCATAACAGAACCCAGTGAAGACGATCCCACCTACAAGACATGGAGACTTGAGAACAGCATGGTCATGTCATGGCTGCTAAATTCCATGACAAATGAAACTGCTGAGAACTTCATGTATTACAATACAACAAAAGAAATATGGGATGCAACAAAGGAAACTTATTCAAAAGTTGACAATACTTTAGCAATATTTGAAATCAAGAGCATTCTCCATGGTTTTCAACAAGGAGATCGATCGGTTATAGAGTATTTTAACACTCATACACATCACTGGCAACAGCTGGACATCTATGAGGAAATACAGTGGAAATGCCCTGATGATGCAAAACAATACAAGAGACTCCTGGAGCAAGACAGAGTCTATAAATTCCTCCTTGGACTCACCCCAGACCTAGATGAAGTTCGTGGAAGGATTCTCCGCACCAAGCCTCTCCCTAGCGTACGAGAAGCATTCTCTGAGGTACGAAGAGAAGAAAGCCGAAGAAAGGTTATGCTAGGGACACAATCCACACTCCAAAACACTGAGGGCTTTGCACTTGTTACACAAGGCTATCAGCATGCCAATAACAGTAGCAACAACAATTAGTCAAAGAAGAACCGGCCTTGGTGTGATCACTGCAAGAAAGTGGGCCACACCAAAAATAATTGCTGGATTTTACATGGCAGACCTGCAGAACACAAGCCTCGAAACAAGGAGCACCGTGGAAACACAGTCAATGTTACCCCATCCAATCAGGAAAATGGCACCTCTGCATCTGATTTGAGCCCGTTCAGCAAGGAACAATTAGAAGCCTTACAGAAAATACTTCAACAAACTCTACAAAATGTTGGGAGTTTAGTTGGCACTGCAACTATGGTAGAAAAAAGGTAATGCTATTTATGCCCTTAGTGTTAGAAATGGGAAAGCAAATTCATGGATTGTCGACTCTGGAACGTCAAATCACATGACTAGGGATATTAGTGTGTTTGATAAATATTCCCCAAGTCACGGCTATTCAACTATCCGTATAGCTAATGGCTCACGTTCAAGGGTGGCCGGTACAGGTTCAGTTATTCTTTCAAAGGATATCACACTCAAATCAGTCTTATATGTTCCTAAGCTGGATTGCAATCTCCTCTCAGTAAGCAAATTGAATCAAGATCTTAAATGTATTACTAAATTTTTTCCCAATATGTGTGAATTTCAGGCTTTGGCTTCGAAGAAGAGGATCGGCAGTGCTAAAGTATGTGCAGGACTCTACCTCCTACGAGTTGATGGTGCAAAAGTAGTCACAGAAAACAGCTTGTGTAGTCTCTTCTTCTAGCAATAATAAGGATTATGCCATCATGTTATGGCATTATAGACTAGGTCATCCGAATTTTCTGTATCTCAAAAAATTGTTTCCATCATTATTCAATAAAAATTATAAAGTTTTTCGTTGTGAAATCTATCAGTTATCCAAACATACACGAAGCATCTATCCTGTTCTAACATATAAACCATCTTACCCTTTTTCACTCATTCACAACGATGTATGGGGGCCATCTAAGATCAAAAACATAACTGGTTGTAGGTGGTTCATCACCTTTATTGATGACCATACCCATGTCACCTGGGTATTTCTTATGAAGTAAAAAATCAAAGGTTGGAAGGATCTTTAAAGAATTCAATTCCATGATCTAGACACAATTTCAGACAAAAATCCAGATTCTACGGATAGATAATGGAAGGGAATACTACAAAAATATCCTCGGGTCATACCTCAAGAGGCAAGGCATCATACACCAAAGTTCCTGTGTGGAAACTCCACAACAGAACGGCATCAGTTGAAAGGAAAAATAGACATCTGATAGAAGTGACAAGATCTCTAATGCTCACTTCCAACATTCCGAAGCACTTTTGGGGTGAGGCAGTTCTAACTGCAACCTTTTTAATTAATCGAATGCCATCTAGAGTGCTCAATTTTCAATCACCATGTCAAACACTTTGTCACTTATATCCAAACAGTAGACTCATTTCATCTATTCCTCTTAAGGTTTTCGGGTGCACTGCTTTTGTGCATATACCTCAAAATCAACTTCAAAGCAAGTTAGATCCAAAATCATTAAAATGTGTCTTCCTTGGTTACTCTTCGAATAAAAAGGGGTATAAGTGTTTCTGTCCTACCACTAAAAATTCTTTAATTCCATGGACGTCACTTTCTTTGAACATCAGCCTTTCTATCCCAAGCTTGGCATTCAGGGGGAGAAGTTAGTCTTTGAATATCAATCTTGGGAACCTGAGTTTGTCCCTTTGTCACCTAAGTTCAATTCATTGTCACCCAATTCTGGTCCATTGTCTTCCATTTCATTCTCACCCAATTCTGGTCCATTGTCTTCCACTCCAACTAATCCACTTGAGTCATCTGTTTCCATTATTCCACTCGAACCTGAGAAATCTCAACCACCAGTTCAACATCCACTAACACTGCTGTCTCCTAGTGATTCCAAAAACCACACCAGCTCGTAATGAAGTTATAGTATACTCAAGAAGGCCACGACCTCAACCTCAGAAGGAGAAAGAGACCTGCACAGTCACCAAAGCAATGTCAAGAATCTGAACTGCATCCAAAGTCTACCGAACCTCACTCAGGTAATATAAATGTTGATTTTGTTGTTATTGAGGATTCTAATAATGATGATCAGCCCATTGCCTTAAGGAAAGGTGTTCGTTCAACTTCAAAATCAACTGAAGTTATAGTACACTCAAGAAGGCCACGACCTCAACCTCAAAAGGAGAAAGAGACCTGCACATCACCAAAGCAATGTTAAGAATCTGAACTGCATCCAAAGTCTACCGAACCCACTCAGGTAATACAAATGTTGATTCTGTTGTTATTGAGGATTCTAATAATGATGATCAGCCCATTGCCTTAAGGAAAGGTGTTCGTTCATGCACACTCCATCCCATTGGAAAACAGGTCTCTTATGAAAAACTATCACCAAAATTCAGAGCACCTTGTGACTTCTGTTGAAAGCATCCCAATTCCTACAAATGTACGAGAAGCTTTCCAATACCCTAACTGGAAGGCAGCTGTTGATGAAGAAATCCAGGCATTGGAAAGGAACAAAACTTGGGAAATTTCAGAATTGCCACAAGGGAAGTGTCCAGTCGGCTGTAAGTGGATATTCGCTGTCAAATACAATTCTGATGGAAGTGTAAGCAGGTATAAGCCCCGCCTAGTGGCTAAAGGATACACTCAATCGTATGGCATTGACTATGAAGAAACGTTTGCTCCAGTTGCTAAGTTGCACTTGGTAAGGGTCCTCTTATCTCTAGCAGTTAATCTAGATTGGCCACTCTACCAACTAGATGTGAAAAATGCATTTCTAAATGGTGAACTGCAGGAGGAAGTTTATATCAAAATCCTTCCTGGATTTGAAACACAAGAGAACTTAGGCAAAGTGTGTAAACTATTAAGGTCACTATATGGTCTTAAGCAATCTCCTCATGCTTGGTTCGACAGATTAACTAAAGTATTGAAGAAACATTGAATGGTTCAGTGTCAAACCGATCATACAATGTTTGTTTAGACAGCTCTCCTCATAGTGTATGTCGACGACATCATAATTACCGGTAATGATGTAGAGGAGATAGATCAACTCAAGAAACTTCTGGCAAGGGAATTTGAAATTAAAGACCTAGGCTATCTTAAGTACTTTCTCGGCATGGAAATAGCTAGGTCTAGACAAGGGATATCTGTCTCACAACAAAAATATGTACTAGATCTCCTTAAGGAAACAGGGATGCTCGGCTACAAACCTGCAGACACTCCAATGGAACCAACACGGAAAGTGGGAGAAGAAAACAATCCTCACTGATAAAGGCCGGTACCAAAGACTAGTGGGAAAGTTAATCTACTTATCCCATACTAGACCAGACATTGGATTCTCTGTGAGTGTGGTAAGTCGTTATATGAATAATCATACCGAGAAGCATATGAAGGTAGTACTTCGCATCCTGCAGTATCTCAAGAAAACTCCTGGCCAAGGATTGCTCAAGAAAAATGACAAGAAGAATGTTGAAGTGTTTACTAACGCAGATAACCACTGGTTATTGCTCATATGTTTGGGGAAACTTGGTCACATGACGCAGTAAAAAACAGTTTGTAGTAGCCAGAAGCAGTGCAGAAGCTGAATTCAGAGCTGTGTCACAAGGTATATGTGAAGGAATTTGGCTTGAATGGATGCTCAGGGAACTGGGTGTTTCAAAATACTACACATTGAAGCTGTTCTGTGATAACAAAGCAGCCATTAATATTGCTAAAAATCTGGTTCACCACGACAGGACTAAACATGTGGAGATAGACCGTCATTTTATTAAGGAGAAAGTTGAAGAAGGAATTGTCAAGCTCGAGTACATCCCATCTCATCTTCAAACAGCAGACATTCTGACCAAAGCTCTTCCTCGGACTGACTATGAGAACCTAAAGAACAAACTGGGCATGATTGACATCTACTGCCCAGCTTGAGGGGAAGTGTTGGAATACGGTTCCTAATTCCAAGGAACAACTAGGATTTTTTTAATTCAGAAGATTAGAATAAAGGAATTAGTTTAAACTGATTCCATTATATTAGAAGATCCCTTAATTTTAGGAAGTTATTATCCCTGATTTTTTGTTCTCTGCATAGAGGAAATTACGGAAATTAGTTCTTTCCCTAGTCTATATATTTTGTAATTCTCGTTCAAGGTTAATAAGATTGAGTAGAATAATTTTTCATTCATAAATCTTCATAGACTACTATTTCGATGAGACTTTTTTCGATAATAAAAAGGTTCAAGACTACAGCAATATGCGTTCAAACTCTGCTCTAGAACAAATAATGCAATGGCATCTTAGATTAGGACATCCTAGTTTCACTTATTTAAAACATTTATTTCCCTCTCTGTTTAAGGGTTTGGATTGTTCTTTGCTTCAATGTGAATCTTGTCATTTGTCAAAAAATCATCGAGTAAAGTTTGTTTCAAAACCCTATTGTCCTTTAAAACCGTTTTATTTGATTCATAGCAATGTTTGAGGACCTTCAAAGATTACTACTTGTTTGAAAAAAGGTGGTTTGTAACCTTTATCGATGATCATACTAGAAAATGCTAGGTCTATCTTATGAACAAAAAATCTGAGGTAGAAAAATTTTTAAGGATTTTTACAAGATGATCGAAGCTCAATTTAAAACAAATATTTGCATCCTTAAAACTGATAATGGAACTAAGTATTTCAATGAATGTTTTGGAGTTTTTAACAAATAAAAGCATTGTTCATCAATATAGTTGCCATGAAACCCCTCAACAAAATGGGATAGCCGAAAGAAAAAACAAACATTTACTAGAAGTGGCTAAGGCTGTCAAGTTTTCAATGAATGTCCCAAAATATTTGTGGGGGGACATAGTTTTGACAGCATCTTATTTGATAATTCGAATGCCCACTCAAGTCACGAATTTTACAACTCCTCTAAACAAACTCTAAGAATATTTTCCAATTTTTTTTATTACACTCGAATCTTCCTTTAAAGGTTTTCGGATGCACTTGTTTTGCTCATATACCTCATAATTTTCAATCAAAGCTAGACCCTAAATCTAAAAAATGCATTTTCATTGGATATGCTCCAAACAAAAAGGGATATAAGTGCTTTAATCAGGTTACAAAGAAAATTAATATCAGTATGGATGTATCTTTCATGGAAAAATCACCTTATTTCAGCACAAAACATCTTCAAGGGGAGAATGATGTAGGAGAAGATGCGTTTTGGCAAATTTCAGAACCTTTACCGAAAGTGATTTTTCACCATTCATTGAACAAGAACAAAAAATTACCCAAAATTGTAATGAAAAACAACAAGAAATTGATGTTCAAAATAATGGGAATCAGAAAAATCTCAGTCAACAAATGCCAACCATTGATGTGTCTAATCCAGGCGGAGAAATACTGCAACAAAATCAAAGAAACTCTTAAGCTTTTGGTTTATACTAGGAGAAAGTCTCATAAGATTGCTACTGATTCATCTATTCCTCGTGCTACTGATCAATCTCATAATCCAAGGGATGGACTTCCAAGGACTCAGGTATCCAGACTTGATCCTATTTTTTCTTCTACAGAGTCCCAAAACTTAAAGAGTTTCCCGATTTGAACATTCCTATTGCCACACGAAAAGGAGTTAGATCCTGCACCAATCACCCCATTGCAAAATATTTGTCTTATCAAAAAAAATCTCTTTCTTTCGAAAATTTCTATTATGTTTGTGCCCGCAACGATTCAAAAAGCACTTAGTGAACCGGATTGGAAGTTAGCAGTCAAGGAAGAGATAAATGCTCTTGAAAAAAGCCGAACAGTGGGAAATTGTTGATTAGCCAAGAGATAAGACTACTGTGGGTTGTAAATGGGTCTTCACCATAAAATGCAAGGTTGATGGAAGTATAGAGAGGCACAAGGCAAGACTTGTAGCAAAAGGATTCACTCAAATTTTCGGGATAGATTATCACGAGACCTTTGCTCCCGTTGCCAAGATCAACACTATTCGAGTGCTCCTATCTTTAGCCGCAAACAACAACTGGCCATTACACCAGCTTGATGTAAAAAATGCTTTTTTAAATGGCGATTTGAAAGCGGAAGTATTTATGGATCTTCCACTTGGCTTTGAAAAAGACTTGGGGAGTGAACAAAGTTTTTACATTAAAAAAGTCTTTGTACAGTCTTATGCAATCCCTGAGAGCTTGGTTTGAGAAATTTAAGAGAGCTGTGAAAGGCTATGGATATTCTCAAAGTCAAGCCAATCATACCATGTTCTATAAGCACTCAAGAACTGGTTAAGTAACCATTCTTATTGTTTATGTTGATGACATAGTCCTGAGAGGAGACAATAACTTGGAGATTGAGACTCTAAAGAAGAAACTAACAGGAGATTTCGAGCTAAAAGATTTGGGAGCACTAAAGTACTTTCTTGGTATGGAATTTGCTAGATCTAAGAAAGAAATATGTGAATAGCGCAAGTATGTATTTGACTTGCTTAGCAAAATGGGAATGCTTGGCTACAAGGCAGCTGAGACAACAATTGAGCCCAACGCAAAGCTACAAGCAGTTGAAGCAAAGAATGTTGTAAAAAAAAAAAAGAATAATATCAGAGACTTGGCGAGAAGGTAATTTATTTGTCACATACTCGACCCGATATTGCTTTCGCTATAAGTATGGTAAGCCAATTCATGCACCCTCTAGGCTTAGAACACTTTAAAGCTATCTATCAGATTCTCAGATATCTGAAGGGGACTCTTCGAAAAGGATTACTCTCTAGGAATCATGGTCACCTACAGATAGAAGCTTACACTGATGCAGATTGGGCAGGTAGTGTTGTGGACAGAAGATCAACATCGGGATATTGCACCTTTGTTGGAGGGAATTTGGTAACCAGGAGAAGTGAGAAACAGAATGTCGTGGCCATAAGTAATGTTGAAGCTGAATTTAGGTTAGTTGCTCACAGAAACTATGAAATTTTACAGTTAAAAAGGATTCTCAAAAAGTTGAAAATCTCTACTCCATCACCAATCAAGGTCAACTGCGATAACAAAGTTGCAATTGCTATTGCTCATAACCTGGTTCTTCATGATAGGACAAAGCATGTGGAAGTTGATAAGCACTTCATCAAGGAAAAAATTGATTGTGGGATCATTTGTACGACGTATATTCCTACCATAAACCAAGTTGCTGATGTCCCAACTAAGCGTTTGCACAAGAAATAGTTTGACAGTTTAGTTTGCAAGTTGTCTATGGAGGATATTTTTATGCCAGCTTGAGGGGAAGTGTTGAAAAACAGGAAAATTAGTTTCCTGATTTGTTTGTGATTTGTTTCCTTATTTGTGATAATATTATGTGAATAGGGAGAATATTTGATTAGGAGAGATTCTTGGCATTATTGTTGTAAATTATGATTGTAATTAGTTTCTTTATTTATTACTCTCTTCTCTGCTATAAGAAGAAACGTTAGTCATTGTTTTGTAATATACCAAAGAAAACATACAGAAAACTTTCTCAATCTGTTTCTTGTCTCAAGTTTATAGATAGGGAGGGGGAAAAAACCAAGAACATAAGATAAATGCACCATGACTACACCATACTAGAGTATGGATTATCCAAATCTGATTACTATAGAAAGCTTGGCAATTCACAATTCCACCTTTCTGACAGAATGTACACTACATTCCGAGCAAATTGTCCTTTGATCTCATTACTAAGACCAAAGTGATCCTTTAAATTTGTAGACTATTCTCAGATTACACTAAATATGCAAGCATGAATTGATTGATATCAAAATAGTTATATTTACCTGTTGATCATCGTCATTCTCTGCGTTTGCTATTCCAAGTAGCCTCCAACCTTCAGCATTGTCAGGGTTTTTCAGAACCTCGGCCTCTAAAGCAAGCACTGCTTCACTCAGAAGGCCTTTACGGAACATTTCTTGGCCTTCTTTCAAGGGATTGGGGTGACCAACATAAGGATTCATATCAGAGAACACATAGACCCCCCTAGAAGCATCTGATTGCTGCTTGGCAGCTACTTGCTCATTCATGTACCTATTTGCCAATACCATATACGGATTTATATAGACGCAAGTCAAGTTTTCAGGAGAAGACAATATTCAAGATATCTTTATTTTTATTTATTTCTATTTTATTTTAGCTGGAACTATGTTTCTTTATCTATGATGGACAGAAAAACTTGTGTCAAAAAAAAAAAGTCATTACTACTGAAAGCAGCATGAACACTAAACATTTAATTTCACTAGTCCAGGGTATTACTTCCGGTACTAGATATAAAGAAACGCAAATTTTATCTACTCTGTCGTTGACAATATTACTTTGCATTAGGCTGTGTGTTATAAATATAAATGTGACAAGTGGCTAGTTTAAATTCAGAATCAGCACAAACTTTAAATTTTTGGACTTTCTCCAATAACAAAAAATATTTATTTGTTAATCCATTACTATTGGAATAAAATGGTGCCTAAGTTGCATTTACCCCAAGACATGATAGATTATGATCATGGAAAACAGTAAGGTACCATTGATTAGAAAGAAATGGAGATTCACTTCCACTGTTCCACATCTTAAAAGTACACAATCAATGACATAAGAGAGATATTTGGCCATATATGTTTCTAAAATATTCATGGCCGAGCAAGCATACGTACTCATTATAAGCATCAGCCCAGCCATCTGCAACTCCTTCACCAATTTGCTTCCCAAATTCGTCTGCCCATTCTTCATCTAGGTGAAAATTAGAAAATTCATTGACCCATTGATCATCAACGGGCCCATGCTTTTCCTCACTAGAAGTAAACTCATTAACCCAACGATCCATTCCATGAGAAGCCTGCAGAGCCAAAAGCTTTTACTAGGAGACAAACTACAGTCTACAGCTAAGAATTGCATGCTGTGACACTTGATAGTGGAAATCAGAATTCGGGGCCATTATACTCCTTAAGGAAAATATCTATTGTTGCATATACATGCAATAAATAAGCTTTTTACATGCACAAGAGATGATAATGACAGGCACGTAGTTTGTTACATACAAATTCATCAGCCCACGAAGAACCCGCATTGTACTGCTGTTGATACTCTGTTGCCCAGTCCCCAGACGAGGCCACAGTTTGCTTCACTTGATTATCATCGATGGTAAGTTCGCCACGACTCATCTTTGACACAAACTGAAGAAACTTTGAATTCTGAATGAACAACAAGTGCATGAGTTGGTTCCATGAAATAACAAGAAAAATCGAAAAATAAAATCCAGCCAATAAGATTTTGATAATTGTTTAAGTCCAAAAGAGTGGTAACCAGTGCTGAAACTTTTTCCAGGCATCTCACACAAATATATGGGTGAATATATTTAAATTCTTTAACCAAATATCATTTAATAAAGAAAACAATGTTATGGCTGGTTGAATACCTCCAGCCATAGTAAGTGTGTTAGACTGCCTGGAATATGCATCATGAAGAAAATAAATTGTAAACAGTAAAGAGGTGCAGTCTTTCAAGGTACGTCTCAGTTAAGAAATTTCCCAACCAAACCCATGCATTTGTTAAGGGACCCAACAGAATTGCATGCAAACAATGTGCAAAACTTAATAGAATATCGCTTTTATAGACCTGGAATTTAGGGTCATGGTTTTGGGCCAATGTGTTAGCAAGCATACGACTCTGCTCCATTGCAGCTAAGTTTGCCATATTTGCACCTCCCATACGGTCCATGGATGTCAATTGAGACTGCTCCTGCGACCAAAATTTCCAAGATGAAAAGCAATATACCATGCATGGAAGGCTGTCCATGATACTTGCAACGAATGGCCATGAAACAATGGAACAATTTATAGAATTCAGGTTTAAATTTCAATATAGGCATATTTTGAATATTTCCTTGCCTGCTCAAATTCTGAGGCCCAACCATTAGCGCCATGTTGTCGTTCAAATGAGTGCGCCCAAGCATCAGGATCACCATGTTCTATCCGATGCTGCCCAAACTCAGCAACCCATCCATCAGTAGGATGCATAGGCTTTATGATGCCTTGGGATTCGTTCCAGTAGTCGTCCAGTTCGCGTAATCTTGCATTTATAGGTGCCTTAACCTGGCCATTGTTGTCTATATCCAAAGAACACAAAAGGGCATTCACCTGGCCAATTAACACCATCATTATAAAATTGAGTTTGACGCCATTGCTTTCTTTTCAAAGAAGAATAAATTATAGAGCTCAAGCTTCTTGTTGTTGTTGCAGGGACACACTATAAAGCTGAGCTGGGCCCAAGAAACCAAAACAAACTCTAAAGCTTGTTAGATGAAAAGAAGGCAACAGAAGATTGAAACCTGTGCATTTATAAACTCTTCGCCTTTATCAGCGAAGATGTGCCTGGCCATTATGCTGGTGCGATCGCGTATGCATTGTTTGTCACCTTGCGACAATCCCAACATAGGAAGAGGAGCAGGACGAAATGGTATTCCGCCACGGCTGCTCTCAACAAAGTAGCGCAGAAAGTTGGACAGCACTCTCTGCGGTGGGCCTGCAATTCATTTCAAATAGGAGGGAAGGTAAAAAGTAAAGTAGGAAAACAAGAGCAATTCATTTGAGTTAGAGAGAGAGAGAGTGACCATCCAAAGTGGGTTGAGGGTGAGAAGGGGGTTGAAATTGTATGTCATCCCAGGCGTCGGCAAGCGAGGAATGATCGGCAGAGCGGAAGGCGCCGATGAAATCTGCTCCCTGATGGAAACAACAAGTAATGAGTTGGATTAGATTAGATAAAGAATATTAAAATATTGGAATAATTGAAGCTGAAGCTGAAGCTGAATTTCCTATTTAATATATCAAATGGAATGGAAAGAAAATTGAGCATAATTAACATTTTCGTTTAAAGTTGAACCTGGGAGGTAGGATGCAAGAAAGCACGGTCGAACTCGGAACCAGGAAGCAGATTTTGGGAAGGAGGAGGTTGCTCCAAAAACTGAGAAGCCTCCGATGTTGACGGTGCAGACGTCGGAATCTCCTCTAGCCTTTCCTGTATTATTTATTTAATCAAATACAAAATACAACTACTTTTTCTTTTGTTTTTTCTAATTGATTAAGGAATAAGGATTACCTTAGTCTTGGAAGAAGAGCCAATAAGAGCGTTGGCGAGAGCGCCCAGAGGATTTGATGAAGAAGAAGAAGAAGACGATGAACCTGGAACCGCACAGGCTGCTCCTCCTGTTACCAGCTCTCGCATCGCCATATTTGTTTATTCTAAATTCTAATATATATATATATATATATGCAATATGTATATCCCTTTCCTCTTTCCCCCCTTCTCTTATGTATCTTCCTCTTCTTCTGGTATTATTATTAATTGGCGTTGGCTGAGGGATTATTTGTTATTTCATATAATTATTTTGGTGTGTGGTGGTCGTCGCTTTGGAATTGCGAAAGGCGATAAAGAGGAAGAGAGAGACTGCCTGGGAGAATTTGACAAAAGGGCCAAAAAAAAAATCCTTAATTAAGAAAGTAACTTTTTTTTCATCAAAAAAACAAATTTTTTTAAACAAATAAATTGTTTTAATTTTTTTAAAAAAAATAAAAATAACTGTAACAAGAACAAAAACATCAATAAAGTAAAAAAAATATTAAGGACCCGTTTGATTCGAGTATTTAAATGAAGATTTAAATTTTTATGAGAAAAAATACTGTAGCAAAATAATTCAAACCTTGATTTGAATACTCTACCAAACATACCCTAAAACTATTTTTATGTCTAAAAAATAAGTTTTTTATCAAAAAAAAATTTATTTATCTAATATTATTCTTTCTTAAAGCTCCTTTTCAAAATACCCCAAAATGCCCCTGACTGCCTGCATGTAATCTGTTACGTTTTAGGTTGTTGTTTCTGCCGCGCTAAAGCCCATACTGTGGCCCAAACCCTCCTTCACTACTTACTAATAGGGCCGCCCTGCAAACTCTACATGTTCTCAGAGCTTAATAAATAATAAAAAAGAAATATCAGAAAAGTAAATTCTCCTTTCCCAAAAGAAAAAAAGAGTAAATTCTAGTTCTAGTATTTTTTATACTAGTTAACTAAGGCCTCGTTCAGTTTTATAGACTTAACGATTTATAAAATATTTAAAAGGGTGATAGGACGGTTAGAATCATTTTTATCGTAGTATATAAAAGTTTTATATTGTAGTAATTTTTTATTGTTACTGTAGTATATAAGAGCTTTACAATATTTATAGTTGAAAAAATGATAGGAACCAGTTCTTACCACCCTTTTAAACACCCTTTTAGTAGATTTGAACTTATATAATAGCTTGCATATGCGTTTGATAGAGACAAAAAAAATCAACATGATATTAATCTATTTTTTTGGAGTTCTCTTTCCTAAATTTTTTAACTCGGGTTAATATTTTACAATAAAAGTTGATTTTTTTAAAAAAAAATATCACAACTTTTTTTATTAAGATGATTTTTCTTTTATTATGTTCCGAAACTATCTATCCAAACAAAAATTTCAATTTTATTACCTGTTTAGATTAACATCAAAATATTAATTTAAATAATAATTCAAATACACATAGTTTAAATCAAAATAATCTAAATAACACAATTTGAATCTATTTCCTAACAAACCCTAAACAAAAAGTGCTTTTGTAGGAATTAAAAAAAATGACTTTTAAAAAAATGGCGTGAGACAAAAAAAAAATCACCAAAGAATAAAGATCTTCTTCAAAATATCTTAAAAAAAAATCACCTTATTCTTTTTTGAGGGAAAAAATCATCTTACTCTTATCTTAAGAAAAAGCACCAAAAAAAATTAAAAAAAAGGGGACATAAATAAATAAAGGCGGAGAGAGAGTGGCCGGAGAAGGCGGGCAGAAGGGAAAAGGAGAGGAGAAAGGCGGAGCCCTAAAATTCCAAACTCATATTCATTGGAATAGGAATGGCGTCGTCGTCGAGCAGTGGACTTACATTCAAGCTTCATCCGCTGGTTATTGTGAACATCTCCGATCACTACACCCGAGTCAAGTCTCAGCTTCATTCTTCTGATAATAATTCTAATGACAATGATTCTCCATCTTCTCCTCCTCCTCGCGTCTACGGTTGCGTCATCGGCGTTCAGAGAGGCCGTACGGTCGAGATCTTCAACAGCTTCGAGCTTCTTTACGATCCTTCCACTCATTCCCTTGACCGCACTTTCCTGGAGAAGAAGCAAGAGCTTTGTATGTTCCTCCTTTTTATTTATTTTCTTACGAATTAATTAGGGTTGGTTTTCTCTTTCGTCTGTATTACTTGTGCTTAACAATTTCTTTCTGTTTGTGTAAATGATTCTCAGATAAGAAGGTGTTCCCACAGTTTTACATCCTGGGCTGGTATTCCACTGGAACCGACGCTCTCGAATCCGACATGCACATTCACAAAGCTGTATTCTTTCTTTCTTCTTTTTTTTCTTTGTTTTTTTTTTAAAAAAATTCCTCTTTTGTAATTGTATGCCCTAAATTTAATCAATCAATCTCTCAAATTATGTAATTTGTTAAATCACAGTTGATGGATATTAATGAAAGCCCCGTGTATGTGCTGCTGAATCCGTCCATCAATCATGCTCAGAAGGATCTCCCTGTTACCATTTTCGAGAGTGGTATCTGTCTTTGCTTCTAACCAAGCCAATGATTTCATTTTATTTTTATTTCTGGATGTTCAGAATACTAAATAAATTAGCTTCTTTTTTTTTAAAAAAAAAAAAAGGGGGGCTAATTACTTGGTGAGATCCCTAGTTTGGCACTTATATAGCTTGTTTCTTATTTGTATTACTATTACTATTAGCCTATGATTTTGATTTGATTTGATTTTTCCTTTTTCTCTGTTCGTTCACATTTGCAAAATTAAGAGCTGCATGTCATAGATGGAGTACCGCAGCTAATTTTTGTTCGCTCAAGCTACACCATTGAGGTTACACCTTCTTATTTATTGGATTTGTACTAAATTACTTGTTATGTTCGTCCTAACTACTGCATTAGACTAAAGTGTAACTTACACTTTGTTTTTTATTCAATATTCCAACTGAAAGACTGTAGAAGCAGAAAGAATCTCAGTTGATCATGTTGCCCATCTTAAACCATCCGATGGAGGTTCCGCCGCAACACAACGTCAGTCCTCATCTCTTTAATCTTATAATGATAATCATAAGATGAGATGAGACAAGTGTACTGATATTATATCTTAAATGTTTGGTTGCAGTGGCTGCTCATCTTACAGGCATACATAGTGCCATCAAAATGCTAAATACCAGAATAAGGGTCCTTCATCACTATCTGCTTTCTATGCAGAAAGGTATTATATCATATGCACATACAGACTTGCTATACTCGAACTCAGATATATTTTTGATCCTCCTCAATTATATGTGTATAAATATGAAAGACATTAATGTTCTTTCTACTATCTTTTTTTTATCATTTTGTTTATTACTAACAAAAATACTGGACTGGACTGGTGCTTTAGTTTGTTTATGTTCTCTTTGGATTTGTTAGGTGAAATTCCTTGCGAGAATTCGTTGCTGAGACAAGTCTCGAGTCTTCTCAGAAGGTTGCCAGCCGTTGAATCAGGAAAATTTCTAGATGATTTCTTGATGGTAAGTGTTGCTTGTTTCTTTTGCACAACTCTTGTATACCTATTACATAAGCGTATATTGCCTATTTGTTCTGCAATTGTATTCATTACTAAAAATAGGAATCTCAACTCAATAACCTGTCACCTAAAAAACCCTGCTAAGAGTATGGAATTCTTTAAAGAAAGATAATGAAGTGCAGAAAATAAAATTTAGATCCAATGTTCAACATCATCCTAGTAGCTTAAACTTTTGGAGAATCGCATTCAATCATCATATCAGGAATTGACATTCAATTGAAAAGGACAAACAAAATTTTCTGGTGTTTCTACTTACCAAAAAGGAAATTATTTTGGTCAATGTTGGAAAATCAAACAACCATGATAAGGAACACACTCGAGGCTGGGGATAGCTACTTTGTAGCAATTGGTATTGTAGAGTGGAGCTGTGGAGGATAAGATTATAGAAAGAATGAGTGAAGTGGTATTTAAAAAAAAAAAAAAAAGGGGGGGGGGGGGGGGGGGGAGGGGAGGGGCGGGGGGGGGCGCTTATTGCACTTTGATTTGAGAAGGAACTTGCTAATATATTAAATTAGGTTGACTAACTGTGTTGTTATTATTATTCCCATGGATGGCTTTATTGCTCACGTTGTCTAATGTTTTACCTTTTCTCGTAGGAATATAATGATACGTTGTTGATAACATACCTAGCCATGTTCACCAACTGCTCGAGGTATGATTCCTGGCTTTCTTGAATCTGTTGTAATTTTTATCCCCTAAGTTCATGCCTTTCCTGTAAAAAGTTTAGATGCTTATTATTTCAATGCGATAAGAGGAAAGAATATAGTACTGGTGAAGTGGGGTCTAAAAATATCTGTGCAACTGTTTGTACTTACTAACCTGCTAGCCTGGACTTAGGATGCAGTTAGCGAGGGTTCGAACTTTATAGTAGGCTCAATAGGGGATTAGTGGAAGGATTTTGGGATTCATCATTGTTTGGTAGGAGAGAAGAGGGAAGGGAATGGATTGGTTGAGGGATTTGAAATCCTTCAGAGAACCCCGATTTTAATCTTTCCAAATGTGAAGCGATTAGAGTAGGGAATCCATACGAAACATAACAAGAGAGAGGCTCGCCCCTTCCTTGTTATTATCCTCACCTAGGTCATGTGTTTCTTTCCCTCTTGCCATAATCTGGTAAACGTGCAAGGGCGCTCATGTCCAGTTACCATACTAATTATGCTCACTCAAATGTACTTGCCGAGTTTGTAGAATTTGTAGAAGTTTAACATACCATGTATCGAGTAAACTATGACGATGAACACAAGGATAAATAGTAAAACTTCATTCTACCAAATTCGTTTTTTACAAATGCTTTTCATGTTTTGAAAATTGATGTTTGTTTTTGTATCTATCCCAGCACAATGAACGAGCTAGTCGACAAGTTCAACACGGCTTATGACAGGCATAGTCGAAGGGGTGGGCGGACTCCTTTTTTCTGAAAAATGGTTACTCTTTTATATGATAATATCAGTAAGTTGACAGTAGCGAGTGGTGCTGCTTGTTTGAAAGTCGCACATTCAAGCTTTCAGAAATTGTGTTTTTAAGACGTTAAAAATATAGGAAGAAACGAGATTTTGAGGGGTTTTTTATGTTCCTTTTGTTTATTTAGTTGTGCGTAGCGTCCTGATGGGAAGATACGTTTTGGAGATGGGTGCGTGTTGTGATTCTTGCATATTTGATGGAAATTCATCCCAATTCAATCGTCTTGTAAGGAATCAAAATTCAATCCATTTCTGGTTTTGCTACGGGCCCAAAAGAAATTTATTTGTTGGCACTCTTAAATCCAGAAAACATGATAAGAACAATGGTGATAGAAAAGTGTTGGGGCCTGTGGATCTTTTTCTCTGGTTAGTGTAATAATGACACAAATTTTTGAGTAATTCCGACAGCAGTTTAAATCCAACAACAAAGATTTCTTAATCCCGAATTAAAAAGTTCAAATCATCACAATTCGAATCCGCGAACCAAGTGGAACCAAGTGGGACCAAGCTCAGTGGCATCATTCCTCCTTGTCTCTTGTTCACAAACCGTTTTCTTTTTCAACCTTGGGAGGTAAAGCTACCATAAGAGAAATAAAAACTCAAAAGGCACTTCAGGAGCTAAAAGACTGCCTTGTATTGGTTTATCCGCAAAGCTTAAAAAACCACTCAAAAAAAAAAAAAGCCAACAACGCTTGAAACCTCCCAATTTGAGTTAGTAATTGATATTTTCACTTGTCGTCAATGTACCAGTGTGTGTTACACTTACATGTGCTTTGCGATGGCAACAAGCACAAAATATGAAAAAGGTACAAAGAAAAGGAGTGAAGTGACATATTGGACATGAAAACAAGAGTCATTTCCTAGGAAATGAAATATGAATCGAGACAAATCTCAATTCTTGTTGTTGTTGATGTTGTAATTGTAAAATCTAGTTCAAACAGAGAGCTCTGTTTTGGAGATAAGAATGCCATCACTGTCTGCATATAACCATTCACCATCACGTATCAAGGTTCCTCCAATGTGGACAGGTACATGCTTCTCCCCGACTCCTTTCTTGTTCGACTTCACAGGATGAGATGCCAAAGCCCTAACCCCGATATCACAGCCGTTGATCTCATCAACATCTCTGATGCAGCCATTTACCACAATCCCAGCCCACCCCATGTTCTGAGCAAGCTGCCCCAAATTCCCCCCAACCAAAGCACATCTCATGCTCCCTCCTCCATCTATCACCAACACCCTTCCCTCTCCTTTGCCCTCCAAAGCCTCCCTCACCAACACATTGTCCTCAAACACCTTCAGCGTCACCACGGGCCCCGCAAACGCCCTGCGCTGCCCATATGTCTTGAACACCGGCTGCAGCACACGCAGCTCCCCGCTCGCCAGCAGCGCTGCATTGGTGTCGCATACTTCTGCAGTTGCCAGTGCTGCCATTTTCTTTTACTACATGGAATTGAATAAAACGGAATGGAGAATTACATGATATTCATTTATCACTTATAACGCTTGAGTTTTCAAGCACTACAATATCCTTTTCATAATGCATATTCATCACTAACACAAGAAGTGTCCAATGATAGTAAGATAAACTTTGAGACAATTATCTTCAACAGCAGAAAGTCCCCATTCTAATATATATGTTATTTGTAAACTAGCAAATGCAATTAATAATTATGCAATAAGAAAACGGAATGCTTAGAGGCAAACAAGTTATTCTTTCTTTCTAAATTATGGCACGGAATCCAACGAAGTGGTTGCCCAATTAGAGATCGCAAGATTGTAACTTTAACACGCACAAGAACAAAGGTAGGAGACTTAGCAATAAGAAGAGATTGAAAAAAATAAACAGGTAAGACGGAGAATAACATAGATGCAGAAGATGAAGCTTACTCAGAATTAGAAAAGGGAAGAAGAGTCTTGTTTTGGAGGGTCTCTCCCTCTAGACTCTCTTACGATTTCTCTCTCCCTCTCCCCCTTGTCCCACGGCCACGAGCACAACTATGAATGAACGTATATGGTGTATCCGTAACTGTTCTTTTTACAATTAAAGTAATTAAATTTATTATCTTTTACAAATAGGATAGCAATGGGCACAGCAAAGAAAAACAATGGAGGATATCATCTTTTTTTTTTATTATTATTTTTTATAATGAAATTGTGATGATCCAATGGATGGCTGTGATTGTGTCACGGTCAAATGCAGAAATCTTATTGGTTTGTGTGCCCGGACTCACATAGTAATCCCCACTGGAGTTTGTTAATGTCAGTCGTCATTATTGACTGTTAGTTGTTTTGCAATTTAGCTCCTGGGACGGACCTATTATCAAATTTGATAAGGAATGTTTCTCAAATAAGGAATGCAGCTGTGTATTGACCAAGCCAAAAATCATGGAATGCAAAATTATGGGATAATGTTTGAGTAAAAGCTTGGCAGTTGACAAAGCCCATAATTCATGGGATAATGATCAAGAAAATTCCACTAACATTGGAGCCAATACAGCAAGTCTGCATTAATAAGGAAAACGTCATCATATCACACTGATTATGGGCATCATATAATTAAGTCATTTATGTTCTTGATTGCTATTGTCTGATTCCGTAAATATTAAAAAGCTTATGTATAAATATATGTATTGGGAACAACAATAAAAACATTCAGAAAGTTTTTTCATGGTATCGGAGCGGAAAAACTTGCAAGCAAAATAAAATACCAGTCACTCGTTTCTATTCAAAAAAAAAAAAAATGGAAGAGCCACATCTTACAATTCAATCGTTTCATCAAGTTGCTAGCCTTGTATCAATCAGATTGGGCTCCAACAATTATCTTTTCTGGCGGTCACAAATTCTTCATCTTGCCCGTAGTCTCGGAGTGCTCCATCATCTTCAGAAAGACGGTGGAAAACCAGCAGCACAAAAGGAAGATAAAACTGTGAATCCAGCCTACACTCAGTGGGTGACCAATGACGGGTTACTCGTCTCATGGCTTCTCGGTATGATAAGTCAAGAAGCCCAACCATCCATCGATGAAGAGGCTACGGCCTGTGATCTCTGGAGTACGTTGGAAGAACAGTTGCTTCCGACAACCATTGAGAAAGAGGGACTGCTCAAAAATATGCTCATGACCTTAAAGAAAGGGTCACGTTCCCTAGATGAGTATATAAAAGAGTTCAAATCTATTTGCGACAATCTTGCAGCCATCAAGAAACCTGTCTCTGACCTCGACAAGGTGTTTCAGTTTGCTCGTGGTCTAGGACCAAAATATGAAAATTTTCGTCTCGCCATGGTGACAAAGCCTCCCTATCCTACTTTCAATCAATTTGTTCTTGCTCTTCAAGGGCATGAACAAACTCTTACTGCCCAAAAAGAAGAAGAGAAAGTCTACATCGAGCATGCTCAAGCCTTTTTTAGTCAACGAGGACGTGGACGCGGTAGTAGAGGAGGTCGTGGCATTTTTAACTCTAAAGGAAAAGGCTTCACTCCAGCAGGTCGCTATAATAACAGCCCAGGATCTCCTTCTGGCAATCCAAAGGCAGAAAAAAGAAGCGGACAAAACCAAGCTTTTGAGAAAGATGGTAAGGTGACTTGTCAAATTTGTGGAAGAATGAACCATCTTGCTCTTGATTGTTGGTATAGGTTTGATTATTCATACCAATCAGAGGACCTTCCACAAGCCTTGGCTGCTCTCAATATGAACAAAGAGGGTCATTCCTTTTATGTGGATTCGGGTGCAACAACACATATGACAAATGATGCAGGTACTTTATCTCACCTAAAACCATATAAAGGTGATAATATTGTTTATGTTGGAAATGGAAATAAGATGCCTATCACTCACATTGGAGATGCTCGTGTTGGAAAACTAGATTTGAAAGATGTACTAGTGGTTCCTCAATTGAAAAAGAATTTGGTTTCAGTAAGCAAGTTTACATCAGATAATTCTTGTACCATTGAATTCACACCTTCTGATTTTGTTATTAAGGACCAAAACCAGAAAACAGTGGTGAGGGGGCATAAACGAGGACAACTTTATGCATTGGATCCTGGAAATAATGAGGCATTGGCAGCAATAAAGAGTAGCGGCACATCCTCATTGTGGCACCAAAGACTTGGACATCCAAATTCAAAGATTTTATCTTTGTTAAGAGGAAGAAAAGCAATTGATGTCACTAATTGGAAAACTAAACCATCTGTCTGTGTTAGTTGTCAATCCGGGAAAAGTTGTAAGCTACCATTTATTTAAACAATAAAATTTCAAATTTGCCTCTTGAAAAGGTGCATTGTGATCTTTGGGGACCTGCCCCGGTCTCTTCCAATCAAGCTTTTAGATTTTATGTTGTTTTCATAGATGACTCGTCAAGATTTACATGGCTATACCCATTGAGAAAAAAGTCTGATTTTTATTCTTGTTTTCTCAAGTTTCAAAAACTTGTAGAAAATCAATTTGATAGAAAGATTAAGATTTTTCAATGTGATGGAGGGGGAGAATTTAATTCCTTTGACTTTCTTAATCACATAGGAAATTGTGGAATTCAACTACAAATCTCTTGTCCTGGTACGCCTGAACAAAACGGGGTCGCCGAGCGGAAACATCGTCATATAGTGGAAACAGGTTTAACCATGTTATTTCATGCAAATTTGCCGCTATCATTATGGACTGAAACTTTTCTTGCTGCCACTTATTTAATCAATAGAATGCCCTCCTCGGTCCTAAGCAATAAGTCTCCCTACTCAAAGTTGTACCAAAAGGAACCTGGTTATAATAGCTTGCGAGTGTTAGGATGTTTGTGTTTTCCTTCTATGCGACATCAAGGGGGCAATAAATTCACCAAGAAAACTTATCCATGTGTTTTTGTTGGTTATAGTCCAATTCATAAAGGCTATCGGTGTCTTGATTGTCTCCACAAATGACACTTCCAACAATCATGCACAAGTTTCCAACAACAGCCCAGTAACTGAGGTTCTCGAAATTGCAGAAGACTCCAATGAGATCAATGCAGCTACAACTCCCTTACAAGAATTTGTTTCTCCTGACGTTGGCAATAATAATACTATCTCATCAATTGTTGATCGCCCTCAACGGAATCGACGTCCTCCCAGCTATCTTCATGACTATGAGTGTAATCTTACTCAAGATGAAATGCCCATTGAGCCTCGGACTCTTCGCTCTGCTCTTAAAGACCCTCGATGGATTGACGCCATGAATGAGGAACTTCGAGCTCTTCAGTCTAATAACACTTGGTCCTTGGTGCCTCGCCCATCCAATGTAAATGTAGTTGGTTCAAAATGGATTTATCGGATAAAACAACGAGAAGACGGCTCTATCGATCGATTTAAAGCTCGTCTAGTTGCTCGTGGCTTTACTAAGGTTTCTGGCATTGACTATGATGAGACATATAGTCCTGTTATTCGCCACACTACAATTCGGTTAGTAATTGCTCTAGCTACGTCTCTAAATTGGTATGTACGGCAACTTGATGTTAAGAACGCTTTCCTGCATGGCCATCTCAAGGAAACTGTGTACATGGAACAACCTCCCGGTTTTATCAATCCTGACAAACCAAATCATGTGTGTCTCCTTCGTAAATCACTCTATGGCCTCAAGCAAGCTCCTAGAGCATGGTTCGATCGACTACCTCGATACTTGCTCCATCTTGGTTTTTATTGTAGTAAGGCAGACTCTTCCCTTTTTATTTACAATCAAAATTCAACAACTATGTTGATCCTCGTTTATGTTGATGACATTTTAGTGACTGGAAATGATACTTCCTTTATCACTACTCTTATTCAACAACTGAATTTTGAGTTTGCTATTAAAGACTTAGGAGCCTTGCATTATTTCTTGGGTGTGGAGTTCAAACCGTTTGATGGAGGAATTTTCATTTCTCAAAACAAATATGTAAAAGACTTGCTCCACAGAACAGAAATGAAAGGTAGTGTGTCCAATGCTACACCAATGGCCCTCAAAGAAAACCATATGGCCTCAGATAACACACCTGTCGATGCTACAAATTATCGGAGCATTGTGGGAGCCCTTCAATATTTGACTTTTACTCAGCCCGATATTTCTCACGCTGTGAACAAGGTTTGTCAATTTTTTAACAAACCCACCATGTTGCATCTTAAGGCTGTTAAACGAATACTTCGTTATCTGAAGGGCACACAAGACTATGGTCTGCGCTTTGTTTCTCAAAGCCCTCTCTCTCTCTACGCCTTCTCCGATGCCGATTGGGCAGGATGCCAAACAACACGAAGAAGCACTACTGGGTTTTGTGTGTTTCTAGGGGCAAATTGTATTTCTTGGTGCTCTAAAAAGCAACCAACAGTTGCTCGTTCAAGCTCTGAAGCAGAATATCGGTCAATGGCATCTACCACAGCGGAACTAACTTGGCTCACTTTCTTGCTCCGCGATATTGGTATTCCTTTATCTAAGCCTCCTCAACTATTTTGTGATAATCTTAGTGCTTTATACATGTCTATCAATCCTTTGTTCCATGCTCGAACTAAGCACATTGAGATAGATTATCACTTTGTTTGTGAGAAAGTTGCTATGGGAATGCTTATTACTCGGTACGTGTCGTCCTCTCTTCAACTTGCAGACTTGTTCACCAAGCCTTTGCCAAAAGCATCCTTTCTCTTTCTTCGTAGCAAGTTGGGACTTCATTTACATTCCACCTCCAACTTGAGGGGGCATGATAAGGAATGTTTCTCAAATAAGGAATGCAGTTGTGTATTGACCAAGCCAAAAATCATGGAATGCAAAATCATGGGATAATGTTTGAGTAAAAGCCTGGCAGTTGACAAAGCCCATAATTCATGGGATAATGATCAAGAAAATTCCACTAACGTTGGAGCCAATACAGCAAGTCTGCACTAATAAGGAAAACGTCATCATATCACACTGATTATGGGCATCATATAATTAAGTCATTTATGTTCTTGATTGCTATTGTCTGATTCCGTAAATATTAAAAAGCTTATGTATAAATATATGTATTGGGAACAACAATAAAAACATTCAGAAAGTTTTTTCACTATTTTCAGACGATCATACATGGGAATTTTTAGATTCATTGGAACCGCACTTTATTATAAATAAAACATATATGCGATAAGGCTTGCCAATACGTGGCAAAACTTTTTCTTCCTCTTTTTTCTTTTCTTTTTTTTTTTTTAAAAGAATACGTGAGAAAACTTCTGATCAAGCAAAATTGGCAAGAAAGCTTATGTCAGATGTGGTTTGTCTTATTTTTATTTGGGAAAATTAGGTGTATAGTCCATTGTAGTTAAATTTTTAAATAAATAATGAACTTTAAAAAATAATAATAAAATGAGTGAACTTTATGAAAGCTAAGGCAATGATCTATTTTTCACAACAATACATCATTGATTACCATCAATATATCACCAATTAACTATAGTTTGTTACTGATAATGTAGTATTCGAACATTTTTCATGTATTAAAAATGATTATGTTAAACAAATTATGTACAAATTTTGTGAGCCAAATTTTATATTCAAAAATTTGTTAAGAATTTAAGAGGTAATTTTGGTGTCACGAAGATTATTATTTAAATTTGATTTTTATGAAAAATTCCAAAGAGGTGAAAAAGAGATTTTTAAAATTAAAAATCATGTCATAATCTTAAATAAGTAAGAAATGATATGAAAATAAGTTAGAAAACTTAATTGTTGCAAGATGTTTTATAACAAATTTAAAGACAAAAAAACAGTAAAAACAATACACAGTATTGGAAAGCATGCAGTTTGAGAGAAATGCAGTGTAAAGGTTACATTGATAAAGTTATACAGTAAAAGAATTATATTGATAAAGTTAAACAGTATAGAAACTATACTACATAAAGTTAGGCAGTATGAAAACTATACGGCATAAAGTAATACAGTATAGAAATTAGACTGTGTAAAGCTAAGCAGTATACGAATTACGCCGTGTGGATGACATGGAAGCTTGTGGACCATAAAACACAGTGTAGAAAAGAATACTAGTAGTATGAGACATACACAGGCAGTATATGAAAAATATTATTAGTGTAAATTTAGACTGCTAAAGTTTATGTGGGACGTATCTTAATGCTAAATTTTTCATGCAAAAAGTCAAGAAAAGAAAAGAAAAGAAAAGAAAGAAGAAAGAAAAACTTTTCCTTTCTCCTCCAAAACTGACCACTTTTCCATGGTTCCCTCCAAAAGTTTCTCAACGATTTAACATCTAATCAAGTTCTACACCAAGTTCAAGTGATGATGATCAAGATTTATCACTTTTAAGGTGAAAATTCCAACTTTATCCTTATGGGTTCTTGGTATTTTCTTGAAGTTTTGGATGGGATTTTTATAGGAGATGCTATGGATTGTTGTTAAGGTTTTAGAGAAGCTATCAGGCACATAAGAGGTGGATCAAAAGTTTGGAGGAATTTTAGGTAAAATCCTTAACCCTAGTTTTGGTTTTATTTTTGTACAACAAGTATTTGTTATAATGATTATGGACTTTCATATGTTAAGTAGACTCTATGGCATGATTAGTTATGTTTTATGATGATGATAATGTTGATGTAAGGTTAAGGAAGTAGGGTTTTTGGGTTAAAAATGAAAAGATTATTAAACTTGTTAAAATACAAAATTTAACTAGTTTTTAAGAAATGATATTTTTGAGGGCCTTAGAGGCCAATTATTTTCTAAGTAAAGTCTAGAATTTGCCAAAATAGTGAGGACAACGATTGCTACAAACAAAGTTTTGTAAAATTCTAAGAGGACTAAATTGCAAAGATTTGCAAAAGTTTGGTAGATTTAAAAATCACCATAAAAGTCTACATAAACATTGAAATTTTTGGAAAGTTAAAACACAAAAGTTGTAGAACTCATTAAAACTGTTAAGGCAACATAGACAATTTGTCAAAATTCTGTACGGTTTGTAAGTTATGAATTTTACCAAATTTTAAGCACAAAATTTTGTAAAATAAGAAAATGTTATGGAACGGTTTTGATTAGGTTAGAGGGTTTAAGGAAGTTCTAATCCTTGAAAAAAACTGAGTGCTTTAGTATGAAATGGTTGTTTTTGGTCCTGCGGGCACAAATGTAAAGATTTTGTATTTTGTGCCAAAATCGTAAAATCGTGTGAAACTAGGTCTTCACTAAAAAATGTTGGTTTCTACACTACTGTGGGTAGTGAGTAACCACAAGTTCTAAGTTTGAAAGGATCAAAAGTTTTTACTAAGAAATGAAAGAGAATTATGTTAAGGGCGAAATTGTCAAGATTTTCGCATTACGGGTCAAAACTGTAAAATTTTCTTTTCTATAATGTTACAAAAAGTAAATAAATGTAATTTGTGCTTTAAATGAGTTTCGAAAGTTTTCTAAGACCCGTCAAGAGTAATCATTTTCAGTAAAGCAGCCAAATTAGACCCAAACACCCGATTTAGGAATACGCCCTAAGTATGAATTTTTTTAACCCGTAAGTATCAGGATGGTAAAGTTAGGCAAAGAATTTAGTAAAATTACAACATTTATGAAAAACCAGTTAAAGGTAAAATCATCAGTTTTAAGAAAACTACTAAAATGGAGTTGAACACTCCAACTTAGCAAAACGCTTTTAGATGAAAAATGTACAATGATACGTTTAAGTAATGAAACCATTGAGTAAGATGGGAAATCTAGTCAAGGAACGTTAAAGTTAAGTAAAAAGAAACCTAATGGATTATAAAGTTAAGTAAAACGAAAGTAACCCGGTGGGTTACAAAGTTAAGTAAAAGGAAAGGGAACCCGGTGGGTTGTAAAGCTAAGTGAAGAGAAAGGTAAACCGATAGAATACAAAGTAAAGGAAAAGTAAACTGATATAATACAAAGTTAAATAAAAAGGAATAAATAGTTAATATTTAAGTTCTATTATCAATCAAGTAGATTGATAATAAGAATGGTTAGCTAATAGTTGGGTGTTTTTTGAATAGAACACAGAAGCCGACTAATAAAAGGACAAGGAAAATGAAACGGGAATGCTAGAGCTAAGACCAAGTAAGTTTCAAACCTCACCTATAGTATGAAAAAGTTGATTTTCAATGCTTTAAATATATTTAAAGTATGTGTTGCATTGTTATACATAAAGTTTTAAAGATTAAGTTAAGTATTGTAAAGTATTTGTAATTATTATGTTTAAAGAATATTTGCATGTATTATGCATAATGTTTTAAAGTTCAAGTCATGATTTACAATATGTTTGCATTTGCTATGTTTAATGTTTAGACACTAGGTTATAGCATACGATATGTTAGCATTTGATATGCTCACAAAAGTTAACAAGATGGTAAGCAAAGATGATAAAAAGTATTATACTAGCCTCCTTGATGTGAGGTATACAAGTTATGTTCAAATTATAACCTCGTTGTACGATGGTCTTAAGTCTTTCACAAGGGAAGCATTATATTTATGATCTTATCATTGATGATGTTGGTACAAATATTAAAGTTTATAAGATAAAAAAAGAGAAGCATGATGATGATAATATAAAGTAAGTCATGAATGTTAATAAGAAGCTCATAACTGAAAGTTCATAAATGAGCATAGATGAAATCATGGATTATGATCTTGCTATTATTCTTTATTATGAAATGTCTATGTAATACGTTTATGAAAAACATTCTGAGAAATGTTTTATAATAAATGTTTGTGAAAATATTTTATGAAAATGAAAAGGTCTATGAGGAATGTTTTATGAAAAAAGTTTTATGAGAAAGGTTTTTAAGAGAAAAGTTTTATAAAAGAAAGAAGGTTAAAATGATTTGTGAGATAATGTTTAAACTTACTGAGTATCTCATTGTAAGTTCCTTCATATTGTAAGTAGTCCTACAGAAGACCAGTATGACTGGTTAAAAAGCTCGGTGTTGTGGTGGTCATATGTGAATATTTGTATGGATACCACTACAAGAAGTCTTCTTTAGTAAATGAAAAGTTTATTTTCCACTATTTGATATATTATGTGTTAAAAGTTTTAAGAAAATCTAAGTTTTAAGAAAAGTTTTTAAGTTTTAAGATATATTCATGAAATTTTTTAAACAATTACAAAGTTAAGTTTTAAGTTATATTTTAGTTCACAATGCAACAATAGCTGCAATAGATTTTAAAAGAGGTTTAAAAGGTTTTATGAAAGTACATATTTCTTAATAAGTTTAAGAAATATTTTATATGATTTTAAAGTTGAGTTTTGAGCTATATCTCAACTACGGTTGCAACGGAAGTAACGACAGTTTTAAAGTATATTTAAGAAAAAAAAATTATCCAGCATTTTTTTACTACGTAAGTAAAATTAATGTTTAAGAAAAGTATGTTTAAAGTTAAAAACAATGTTTAAGAAAGTTAAGTGATAACCTAAAAAGATAGGACATTATAGATAAATTGGTTTATTATTAATTTATCAACGAGTTAACGATACCAATTCGGTAAGTTATTGAGTGAAATTGTTTAATCATTAACTAATATTGGTAAATCATTGATAAATTGTTAGGTTAATCAATAATAAACTACTAAGTTAATCAGTGACAAATTATAAATCAATATATCATTAATTAACATCAGTACATGTATTATTGATTGACAAAAATTCCCCCTCAACTTAGCACTTTTAATATTATTGTTTTTGAACATCAAAACATGACATATGTTCCCCTCGATCTATGGAACATTAAGAAACAAACTCCTTAAATCATGGTAGAAGGAAAATGATAAAGTAGGGACACTAAAGTGATAAACAAGTGAGTCTTAAACCTCACATTTAGTATAAAGAAAAAAATAAAATGATTTTGAAATGCTTTATATATGTTTAAATGTGTTGTATTTGTTATACATGATCTTTTAAAGACCAAATCATGATTTGAAATTTAGCTCATAAAATTTGTATATAAATTTCTTAACATAACCCTTAATTATTCCATGTATAATGCACAAAAATTCTCAGATGTCACAAAACCCACATCAAAAGGAGCCATTCTAGAACATGCCTAGAAAAATAACCTAAAACAAACTAGCCAATGAATGGCTGGTGGTCATTTCTAAATATGTATAGGTGTTTGAGAGAGTAGTTTAAATCATTAGTTTAAGGTTGAGAATTATAACATATGAGTGCTTTACATTATTCATAGTTCAAATCATTGGTTTGAACTATTCTTTCAAATACCCTACTAAAAACAGTCAATGATTGACTCGACCATGATTTCTTACCTTTTTTTATTCTTCTTCTCCCATAATGACCTTTATTCTTCCTCACCTTTTTTGACGTCCCACCTTGTTCTCCCTCTCCGTCTTCTTTTCTTTTCCCTACATTTTTACGTTTAAAAAACCATCATTTTTTCAATTAATAGTGTGCACAAGTGGAATGATATTGTTTTGCTGAGAGCATTTTCAATGTGATGTTAAATTTACTACCAAGAATTAGCATAACTTATAAGTGGAAAAGTGTTAGCCAAAAAGTAACCACTTCAAGGGTAGCTCAACGAATGGGAGGGATGGGGCTTTGGGTTAAAGGTCCTTGGTTCAAACCTATCTTGGGAGTATTCATTTAGTGCCATTACGTCCCACACCTATCCAAGAAAAAAAAAAAAGGTAGCTAGAAAGCATTAATTTCAACGGAAGAGCTTTCTTGTAGGTCCCTTTAGTTGGTTTTATGGGAAATGCTATGGTAGAGGACCTAAAAATTCTCCCCTAGTGGGAAATTTTGTTAAGACCTTTGGATTTTCATCTAATAATGAAAAAACCTAAAGGAGTACCAAATGTATAATAAACCCTACCACATACAAGCCAACACTAAATTTTAAACCCTTCATCTCATTCATCGATATTTTGCCTCATTTTCACTTAAATTTCTCTGTTCTTCATCCTAAAAAAATCTCTCTATTCTTTTATTTTCTTCTATTATGTTTGCAAGTTGTCATGCCAACCAACGGAAAGGGAGAGATCTTGTTGATTTAAGCCAACCAGGCCCCGTCGCAAGCCGCCTTCGTCTACCTAGCCAAGCCCATCAAATGTTGTCGAGCCCAACAAATGGCCGAACACCAAGATCTACCCCAAAAATCAACGAACGTCAAGATCTGGCCTGAAACCTAGTGAACAACGTTGAACTCTTTCGCTGCCTCCATCCATGATGTCGCGTGCGAACCCAATGATGGTTGTCGATGATGGCAATTTGCATTTCCTCACTACAAATTCTGACAACAGATCATTTATCTATTGACAAGATCGATTCAAAGAGGAACTAGGGTTTAGTGACAGCAATGATTTTAGGCTTATGGTTTTTGTTGAATTTGATTAAGAGGATAAATCAAAGTTCTCGAGGTTGATCATTTGTTGCAAATCTGGGTCTTTACTTTTTTTGTAATTTTGAAATTAATATGTGTTTTTGTTATAATTTTTGGGAAAATTTTGTGATACTTATGAATTAGATTGATTTTGGATTAGAGAAAATCCCCTATTTCTACCTATTGATGAGACAATGGCCGTTGCCATATCCTCTTTTTATACGTTGACGACAACATTCTCGCTGGGAATGATGCTTCTCTTTTATTTGATTTCATCAAGGAACTGGACAACCAATTTGTCTCTTTCATCTGCTGCATTACTTTCTGAGCATGGAGGTATCTCGCTCCACCTTTGGACTTCACCTAACCCAAACAAAGTATACTATTGAATTCTCATCTTGTCTATCCTGTGCTAGGAAGTATGGTTCCGAAAGTGACTTTAGTTCGTCAGTTTAGGCTCAACTTCTCGCTTCACGTAAGCAGACCTACAGGTTGGGTCAGGGCTCTATGCTCTTTCTTTTTGTCTAGGACGATGCCGGGGAGATAATAGAATGCGTCGAGGCAGCAAACAACGAAAACACAACTACATTTTTCTTTTTCGCTTTTCCCTCCACGAGATAAGCCCAGTGCATCGGACCGATGGATAAGAGAACGGACTAAGTTGGCCTAAAAAGTGCTTGGGCGTTTTACATACGATGTAGTAGACTTCATCAGAGACATATCGATTTTTTTCTGATGGACCAAGAATAAATGCTTTGATCTTTGACTTGTGTAATTAGTTAATATAAATGTTTAGATTGATGTGTTTATTAATTCTTTAGGATCTGAATGAAAAAAAAAAAAAAAAAAGAAGAAGAAAACTTTGGACTTTAATGGTAATTATGACATCTCAATTAAAAACAAAAAAGAAAAGAAAGAGAAGAAAACAATCAATCCTTTTGTTGTTCCCAGAATTAATTGATGTAAAACCTCCCTCTATCAATCCCATTAAATATTCCTGTAAAATATATACAAATATTAGAATAACTCATTATTCTATTCGTTCCTGAACATTGATACAGTCCTATTAAGCAGTCATTTTCTGTTAAAGATCTGGTGATTAATGTTAAAAAGAGGATTAAGAGAGAAAACAATACTTTAGCAAGTTAGAACTATGTGTGGTAGATACCGATGTCTAGAAACAAAAGAAAAGAAAATAAAAGAAAACGTGTAGTATTTTCTTATCAACCATTGTGGTCATAATGAGAAAACTTCAAATCTTATCTTCAGAGATTTAGGGGGAAAAGAAATGAGTGATTTGGAAAACCGCCGTTGACTATTACAAGTTGGTCGGTGAAGTACAGGACCAAAAGCATTATCCATTCCATGTAATTAACTTGTTGAATTAAAGGGCCAAAAAAATTCAATTCTATATATATAAATATATATATATAATAACAAATTACATATTTGTTTCTCCTTTCTGAAATTGCCCCAATGATAATAATGAGAACTCCCCAACCTTTTCATCATTATTATGGCATTTCTTGATGATCATTTGCTTGACAACATCAATGTTACCACTCACACTCAGATTGCAAGTGATGTCTACAAGGGAATGTCTGAGTGACCAGAAAACCTTGTTGCTCCCCTGAAGAACAGCCTCATATTTACCTTTGATGATATGCTGCCATGTCATCCCTTTTATATATATATATATATATTTCACATTTTATAGATACAAAGATAAAAAATATATATCTTATAAATTTAGTTCTATTTTATTACTCTTATGATCCTTTGGTTTAGTAAAAAAAAAAAAAAGTTAAGTAGAGAATATTTAAAAAGGGAGAAGAGCCAAAAACAAAAGAATACAAAAAACAAAAAATATATATAATGTTGCAAAAAGTAATACATGAATAAATAAATAAGCAAAAGACAAAAAAAAAAAGAAACCTTATGCCACATGTCAACCTCATGTGCAAAAACACATTCACACCGTTATATATAGTATAGATACTCTCTTGATTGTTTAGTTTAGTTAAAAAAAGAAAAAAAAAAGTTGTAGTAAATAACACTTTATAAAATTAATTGTAGTAAATAGCAAATTTTGACAATATTTGTAGTAAACAACAAATTTATGCTATAAATAATATATTTAAAACATTTATTTACAATGTAAATAATTCTTATTTACATAAAAAAAGTTATTTACATTGTAAATTGTTAGGGTGTAATTTAATCAGGCTAAATTGTCGACAGGCCCGGACGACCCAATATTGAAACTAATTAAATGGATCGAATAGAATCAACTAATTGAAGTCCAATCGAATTGATGATTCGTATGGTTTGATTGGATCGATTATCTTTCGTGGTAGGAGGCATTTGGTTTTCTCGCCCACTCAAGATAATTCGTACTTGTTTCTAAGTCTTCGTTCGACCGGATCGATCGCAACGAGTTGACGAATATTAGCACAAACTTACGGTTACAACATGTCTAGTCATGGACCAAAACGTGGGAGAGGCATAATTCTTGCAGCCTATCACGAATCAACACGTGTCCCACAATTGCAGTTACTTACAATACATTGTCCCACTCCATTAGATGGTTGGAAGCCACGATTCCTCCTTATCTCTATATAAAGGGATGGTTGTTTCATTGTACGACATATAAAAAAAACATACAAAAACTCAGTCCAATTGCTTTCTCATCTCTTGCTACTCCTTTGTAATTTATACCCAGAATATTATGGTGCATTACAGTGGACGTAACTCTTCGTTAACAGAGTAAACCACTATAAATCCTGCGTGTAATGTTCTAGTCACTACAACACTATTTATTTAGGTTATTGCTTTTTTGATCTTGCACGTTAACTAGAGTTAATAGGCCCAATTAACGGTAATTTGAAGGCCCAAGTTCTATAAATAGAAGTCTAACAACCCAAATCAATATTCTTACATTTGATCATAAATCCACCATCTACAATTTGGCACCCATCGTGGGGCCTTCAAATCATCAACTCTAGGATCTTTAGCTCAACCGCAAATGGAGGACAACCAGCATACTCTTGAAACTGCAATTGAAAAGACTAAATCGATTGCCCAGGCCAACCAGCGAATGGAAGCTCTTACAGTAGAGGTGGAGGCCCTGAAGAAAACAATCCAGGAACATGTAGCTCATTCTCAAGAGCACGATAGAAGATTGGAGCAGCTTTGCAGTGAGAATTTGGCTTTAAGGAGCTAACTTAGCTATCAAAACTCTTAGATGGTTTCACAATCCTACTATTACCCATACTATGGGTATTCGACACTACCAGTATCTTCAGCAGCATAGTGGCAGTTTCAAATGCCACAGCCAAGAAGACAACAGTCCTACAGCCCAATTGGGAGGATGCAGCCATTATATACTCCCTGGACTCTAGCACCAGTAACAACACCAGCTTCTACGGCCACGTCTAGTCCTGCTATGACAACCACTACAACAACAATGAACATGCAGGCGAAATTCAATCAACGTGACCACGCGATTAATTGAAATGGAAGAACAGAACCCTTCCCTTGATCTGAAGAAGTCCCAAATCTGACTCTAGTAACTCTGGAGTCAATCTAGTAGATGATGAAAGAGATGCTCAAGCAGAACGCTAAGCTTATAGAAGAGAAAATTGACCAGAAAGTTTGAAAAGTGATGAGCAAGACCCCAGCCTTGGATGACATCTCGAAGAACATTCGAGATACCCCACTCACAAGGAGCATCACTTCAATCATGCCACCAAAGTATGAAAAGCTTGTATTCGCTCAATTCAATAGAACTTCAAATCCAAAGGACCACTTGTTGCAGTATAAGAACGTGGTCAGTGCTACAAATATCCTGGACTTGATTCTTGATGAGATGATGTGCAAGCTGTTCGCACAGTCACTCAAAGGTCCAGCGCTGCAGTCGTTCAATAACCTGCCTATAGGGTCGATTGACAACTTTGAAGATTTGGCAGATGAATTCGTCAAAGCATACTCAGTACACATCAAAACTGGAAAGACGACCAAAGATTTATGGTCGGACGTTTAGATACCAGGCTAGTCGTTGTGGGCCTATATCAAAAGATTTAGCAAAGCACTCTCAGAGATTTCAGACTTGGAGGATGGAATAGCTAGAGAGGTACTAAAGAAAGGACTCCTACTCAAGTCCCTCTTCAAGAATAGTATATGCTCAGTTCACGTGACTAGTCAAAGTATTGCAAATTTCATCGAGATACAGGACACCTGACGGTTGATTACAAAGCCTTGCGATCCGAGGTCATAGAGCAGCTAAAAAAAGGGCATTTAAGGGAGTACCTCTCTAAACAAGGAAGAAAAATATATGGGTTCGACAAAGACTGAGGAGGACAAAGAGACCATCAAGCCCAAGAGAAGACGCCATCACCACCACCAGTCAAGAAGATAATCGGAGCCATTTGTGGAGGCTCTGTTTTTAGCGACAATTCTATTAACCAAATGAAGGCACATCAGAGAAGAATAAATCAAGCGAATGTTAGTTCGTTGGCTAATGAATATGGTGAGCATGTCATTTCATTTCACAGTAACAAGGCACACGGGCTTGATACTCCGCATGATGACGCTCTTGTTATCAGATTAAACATTACAAATTGTGAGATTGGTAGAATATTAGTTGATAATGGAAGTTCCGCTAACATCTTGTTCCTCTCAACGCTGAAGGAGATGGAAATCAGCGAAGAGGAAGTCGAGAAATCTCCCACGTCATTGGTAGGTTTCAATGGCGAAGCAACAACAACCATTATTGAAACTAATTGAATGGATCAAATAGAATCAACTGATTGAAGTCCAATCGAATTGACGATTCATATGGTTCGATTATCTTCTGTGGTACGAGGCATTCGATTTTCTCGCCTGCTTAAGATAATTCGTACTCATTTCCAAGTCTTCGTTTGACTGGATCAATTGCCACGAGTTGACAGTTATTAGCATAAACTGATGGTTACAACACGTCTAATCATGGACCGAAACATGGAAGAGGCATGATTCTTGCAGCCTATCGCGAATCAACACGTGTCCCACTATTGAAATTACGTATAGTGCGTTGTTCCACTTCTTTAGACGATTGGGAGCCACGATTCCTCCTTATCTCTATATTAAGGGATAGTTGTTTCATTGTACGACACACAAGAAAAACATATAGAAACTCTGTCCAATTGCTTTCTTATCTCTTTCTGCTCCTTTGTATTTTATACCCAGAATATTATAATGCATTACAGTAGATGTAGCTCTTCGTTAACAGAGTAAACCACTATAAATCTTGCGTGTGATATTCAAGTCACTATAGCACTACTTATTTAGGTTATTGCTTTTTCGATCTTGCACGTTAACTAAAGTTAATAAGTCTAATTAAAGGTGATTTGAGGGCCCAAGTTCCATAAACAGAAGTCTAACAACCCAAATCAATATTCTTACATTTAATTGTAGATTCACCGTCTACATAAATCTATTCTCTACTATATATATTCTCCAACATGTTATTTAATTTAAACAGTTTCAAAAATATGTTATTTTTCTCATTCTCCAGTAAAAAAAGTTGAGCAGATAAATTTAAAAAGAAAAAAGCTATTAATAGGAAAATTTAACAGGAAAGAAAAAACACAAAAATGAGAAAAATAAAGGACTAAATATGCAAATAGGAAAAAAGAAAACTAAAAACAAAAGAAAAATGAAGCAAAATGTAAAAAAATGAATAGATAAAAAATAAACAAAAGTTAAAAAAAGGAGAAGAAAATAAACCTGATGCTACATGTTCACTTTACGTGCCAAAGTATATTCATACTTTTATATATTCAAAAAGTCTCAAAATATTTTATTTCCCTGATCAAAAACATAAAAATAAGCAAAAGGTAAAAAGAAGACCAAAAAAAAAAAAAGCCAAAAAAGAAGCAATATGTAAAAAATGAATAGATAAAAAATAAGCAAAAGTTAAAAGAAAAAAGAGAACAAAAGAAACCTCATGTCACATGTGAACTTTATATGTAAAGCACATTCATAGTTTTATATATAGTATAGGTATATATTGGCTATAATGTTTGGGAAATTTGAGGGTTGATTGTTGTGCCGGTTCTAAATGATGTTTATTAGAACTTTATGGTTTAAACTGTATAGTTTCAATGGTAGTTTTGAATTGACTTTTAAAATGTAAAAGTTTAAAATGAGAATAAAAGATCACATTAAGTTTAAAACAAGATATATAAAAAAGTATGGTTTATGAAAAAACAAGAATGAGAATAATAGACCATAGCTAGAAACTATTGATACACCATATAATGAATATCTTATTCCTTTTCTAAAATATCATTTTTTATCAAATATAACCTTCATAAATACATTTTTAATTGCTTAACAAAAATAATTTTCCTCTTATATACCTCTATTTAACTTCTTAAATATATTTTTCCTCCTTATTTGTACCCTTAATTAATTTTCTATTTGAGTTGTTCTGATCAAAATCTTTTTTTCTCCTTTAAATATGCTTTACTTGTATGCATATAATATCAATCCAACCAAAATACTCGTTTTAATCCTTTAAAAAAAATACTCGTTTTAATACATATATTCAAGGACTGGTACATCTACTTTTTTTTTTGAAATCTTATTTTCTTACATGCAGCTTAATAAAATAAGTATTCTCCAAAAATATACCTTATGTAAATAACTTTCGTAAAGCAGGTCTTTACTTATATATATATATATATATATATATATATATATATATATATATTGTCTCGTAGTCTTCTAAACATTGTTTTTCAAAGAAAAATGTGACCATTATAAATGCTTATCTTACTTGAACATCTTTTTCTTAGGTCCACTTACATACTTTTTGCTCATGTATGTGTACCCCTAATAAAATTTTCCTCTAATTTGCAGCCACTAAAATATTTAATCCTCTTAAAGTTTATAAAATAGAGTTTCGTTTGAGGGAGGAATAAAAGGGAATTTTAAAAGGGATAAAATAGTAAAAAAAAATAGATCTTTAAAAAGTGAAGAAATTTTGTTGAGACTGAATGATGATTTACATCTCAAATAAAGGGAAGAATTCAAAACGTGTATAGCAACTTTTGTTTCGCATCAATATTGGGTGTCAAGTGTGACAAAGTTGTTTTTGCTTAACAACAGAGGAGTGTAATTAAGCTCTTAGAATTCAAACACAAATTCATCATTTTTATACTAGATGTATGGGAGAATAGTTAAGTGGCAGAATTCTAGATTGTTTTAAAGTTGATTGTGGTTTTTGATGATCCTACATCTCAATGGAAAATTCAATAGAGGTTTTGATGACATCCCTTGCTTCTTCAACAACATATCTCATTCTTCACTCCAACTACTTCCATGGAAGCATTACTTACATGAATTTTATCCTGCTTTAACACTTTCTTTTATTGTTACTTTATATAATGTTGTGTATACAGTAATATATGAAGAGCCGCCGAGAAGGTGAAGGGAGCAACAGCGGCAGTAAAAAAGGAAAGAAACAAAAATCCCTATCAGAATAGCCCGTTGCCAAGCAAAACAAGAAGGAAAAGAAGGAGAAACAAAAGACCGAGAAGACCAAGCTGCCAACTAGGCAGTTCCAGAGCCATACACCCCTGGTCACTAGCATTGACAAAGTGTTGGCTCAGGTGAATGGTAGGAATTTGTTTGTAGATCCACCCAAGCTAAAGGGAAGCAAGGGCAAGGGGGATCAGAATAAGTACTGTAACTTTCAGAAGGAAGTAGGACACAACACTCGCGAATGTATTCAGCTCAAGGACCAAATCAAAAGACTGGTTTGAGAAGGACATTTGTAGGAATTCATCGAGCGAGTCCTAACTTCTGGTTCTACAGCCAGGAGGAACAACCAGCCGACTAGAGATGCATAGGCCCAACCACTCAACGAAAGTGGGAATGCCTCAGAACCCTCGAACATTGTTCACACAATCTTCGGTGGGCCTATTACTGGGGACACCTCAAGTGGACGACGAGCTTATGCTCTGGAGGCTCGGTTGGTCGAGAGGGGTGACCTCATGAATATGTCCAAACACATTAACAAGATCTGCCGACAAGAAGATGTCCTTATCACCTTCATGGAGGATGAGACAGATAAACTTCTTCATCCACACAATGACGCCCTTATATGTGAACTCCACATTGCCAACAATATTGTCCGGGGAGTATTGATCGATAATGGTAGTTCTGCCTACATTTTTTTCAAGTAGGCCTACAATAGGTTGAAGATCACTAACGCTGCTCTTGTCCTGGTCCAAACACCGTTGTACGGCTTTACTGGAGAATGCGTCCAAGCAGTCGGAAAGGTCAGCCTGTCGGTCACCTTCGGAGAGGGGGATGCTTAGGTAACACGCATCGTCAACTTTCTTGTCATCGACAAACCCTTTAAATTTAACGTTATTATTGGGCAGCCAACCTTGAATGCCCTAAAGGCCGTGGTCTCCACCACCATCTTGCAATAAAGTTCCCAACAGAGAATGGGTTCGGATGCATCAGATCACGGTAGAAAGATTCTCGGGATTGTTATGCAAATGCTGTCTGACTTAGACCCTTAACTCCCACAAGAAGAGGTGAGAGCCACGCCAGTGAAGAAATTGGTGTCGTACAACTTGGACCTCGAGCTTCTCGACTGAATGGTCCAACTCAGTTCTTAGCTAAAACCTAAGATCTGGGCCAAATGCCCGGCATCGACCCTAGTGTCATCTGCCATCGTCTCAATGTTCTGCTCGAGCACAAACTGATCATCCAGAAACGAAAAGCGTTTAATCTAGAGAGGTATGTCGCTATCAACAAAGAGGTCCAAAACCTCCTGAATGCTAGGTTTATCTAAGAAGTTACATACCCAGAATGGCTGGTAAATGTAGTACTCATCAAGAAAGCCAATGAGAAATGGTGGGTCTGCATTGATTACACCGACCTGAACAAGGCTTGCTTCAAGGACTGTTTCTTGCTTCCTCAGATAGACCAGCTCGTGGACGCGACAACTGGACACGAGCTACTGAGTTTTATGGACACCTACTCCGGCTACAACTAGTTCAAGATGGCTAAGGAAGATCAAATTAAGACTGCCTTCACCATAGACTAAAGGATTTTCTGCTACGTGGTCATGCCCTTTGGATTAAAGAATACCGGAGCAACCTATTAGCATTTGGTAAATAAAATGTTTGTTCAGCTGATCAGCAAGACCATGGAGGTGTATATAGATGACATGCTTGTTAAATTGGTTCAAGCAACGGACCACATCGTCGATCTTTGGGCAAGCTTTGACATTCTCTAAGAATACATAATGAACTTAACCTGGCCAAGTACGCGTTCGAGGTTGGCTCAGGCAAGTTTCTTGGATTCATGGTGAACCAAAGAGGGATCGAGGTCAACTCAGCAAAAGCCCAAGCTGTAGTTAACATGCATTCTCCCTACATAATCAAAGAGGTACATCAGCTGACCGGCATGGCAGCAACACTGTCTAGATTTATATCCCAGTTTACCAACAAGTGCCACTCATTTTTTAGGCACTTAAGGGGAGGTTTGAGTGGAGTAAGGAGTGTGAAGAGGCATTTCAAAACCTTAACTTCTGTCTAAACCTTTATTGGGAGAGATATTATATGCCTACCTAGCCGTGTCAAAGAAAGTTATGAGCTCGGTCCTCGTCTAAAAAGATAGTGTCTAGAAACTTGTCTACTACACCAGCAATGCATTCTAAGGCGCCGAAGAAAGGTACCATCCACTCAAAAAACTCGCCTTTGCTTTCGTTACTTCTGCCTGGAAGCTTCAGCCATACTTTCAAGGCCATATAGTTCGAGTACTGACCAAGTACCCTTTGTGACAAGTCCTCCAAAGTCCGACGATATCTAGACAGATGGCTAGGTGGTCGGTCGAACTTGGACAATATGATATACATTTTGTTTCAAAGGGCAGCCATTAAGGCACAAGCGCTAGTTGATTTTATTGCGGAACTTACTGATGTCGAGCAGAGCACTCCTTCCATCGAGACGGCCCCTATCAAAGATCAAGACTACCTCAGCAACAGTGGACTCAGCGACATTTTTGAGCCAAGGCCCGAATGGAAGCTCTTCATGGACGGATCATCTTATGCCAACGGACCAGGCACCGGTCTGGTCCTCACTAGTCTGGATGGTTATAAAACAATTTACACCCTTCACTTCGACTTCAAAGCATCCAACAACGAGGCCGAGTACAAAGCGCTGCTGGCCAGCCTCAGGATTACGCGAGACCTCAAGTTGGACCACATATGTGTTCACAATAATTCCATGCTTGTCGTCCAACAGGTTACCAGGGGATTCCAAGCCCAAACAGAATCCATGACTGCCTATCTAAGAGAGTTTAAGGCATTACTGGGGTAGTTTAAAGCATATTCTTTCAATCAAATACCAAGATCCGAAAACTCTGAGGCCAATGCACTTGCTTGGCTTGCCTCGAGACTAGGCGACAGTCAACTGACATTGGTCCCAATCAAGAGATTAAATGGGCCAAGCATCACCAAAGAATTGGCTAGCGTAGCAGAAGAGCAAGAAGCCACCTAGATAGACCCCATCATCTAATACTTGACCACAATTGAGTTGTTTGGCGACTAAGAACAGGCAGGTCATATCTACAATAGCTCGGCCCGATATTCAATGCTTGGGGGAAAACTAAACCGACGAGGCTACATTACCTTATGCCTAAGAAACGTAGGGCTCGGAGAGGCTCAGTATCTAATGAAGGAAATCCATAAGGGGCTATGCGGCAAGCACACAGGTAGGCGTGCTCTAGCCCAGAAGTGCCTTCATCAAAGGTATTATCGGCTGACCATGGAGCAAGATTGCAAAGACTTTATGTAAAAATGCCTTAAGTGTTAACAGTTTGCTCGAGCAATCCGACGCCATGCCGAGCCGCTTAGCTCAGCAACATCTATCTAGCCGTTCGCCAAATAGGCTATTGACCTGATCTAACCATTTGCCCAAGCCCGGTCATAGTTCAAATATTGCATTATGGCCATAGACTTCCTCACTAAGTAGGTGGAGGTCAAGCCATGCACCAGCATGACTGAGGCAAAGTACACCAACTTTATTTGAAAGAACATCATCTACTAGTTTGGAATTCCACATACCATTGTAAACTGACAATGCCAAGTAATTCAAATCGTTAAGTCTCCTTCACCTGTGCAAGCAACTCGGGATCAATAAGGTGTTCTTCTTACCCGGCTATCCTTAGAGCAATAGGTAGGTTGAAGTAATCAACAAAATAATGAAGGACAACTTGAAGAAAAAACTAAAGGATATCAAAGGCGCGTTGATTGACGAGCTCCCAAAGGTGCTATGAGCATATCGAGTAACAGGCCGAACTATCACAAGGGGGCTCCATTCTCCCTCGTTTATCGGGCCAAGGCAGTTATCCCAGCTAAGGTTGGCCTATCGAGCTTTAGGATTAAACAGTATGACAGACTTTGAAACGCCAAAATCATGATATCCGAGCTTGATTTACTCGAGGAGAAAAGAGATCGGGTGACAATCCACACTGTGGCATGGAACCAGGTAGTTGCTCAATATTATAACAAGCAGGTCCAACCGTAAAGTTTTAAAGCTGGTGACTTAATACTCAAAAAGGTCATTGTAGAGCAGCTCGGGCTTGGGTCATTCAGACCAACGTGGGATGGCCTGCTCAAAGTAATTGGAATCATACAGCTAGGCACATATAAACTCTCAGACATGGAAGGGAACATGCTCGGCCACCCTTGGAACGTCGAGCACTTGATAAGATTTTATTGTTAACAAAAGCCAAAACTCCTTTTTTAAACTCTGGTTTCATTCTTTTGTAACTAGGTCTGCTAAGCAGAACCGAGATATAAAAAGAAATGTTAATGAAAACACCCATCTTAGAGAATTCCTCCAAGCAATTCTATTTAAAAAAGGCTATTATCCTAAAGAGGAGAGACCGCCCTAACTCCCATCTAGGGGGCCAGATTGTAACTCCCAAAGAGGGAAAGTCATCCTAATTTGCCAGACTGGGGGACTGGTCGGCATGATATCGACCACGAGTGGACTTGAGACACTAGTTCACTAGTCTGCTACTATGCGGACGACCTGCCCAAGAGTTGCCCTAACACGATGATGATTCTGAGGAGCAAAACTCCTGAACATAATTAGACTTGTAAAAGTTCAAATGAAATTAAATAAGTCTAATGAGGGCTACAGAGTACTACATGGCATTACAGTTAACTTCACCCGAGAAGCTTTTAACTCAAAAAAAATGAAATTAACATTTCATTTCTGGGAATCTTTTAACTCAAGAAAAATAAAATTAACAGTTCGTTTCCAAGAAGCTTTTAACTCTGGAAAAATGAAATTAGCATTTCGTTTCTCGAGAAGCGTTTAACTTGTAACAAATAAAATTAACATTTCATATCCGAGAACTGTTGTACTTGAAAAATAAGATGCAAAAGTTGTGTTTTCAAGGAACAATAAACTTGGAGAATGAAAGTAAAATTTCATTAAGAATAAAAATATAAAATTGTCTCTAGGATGTACAATTAACAGAGCACATCCCTAACCCCGACAGAAGACAATTACAAATTTTATCAAGCCTGGGCCCGTCCCCAACATCTGCATTCTCGCCATTCCAGTCCTTGGCTCCAGATCCACCATTGTGTCCCTATTGGCTTACTTTGCCTCCTCATCTGCCTCCGGCTCGACTATCAAGAACCAATCCAAGGCAACTATCTCGGGACATTTCTCTAGAAGGTAGTCACACAAATCTGTCATCCTGAGGTAGTAGTTGTCCGCATACTCCGCGGACGTCTTGAACTTCTCGACTACATGGACAAGTCATCCAGGCAACTCCTCCCTCAAGAAGGGCTCGTGCTCTTTCCTAAAGGCTTGCAGCTCGGCCCAAGCCTGGTCAGCCTCGGCCTTTGCCTGATTAGCTTCCTCCTAGACCCTCTTTGCTTCCTCCTCAGCCCGAGTAGCATCGGCAGCTTGCCCTCCTTTGCTTCGAGCCCTTTCTCCTCCTCGACTCTCTCTAGGTCGGCCTACTTGACCTTCCTTTTCTCAAAGCCAAGCTCGCGCATGCCAATAATGTCCGCTATCTTCAAGAAGGGACAAGCCTAAAGAAGAAAGATGGTTAGAATAGGGGAAAATAATAAGTAACAAGGAGCTCAGGATACAGACTCAACATAGCTTAACCGAAGGAAGAACTGAAAGCAGTCCGAGGAGCTCTTTTTTGACTTTCTTGAAAAATTCCTCCCCGGGCACAACGTCCTCGATGGTCTCAACCATCAGCCGGCGGGAGGTTTGGCGTCTCCTCGATGGCTCCGTTGGTGGTGGTGGCATGGTAGTTACGACGGTCGGCGATTGGTCCTGGCTTGATGATCCACTAGCTCTAGTCGATGGTGGAGTGACCGATTACACGACAGCGGGAGGTTGCCAAGCCCTTGGGGTGCTCTTCTTCTTCAACCCGGCCACCACCTTTCCTTTTGAATGGTAAAGGTTCTCCATCATCCTCTACCGTTCTTCTCTAGATATCTGCCCAGAAGACATATCTGCTATAAGAAATCACCAAGTCAATACGAGCTCGGCAAAAACCCAAAAAGGAAAGAAAAAAGCTAGAAGCTTACCCTCGATCCAGAGCTGGCATGACGGATACAAGTGCCTTATTACGTTCTTGAGGTCCTCGTCGACAATAGGTGGCCCCAAGTCAAGGGAACCATTGGATAAGTCTGTGGAACTGGACGATAATGGCTCCCTTGTCGGCCACTCGGATTAGCTAGTACTCAACCTCGAGATGTCCACGGCACTAGGCCTGGCAATTGTCACCTGCTTAGCCGACCAGGCAATTGGGATGTTTTGCACTAGGATTTATTAAGCTGGACCCCTCAAACCAGCAGTAGTAGTTAAGATTGGTCTTCTGAAGCAAGAAGGACTACTACAAAGTAGACTCAGGCTTAGTGTACATATCCTCCACTACTACGATGACCTCGCTCGATGCCACGGCCCCTTTGACCAGACGTGTCCCTGCTTGAACCTTGTCAGGACTTCCTATTCCTCGGGCACTACTTTGCCAACTTGGGCTAAATAATTCCCCCTGATGAAGAACCACACAAACTTTCACAGCTTGTCCGAGTCGAGGTTGCCCAAAATAAGATCCTCCTCGAATCCAGTGAAGTAGTACCACCCCGACTGTAGGAAAGCCTCTTCATTTTGTACACTTGCTTAAAGGCTTCCTAAGGCATCTCTGTTGCTCGATATTATCTCTAGAGTATGTACATCCCGATTATGGAGCTATAGCAATTCAGTTTATGCTAAGCAGAGCACACGTTTAAATCGTTTAATGCTTGACAGAGAAAGAGGTGAAAAGGTAGACAAAGCCAGGCTTAGAAAAACTCAAAGTATAGTGTGATGTGACCAACAGGCAGATTTAGCGGTGAGTCTCCTTCCTCGGACAGGACCAGGTCGACGTCTTCTGGGATACAGTATTCCTAGCTAGTGCTTCGAGTCGGCCTAGCATAATGCACATGTATAACCTACTGCAGAGGTCTGGCCAGGCTAAGAACTCTTGTATGCGATGACCCCTTAGACCTTGGTCACAATCGGCCTCTCCTTGACGTCTTCGTCTTCGACAGCCCCTTCTTCGGATTCTGCACCCCTGGCTGGGCGGTCCTCAATGAAAACGTCGATGGTTACTCGGACTGTGATTGGGGCGGTAACCTTGGCACCCCAACTTTAGGTGCTCGGCACATCTGAAGCCGCCACAAGTCGACAAGCTCCTAGGCTGTAATTTAGGACGTACTCGCGGCTGCAGCACTGATGTATGGGTCCTCACCACAACACAGCCTAACTGGGCGTCTCCCATTTATCAGGTCAAGGAATTCCTGCTCGAGGACTGTCTGGGCACTAAGGCTTAAAATCTCGGCCAGTCAGACCACACTATCGCGGTCGGGCGAGACTTTCTCAATGCCAATTTCTTGGGTCGTCAATTGGTCAGTATCGGTATTGCTATCCAATCAGGAAATGTTTATGTCGTTCTAGGAGTTGCTAAGGTCATTCATTTTCAAATGTTCTACTTGGAAATTATTGTAACGGCCCCTTACAGATGTCACAGATGTCATTACATACTTTCATTTAAACTTTTACTTTGAGATCAACCATATAACTTGAAGATAGTTTGAAAAACATAATTTGGGAAAACATACCTAGGATCCATGCATACATTTTTTTTCCCAATATCTTAACCCATCTTTAAAATAACAAATTACTTGTTCATAATCATCCTTTAAGTAGTTTACCAAAACCCTTGTAAATAGAAATTACTTTACATTTAAAACATTAATAAATTGTGCATACAAATTTCGACAGAATGAACTGGAAACGTCGGTAGGCCGATAATCAACCATCGGCAGGCTACCCGAGGCTCTGTAAAACAGGGTTTTTAACTTCTCTAAGTTCGACAAACCGAAATAATGGGATCGGTAGGTCGAACATCACATCGGCATACCGACCAATAATGGTCGGCAGGCTATCTGAGTTAAAACTTTTAGAAAAACTTAATTTAAAGACAAGTTCAATACTTCAAAATGCGGAAGACCATATACTAAAATAAATTAAGACAAAATAATAAAACAAAGTATCAATCCTTAAAATTTAACAATAAAACATAATCAAATTATAAAATATTGTTCATATCTTTAAATTTCTTTTAGGCGTTCTTCCGTTTGCAATTCATCATCCTTAGCTCACACACATTTCCTTGTCCTCCACATGGTCCATGACCTTCTTACCCTTATCTGCAACATGATATAAAACTGGACAAGCTAAAGCTTAGTAAGTACATTATTATCTCACAACTTAAAACATTTTATGAACATCATCATCATCATACATCATAATGGTGCACTAGGTACATTTTCATAGGAACATATCTTTCATTACTTTGACCATATTAAAACATATTTCATTTTATCTTAAGGGCCCTAGTACAGCACCATAATCATCATTGTAGGCGCGCCGTCATGAGAAGAGAAGGGTAGTTAATCCTAAACCAAACATGACATCATAACATATCATAACATTGGTGTGCAACACTTATTTAGGTGATACATATATATACATATTTAAACTTGCATGCTTTGAAATATGTCATCATCATACATGCATATCTTTACGAACATAAAAATATTTCATAAGAAATCTTTAAATGAAAACATCATAAAATCATCATAGATATTATTACAAACATAATTTCAAACCTTATAAAACATATCATGTTGCAGGTAAAAATGTACTTACCTTTTTAGCTAGCTTACTTAACCTTAAATGTGTCGGTGATGACACCGCGGTCTCGATGTGCTCGTTCCTTAGTGTGTTCATGCCATTCATTCATTTAAAGATACAAAATAAAAATTAATACTTATTTTCATTGAATAAAACATCCAGTCCATAAAACATCACACATACATTCATCTCTTGTAAACATAATTCATAACATGCATCCATAACCATAATCATCAAAACTATCAACATAAATATATTTCTAACCTCCATGAATTAAAAACTTATTAACTCAACATTCACACGTAATTTAGGCACCAAACTTGGCAGGGACAAAGTTATTACATAAACATATTACCATGATTTTTCATAAAAGTTCCTTTTAGTATCTAAATATAAGTCATACATTATATACACACAATCTGCGAACAGTAACAAAACAGTGAGCAGTCCACATTTACATTTATAAAATAAATTACCCACATCCTTAAATATTACCACAAAAATCCTACATGTAAAAGACACCTAGAACTATAACATTTTCAAAATTGGGCTTCAAATAAAATTAGGATATAACCAAAACATGCATTGGAAAATCAGTGGTGAAACTAACTTTAGGTTGATAGGAGGTGAGTATTATATGGAAAACAATTTCAAATAATTAAAATAAAGTTATAATGAGCCTTAAATTCAAAAGACAGCTTTATAACATATAGATACAGTACCACATAAATTCTCATCAACAAATAAAATCATTTAGTCACACAAAAACATCACAAAACAATAAGTCCAAAATTTACTGACAAAGCAGTTTCTAAACCTAGTCTTAATGAAAATTCCATAACACATGAAATACTCATCAAATCATCACCAAACTTTCCAATCCATATCATAACATATACATGAACATATTGCGAAATTTCGTAAAAATTAAAGCACATTTGCCCCTTAAACTAAAACCACATATTTTAGCATCATAATAAAACAACAACATTTTACTGTGAGTGGCAGAGGGTAGAAAATTCGTATCTTAATGTAGAGAAATCAAAATAACGTGAAACTTGGAGGAAAATCACATAACACATACATGAATAACATATTAAAAAATCAGAGCAAAAATATAATTCCTAGACAAAGTTATGATAGTCGGATTAATAAGGAGAAATGCATTTCAAAAACACCAAAAAGAGAGTTCTTACCATAAACAAATTTCTTAACAAACTCCTTCGAATTCAACCAAAGAAATTTCAATATTTCTTACAAATAATAGCAGGGAAATTTGAGAGGGTGACAAAGAAGAAAAAGTGAAGAGCAGAAAGAGAGAGAGAGGAAACATCTAAGAAAAATAGAGAGAGAGAGAGAGAGAAAAATTATCGTGAAAGAAGAAAATGAGATTAACGCACAAAAAAGAGGCTTGTCTTTTCTATTATTATCAGAATTTTTGACTAAAATCATGGGGAAATGGAGAGAGATAAGGGGAAAGTCAACAAATCATCTCATCTTACCATATTTCAACTCTTCAAAAGGAAAACCATATCAATTACATTCAATCAATCAAATGTCAATTATTTTATTTCCTTAAATAAAGAAATTAATCCATGAATATGCCAATCAATCACATTAAACTATCCAATCATCGTAATTATCTCAATCACAAATTTGGAGAGACTTTTGCTGACTACTCGTCAGCTGTCATTGACCTGTCGATTCCACAAAGTCCAGCCTGCCTATGATTTCCATCGGCCTGCGGATGCTTGAGGGACAATTCGGCCTGCCGAACTGTCCTTGCATACTAGAATACATCATAACATTGAAATCATTAATGAATCATCATACAATAATAATAACATGAACATTTGAGCACATCAATTACATAAGACCGCCACCTGTCATAATACTTAGAATAAATAGTTAGTGAAAATATTATCATAAATCATTATGGAATAAAAATGCTTAACGTCGTCATTAATATAACATTATCTGTTACATAAAATAGGTGAGTGTTACAATTCTCCCCACCTTATCAGAGTTTCATCCTCGAAACTCAAAACAGTTGCGGATACTTAGTTCTCATGTCATCTTCACGTTCCCTTGTACCTTCTTTTACTTGATGATTTTGCCAGAGAACCTTGACCAATGGAATTTCTTTATTCCTCAAGGTTTTGGTTTTTCGATCGAGTATCTCCACTTGCTTTTCTTCATAACTCAAGTCATCTCGTATCTCGATCACTTGTGGCTCAAGCACAAGCGTAGGGTCTGGGACATATTTCTTGAGCATAGAAACATTGAACACATCATACATTGCGGACATTTTTGAAGGCAATCTCAGCTGATAAGCTACTTTGCCTATCCGCTTTACAATTTCAAAAGGTTCGATAAACCTCAGGTTCAATTTGCCTTTCTTCTCAAACCTCATAACTCCTTTCATTGGTGCGACTTTCAAAAACACAGATTCACGCACGACGAACTATAAAGGTCTTCTTCTCTTGTCAGCATAACTCCTCTGACGGCTTTGAGCGGTCTCTATTCTTCTTCTTATCAACTTTATCATCTAGGAAGTTTCATTGACAAAATCGGTCCTTTCAGTATTGACGCTTTCCATCAACTTCTTCTCACTAGCTTCATGCCAACATATAGGCGACCTGCATTTTCGTCCATAGAGAGCCTCATAAGGTGCCATCCCAATTGTCACCTGGTAGCTATTGTTGTAAGCGAATTTTGCTAACGGTAGCATTTTACACTAGCTGGTCTTGAAATCTAAAGTACAGGCCCAAAGCATATCCTCTAAGATTAAATTCATCCTCTCTGTTTGGCCGTCTGTCTGAGGATGAAAGCTATACAGAAATGCAACTTGGTCCCCATAGCAGTCTGTATGCTTTTCCAGAACTTGGATGTGAACTTGCCATCACGGTCTGAGATGATTGACTTGGGAATTCCATGAAGTCGTACTATCTTCTTAACATAGAGTTCCGTTAACCGTTCCATAGAGTAAGTAATCTTGATGTGAATAAAATGCGCCGTCTTTGTTAGTCGATCCATAACAACCCAAATTGCGTCATAACCGTTCATAGTCTTGGGTAAACCGGTAATGATATCCATTACTATTTCCTCCTATTTCCCTTCTGGTATCTTGATAGATTGTAAATCACCACCAAGTCTTTGGTGTTCAGCTTTAACGTGTTGGCATGTCAAGCATTTCCTTACATACATAGCAACATCACATTTCATACCAAACCACCAGAAATTATCCCTTAGATCATTATACATTTTTGTTGCACCTAAATGAATTGAATAAAGAGTGTCATGAATTTTCGCCAAGATTTCTTCCCTTAAGCCATCAACATTGGGAACAGATAAGCAGTCCTTGAGGTATAGAGTTTCGTCATCCACAATACAAAACTCTTGACATTTCCCTTCTTTCATTTCTTGCTTAATCCTTACGAGACTTACATCATCATCTTGCTTACTCCGAATCTTATCATACAACGCCGAAGCAAGAGTGAGCGCTGACAGATGGCCTGCTAGAAGTTTCAAACCAAAGTCTAGAATTTCCTTTCTCAAAGGTAGAGACATTGCTTACATTGACATTAACGTAGCCGCAGTCTTCCTACTCAAAGCATCAACCACTCGATTGGCCTTTCCAGGGTGATACAGGATTTCATAATCATAATCCTTCATCAATTCGAGCCATCTACGCTGTCTCATGTTTAGGTCTCTCTGCGTGAAGAAGTACTTTAGGCTTTGATGATCTGTGAAGATCTTGCATTAGACCCCATAAAAATAGTGCCTCCATATTTTCAGCGCAAAAACGACTGCTGCTAATTCGAGGTCATGAGTAGAATAGTTCTTTTCATAGTCCTTCAATTATCTCGATGCATAATCAATCACTCTGTCATTCTGCATTAAAACAGCTCCAAGGCCCATCTTAGAAGCGTCACTATAAATTACAAATCCGTCGTTTCCTTCTGGGGTAGCCAATACTGGAGTTGTCGTTAGCCTCTTCTTTAGTTCCTGGAAACTCTTGTCGCAAGCATCTGTCCATTCATACTTCTTTCCCTTGCGAGTTAGATTCGTAAGGGGCGCTGCTATCTTGGAGAAATCTTCTACAAATCTCCGATAATAACCAGATAAGCCTAAGAAGCTCCTTATCTCACTTGCATTTATCGGTTTTCTCCAGTTGAGAATAGCCTCTACTTTAGCAGGGTCTACCATAATCCCTTCCTTTGATATAACATGTCCCAAGAAAGACACTCTGTCAAGCTAGAACTCGCACTTGGAAAATTTTGCATATAGCTGGTGTCTTTTTAAAGTCTCCAGCACAATTCTTAGATGCTCTACATGTTCTTCTTAACTCTTTGAATAGACAAGAATATCATCGAGAAACACAACAACAAATTTATCGAGGAAATCTTTGAATACCTGATTCATCAGGTCCATGAAGGCCGCCGGTGTATTCGCCAAACCGAAAGGCATAACTACGAATTCATAGTGACCATACCTCGATCTGAAGGCTGTCTTAGGAATATCTCCTTCTTTAATCTTTAGCTGGTGATATCATGACCGTAGATCAATCTTCAAAAATACAGAAGCACCCTTAAGCTGATTAAACAAATCATCAATTCGAGGCAACGGGTACTTGTTCTTGATTATCACATTGTTCAGCTCTCTATAGTCAATGCAGAGTCTCATAGTGCCATCTTTCTTCTTTATAAACAAAACTGGAGCTCCTCATGGTGAGTGACTCGGCCTGATGAAGCCTTTGTCGAGTAGTTCCTTTAATTGCATGTGAAGCTCCTTTAACTCTGTTGGGGCCATTCTGTAAGGTGTCTTAGAAATCGAGTCAGTGCTTGGAGCAAGCTCAATCTCAAATTCAATTTCTCTATCAGGAGGTAGGCATGATAGATCATATGGAAACACTTCCAAAAAATCTCGTACAACTGCCACATCCTTAATCCTTGTCTTTTCCTCTTGGCTTTTATTTACTATGTTGGCCGGATAGCCTATGCAGTCATTTGCTAATAACTTCCTTGCTTTCATGGTAGATAAAAACATACTAGGTTTCTTCTTGAACTCGCCAACATACACGAACTTCTGATCACCTTTCGTTTTCGACATTCGATAGAAGCATTGTACTTGCTTAGAAAATCTATCCCAAGAATCATATTGTAGTCATACATGTCGATCACAATGAGGTCGACGAAAGTTTCCCATTAGAAATCCATAGGGGTACTGTACGCAAATAGTGCGTAGATAATATCACTTCCTTGAAGGGTAGTGTTCTCATAGGCTCTAAACGAACCCCTAACTTCTTGGCAAATGACGTAGATATAAAAGAATGTGCGGCATCCGTATCAAAAAGGACATATGCATCTATAGATAAACTTGTTATCTGACCTGTGACCACATTAGAGGCTTGAGCAGCCACTTGTTCCTTTGTCATGGCATAGATGCGGGTATTCGTAGGTGGGGCTTCAAGTCTTCCTTGACTGATTAGTGGCCCTTCAAGGGAAGCTTGCATCTGATGGAGTTGGGCTTGAGGATGAGCTCTTTGAGGGTCATTAGCATTCATCAAGTTGGGACAGTTCTTGACAAAATGATCTTCTTGCCCACAAATAAAACATTGGTTTGTCCCCAAGCGGCATTCTCCTGACTGTTTCTTTCCACATTTGGCACATGGTTGAAACTGCCTGCTGTTGTTGTTGTTTGGCTGGCCACCATTGTGCCTCTTGTTGCCTTGGCTCTGCTGGTTTTGAGGATTGCCCTTCCTCTTGTTATTCCTCCAGTTTTGATTGTTGTTGTTGTTGTTCCGGTGTGGAGGGCGGTTCTGGTTATTTGCATTACTGGCAGGCTGATTCCTTCTTAACTTGGACAGATGGAACTCAGCATGTTGGGGCCTTAGAACAACCTGCTCCTGAATTTTGGGTGGACTTGCCCCATCAACTATTGCAGCAATCTCAGGCATAAGAACTTTGTTCAGTCTTCTGACCCTTTCACTTTCATCATTAACCATCCCAGGGCAAAGGCGAGCCAATTGATAAAACTTTATCACCACATCTGTAACTGACATATCCCCCTAGCGCAGGTTCTTGAACTCCTCAAAATGCTTCCTTGTAATGTTCATGTGGAAGAACTTCATGTCGAACTCATGAACAAAGTCTTCCATGTCATCTCTTCAACATTCCTGCTCTGTTCGATGCCGTCCCATCAAATCCTGGCCTCCATGGTGAGGCAATACGATGCACAGAGGACCTTCTCATTGTTCGTGAAGCCCATGAGTCTTAGGATGGCCTCAATTGTCTTCAACTATCCTTGAGCGACTAACGATCCTTAGAACCCTTGAAATCTGCTGGCTTAACTCTCTTCCATCTGACTAGAAGGGGTTCCTGATAGGCCGCTCTAGGTTCAGTAGTAGGAGCTAGAACTTCATTGACTTGTGGTTACAGAGGAGGAGGAGGAGGCACGTCATTGCCTTGTCATTTGTCGTTCTGGCCGTTGGCCCTTAATTCTTCGATTTCTCTCCTTTGATCCTCCAACTGCCTTTACAGCTCGGCAATCATCATCATAAGTCTTTCGTTGGTCTGGTACAGGTTTGCATTCTTCTATGGCCGTCCATAATCAATTTCCTAAAAGATTTAGGAGCTTATAAATAATCTTCTAATTTATGAGATAGGTTTTCACTACTAAAGCATTAATCATTAAACATCTAAACCTCAATCTTATCATCATACTTGCATCATAATATCAACTTTAAAACATATTTACTTTGAGGACTTGAACTGACGTGTGGCGATATGAATTGTAAACAAAAATTTGCTCTGATACCAAAGCCTGTAACGCCCCCTTACAGACATCACAGATGTCGTTACATACTTTCATGTAAACTTTTACTTTGAGATCAACCATATAACTTGAAGATAGTTTGAAAAACATAATTTGGGAAAACATACCCAGGATCCATGCATACATTTTTCTTCCAATATCTTAATCCATCTTTAAAAGAACAAATTACTTGTTCATAATCATCCTTTAAGTAGTTTATCAAAACCTTTGTACATAGAAATTACTTTACTTTTTAAAACATTAATAAAATGTGCATACAAATTTTGGCAAGCCGAACACGACCGACAGGCCAGGCCGCTCGAGGCTCTACAAAATAAGGTTTTTAACTTCTCTAAGTTCGGTAGGCCATAATAATGGGATCGGCAGGCCGAACATCACATTGGCATACCGACCAGTAATGGTAGGCAAGCCGTTCGAGTTAAAACTTTTAGAAAAACTTAATTTAAAGACAAGTTCAATACTTCAAAATATGGAAGACTATATACTAAAATAAATTAAGACAAAATAATAAAACAAAGTATCAATCCTTAAAATTTAACAATAAAACATAATCAAATTATAAAATATTGTTCATATCTTTAAATTTCTTTTAGGCGTTCTTCCGTTTGCAATTTATCGTCCTTAGCTCACACACCTTTCCTTGTCCTCCACCTAGTCCATGACCTTCTTACCCTTATCTACAACACGATATAAAACTGGATAAGCTAAAGCTTAGTAAGTACATTATTATCTCACAACTTAAAACATTTTATGAACATCATCATCATCATACATCATAATAGTGCACTAGGCACATTCTCATAGGAACATATCTTTCATTACTTTGACCATATTAAAACATATTTCATTTTATCTTAAGGGCCCTAGTGTTGCACCATAATCATCATTGTAGGCGCGCCGTTATGAGAGGAGAAGGGTAGCTAATCCTAAACCAAACATAACATCATAACATATCATAACATTGGTGTGCAACACTTATTTAGGTGATACATATATATACATATTTAAGCTTTCATGTTTTGAAATATGTCATCATCATACATGTATATCTTTATGAGCATAAAAATATTTCATAAGAAATCTTTAAATGAAAACATCATAAAATCATCATAGATATTATTACGAACATAATTTTAAACCTTATAAAATATATCATATTGCAGGTGAGAATGTACTTACCTTTTTAGCTAGCTTACTTAACTTTAAATGTGTCAGTGACAACAGCGCGGTCTCGAAGTGCTCGTTCCTTAGTGTGTTCATGCCATTCATTCATGTAAAGATACAAAATAAAAATTAATACTTATTTTCATAGAATAAAACATCCATTCCATATAACATCACACATACATTCATCTCTTGTAAACATAATTCATAACATGCATCCATAACCATAATCATCAAAACTATCAACATAAATATATTTCTAACCTCCATGAATTAAAAACTTATTAACTCAACATTCACACGTAATTTAGGCACCAAACTTGGCAGGGACAAAGTTATTACATAAACATATTACCATGATTTTTCTATGGTCATAAAAATTCCATTTAGTATCTAAAAACAAGTCATACATTATACACACAAAATCTACCAACAATAACAAAACAGTGAGCAGTCCATATTTACATTCATAAAATAAATTACCAACATCCTTAAATATTACCACAAAAATCCTACATGTAAAAGACACCTAGAACTATAACATTTTCAAAATTGGGCTTCAAATAAAATTAGGATATAACCAAAACATGCATTGGAAAATCAGTGGTGAAACTAACTTCAGGTTGATAGGCGGTGAGTATTCTATGGAAAACATTTTCAAATAATTAAAATAAAGTTATAATGACCCTAATTCAAAAGACAGCTTTATAACATATAGATACAGTACTACATAAATTCCCATCAACAAATAAAATCATTTAGTCACACAAAAACATCACAAAACAAGGAGTCCAAAATTTACGGACAAAGTAGTTTCTAAACCTAGTCTTAATGAAAATTCCATAACACATAAAATACTCATCAAATCATCACCAAACTTTTCAATCCATATCATAACATATACATGAACATATTTGCTAAATTTCGTAAAAATTAAAGCACATTTGCCCCTTAAACCAAAACCACATATTTGAGCATTATAATAAAATAACAACATTTTACTGTGAGTGGTAGAGGGTAGAAAATTCGTATCTTAATGTAGAGAAATCAAAATAACGTGAAACTTGGAGAAAAATCACATAACATATACATGAATAACATATTAAAAAATTTAGAGCAAAAATATAATTCTTAGAAAAAGTTATGGCAGTCAGATTAATGAAGAGATATGCATTTCAGAAACACCAAAAAAGAGAGTTCTTACCTTAAACAAATTTCTTCACAAACTCCTTCGAATTCAACCAAAAAATTTTCAATATTTCTTACAAATAATAGCAGGGAAATTTGAGAGGGTGACAAAGAAGAAAACGTGAAGAGGAGAAAGAGAGAGAGAGGAAACGTCTAAGAAAAATAGACAGAGAGAAAAATTATCGTGAAAGAAGAAAATGAGAGTAACGCACAAAAAGGAGGCTTGTCTTTTCCATTATTATCAGAAATTTTTAACTAAAATCGTGGGGAAATGGAGAGAGATAAGGGGAAAGTCAACAAATGATCTCATCTTACTATATTTTAACTCTTCAAAAAGGGAAACTATATCAATTACATTCAATCAATCAAATGTCAATTATTTTATTTCCTTAAATGAGGAAATTAATCCATAAATATGCCAATCAATCACATTAAACCATCCAATCATCGTAATTATCTCAATCATAAATTTGGAGAGACTTTTGCTGACTGCTCATCAGCTGTCATCGGCCTGCCGATTCCTCACTTTGCCCTGCCGATTCCACAAAGTCCGGCTTGCCTATGATTTCCATCGGCTTGCGGATGCTTGAGGGACAATTCAGCCTGTCGAACTTAAAGGTTCGGCCTGCTGAACTGTTCTTGCATACTAGAATACATCATAACATTTAAATCATTAATGAATCATCATAAAACATACAATAATAATAACATGAACACTTGAGCACATTAATTCCACATGACCGTCACCTTTCATAACACTTAGAATATATAGTTAGTGACAATATTATCATAAATCATTATGGAATAAAAATGCTTAACGTCGTCATTAATATAACATTATCCGTTACATAAAATAGGTGGCTGTTACAATTATCTGCTCAGTTTGGAGAAGCTCGGGAAAGGTTTTAAGTTCTCGGGTTACGACCTACAGTTCGGTAGCTAAAACTCAAAAAATTGAGGTCTGATGGTGCTTACACGCTGGAATGACGGGGAGCTAGCTCCTATTTATAGCCGTGACTCAAGCGCGAAACTCGGGCATAGAAATCGAAGAGGCGCCATGATTACGCTCGTTAGAGAAACACCCAATCAAGTGTCAACGCATGTCCGACCGAGCTGGCATCATGTCTCTTCATCTTCTGACGCTCTGGGACACCGCCTGAGGGCTAGCCATAGCCGACCACAGCACTCTGGATAGTCCACCCGACCGAGCACCGACCAAGTACACTGGTGGCCTACTATTGGGGGTATGCTCGGCTCCGTCCACCAAAGAATAGATCCTCGGTTGTCAGCAAATATGCTTGGTAGAATTCACCGGGATGCACGATATTGACCCCTAAGAGCTTGGCTAGTTTGACCGAGGTGCTCTACTGGGCCCTGCTGGCCACGACACAAGTTATCGCCTCCTCGGGTAAGACACGTGCTTGGGTAGGATTGTCAAGGCCTGCAGAAAGACAACCACCCGCCATAAAAAGCCTCCAAATGGCCGCGTTTCCGCCTTCAGATGGAGGCTAATCCGCCGACGGAGACTGTGACACAAGTCACTTGCCCTCTGGCAGGCCTTGACATGACACACGGGTTGTTGACAAAAACCATCTAACAACCGGTTCGCATGGCAACCTATAAATAGAGCGGCCGAACACTGCACTTAGTTGCACGTGATGTTGATTCACCGCCACTCACTGGTAAGCATCAACAATACTCAACAAAAGACTTTTTTTCATCTTTTTGCCCTTCATTTTTATAAAATTTTATTTTTTTTCCCATAATTTTTTTAATAAAAGATTACATTTTTATCTCTTATACAACATGTAACACCAAATACCGTAGTCAATTATGACATTACCACACAATACAATACAACCTAACAAACGTAGTAGTTACAGTAATTAGTTTGCTTTTTCGATTCAGATATTGATAAAAGAGTAGTGGATGTTAATACTGGCCATTGCTTGCTTTAAGCTGCTTTTGTGTAGTACAATTTTGTTGGGTCGAAAGGTCAAAAGTAAAAAAAAAAAGTGATTTCAAAGAAAATATGGAGTCGTGAGACGTGGGTTGGCAACCAAGGTCTAGGGAAGGAAAAAAGATATGGATTTTTGTGTAGGGAAGGAATTGCAAAGAAAATTCACCATGACCCTTCTTGTGACTTGTGGGGCTCACTACCATTTTGAATAATAATAATAATAATAATAATAATAATATTGCTGCTTTCTTTTCTCTACAATTAACAACAATAATCCTACTTTCTTCACCCACTTTCACCATTAATCATTTACAATTAAAGGGGCAGCACATGCATTGTGGAGCCCCCCTCTTACTCCACTCAGTTTCTTTACTTGCATTAATCTATCACCACTCCTTGCAATTACCACTTTTTAAGGAAAAAACATACTTATTAATTACAACTTTCTCTCGCTAATCTAGTTATATGTTGTATACATATTTCTGATCTCATCAATTAAACCTATTAATTGTGAGAATTTTCCAAACACCACTCACGTAACCTCATCAAGATTGTTCTTTCTTATTTGAAGTCCAAACAAAGTGCAAAAGATAAAAAGAAGATACAGAATTGGGAGTCGCCTAAACTATTGTAGAATATTATTTTATTATATGTACGTGTTACTAAGTAATTTTCTTCACAAAAAACTCTCTTTTTTTTTCCTGAATATTTACAAAAGGAGTGTTTTGTTCCTTCACTATTCATTCGTTCTGCCTATCTATTTATTTCTTTTTCTTTTTTTTTTTTTTGGTGTTGTTGTTGCGTAGATCTTTTTTCTTTTTACCAAAACGGGCATTTTGATTGAATTTTTGTGAGGCCCTTGCTCTTTTTTCCCTTTAAATCTTTGATATTTAAACTTGTTTTATTTGTCCATACTAAACAAACTTTATAATAGTAGCAATATTTCTAAGTTCTTTTTGTCCCCGTCCATCGGTGGTCAGCGAGGGGTTAATGGGAGGTCAGCTCGTCTCGATGCAGGATAATGGAGGCAAAAGATTGCACTTCGCCGGATAAGGCTTTGGTGGCTTTTTAATATGGCTAAACTTGCAAGAATAAGAAAAATGTCATATTTTTAAAATTTTTTGAAGTAAATATCATATTTTAAAAAAATTTATAGTAAATGTCAAATTGACGGTATAAATAACTTGCTCACTATGTAAATAAGAAATATTTACATTGTAAACAAAGAAGCAAATGCATTATTAATTTGCACCATAAATTTAATTATTGTGTAAACAAGGAGGTAGATAAATTATTTACTCTAATAATTTGATATTTACTATAAATATTTTCAAATCCTGCTATTTACTACAATTAGTTTTGAGAAAGCGACATTTTCTTTAATTTACACTAAAAATTGTGGTCTAATCCACTTCTTTTCCGTATACTCATACATGGGGAGTTTTGTCCTTAAATGGTGTGGTCCCTAAAATTCGGCTAAAGTTCTCTCTATGTCGTGGCGTGATTGCCCCCATTATGAGGGGATTGGTCTCGGTCGACTGAACTAGTCCATCGACTGTCTTGGTATTATTTAATGAGCTTGAAGTTGATGTGCCGAGCGGGTACTTCCTTGTCTAAGTCTCGTTACTTATATTCAAACATGTGCTATTGTAGTACTTAATGGTAGATCTAGTCTTTGATTCGGGGTCGAATTCCTTTATATTTGGGGCTAGCTATTTGTATCTTATGTATCTCTTATTTTGTGAAATGAATTTTCCTATTTAAAAAAAAAAATGTCGTCAACGGAACATGTGAAGACATTTTTATCCTTTCATAATAAAAAAGTAAACAGAAACCAATAATAAATGTTTAAAAATAAATTAGATTATAATCGACAATATTAGAAATAAATATTAGCTTCACAAGACGAAACATTGAGCTTGGATTTTAGAAAAAGGTCGTGTACAAAAAGAGGCCCCAAGAAACAATATTGAAACCAAAAATATATTAAAAAAGTGAAAACAAATGGTGCAAATATATATATATGCATCATAGTATACGTATTTGATTTTTTTTCCTTCACTATATATACTTGATTTTTATACTAAACAATACATAATTGAGTTAGTTGAGCGTCCTACTTACTATTCTCTAAAAATAACGTGCAAATATATATATAAATATATATGGATCATATGCAACATGAAAACAAAGAGAAACGGTCGATTAGCTTGTCTCTGAAAGAGAAAACATAATTGGAAGAGATAAGATATCATGTACAGAAAAGTTGAAATTTCATGTATCAATATCAAACATGCACACGTTTTATATGATAGAAAATCCGAAAAATGAGAGGGACAAATTTTCAAACCCCACTTTGAAAACGCGATGAGCAAAATCCCAAAATTGCACGTCACACGAGTGAAATATCCCTCTTTGGCTTCTTTTTTTCATTTTTAATTTTTGTCTCAACCTCCAAAGGAGACTTTGTGGTAATAGTAGTCATTAGTCAATTGTGACAATGTGTACCAAAAGAAAAACTCTAAGCCTCCAAACCAGGAAATTTCAGTAAAAAGAAGACTCATGAGATTCATATACAACAATATTACATATATAATGAGTAGTACCGTAGGAGAAACGCTAATTATAAATAGACACAGTGCGTATTAGGAGAAGAGTTGTTTTAGGGTTTGACGATCAATTTTTCTTAAAAATAAAAATCTTGGCTTTTGGTACACTCCACGTCCAAGCTTTCTTTTAATTGCCTCATGCTCGTTCACTTTTGGCTTTGCGTGTTTTCGACCAAGAACATGCTAAGAAAACAACACAATATTAATTAAGAAAAGAAAGTCTTAGAGCCTCTAACCCTCAAATTAATTATATACATTTCTACTAGGAACATGTGTATTTGGTAGATTAAAAGATTTTTATTCATAACCAAATATAATAATATTACTCCTTCTCGCATTTATAATAGTATGATTTTTAATCAAACGCACCTAAAAAATACATGGTAGAGGGAATGGGTTAAGGTTAGAAAATTTGAAATGGATTAATTAGGTTAAGTGATGGAGTATATAATTATTAGGATAAGGATATTAGTTTAGTAGAGTAATAAGAGGAGGAGCAAGAGTGTTGTCAAAGGGGTGGGGTTGCGTATAACTGGTTATTGCGTCTTGGACTTGAGTTTGTTTTTTTGGGTGTAATTTTAGCTCTCTTTTCCCCCACTTTTTCTCGTGAGGTGGGGCCACTCTAGACTTTTCTCACTTAACTCTTCCCCTCCATAAAATTATTAACTAAAATAAACTAGTAATATATTCAGCTCCGCTCCAGAAATCAGCCTGGTTTCTTTGCGAGGATTCCGCTGTTTTTTAGCGGACTAAATTAATATTTTATTTGACAAAAGGCTTTTTTTCTAAATATTCTCAACAAGATGACAAAAGATTTGAACTGCCAAGCAATTCATATGGACGCCCGAGTAATAATAAACAGAAGTATATGCACATTCGTTTTCGTAGAATAATGATTTGTGAAAGAAATAGAATAATTTTTTTTCACAGTAACCTAATATAAATTTTTACTATTATTTATCATGTAACACATTCTTTTTTTTTTTTTTTTTTGGGTTTTATGTAACACTTGTTGGGTAGCGATGGAGGCGAAGAAGGGGGTCCAAGTACAATAACAAAAGTGGGCGAATCTAATAATAACATGTAAAGGGGGGGCAGGGTTGAGAGTTGAGAGCTGAGAGTCATGTTGGTGTTGGATACGCAGTACGCACCGCTCGTGTGCAAAGCCAAGCATTTTAGGAAACTGACAAAACGCAACACTCTCTCCCATCCTCTGCCCCAAGGCTTGCTCTTTCTCTCACTACAAAACAAACCCAAATCTGTCTCTCTCTCTCTCTCTCTCTCATCCACTTTCCCATAAAATACTCAAAACACACCCACACAGACCAACAAAAGATAGAGAAGCAAACACGACAGAAACAAACAAACTAAGCACACGAATATACATGTGTGTGTGTCTATATATATATATATATATATGATGATGATGATGATGATGACAAATGAGATGTGGACTCCAAAGCCCACGGTGCCTTATGTCCCGCGCCCCAGCGCCACCCTTTTTTTTTTTTGGCACCCTTTTCATTTTATTTATTTTTTGCGTAAAAAAATAAAAATAAAAATTATTTATTTTATGTAATCTTGTCTCTATGTATGTGTTCATTTTTCCCTATAAAATGATGTGTTATAAAATAACGAAAAAAAGACAATAATAAAATAAAGAATAAAAATATACCGATATACATGAAATAACCATAGAAGGAAAAAATATAAATAAAAAAAAAATAAATCCATTATATCAAAAAATCGATACAATAGGAGATAACTACATAATACATATATATAATAACGTAATTTTAACACAGCAAGTCCATTTGCACTCATACTCAAACGGGATAAGTTGTGGCCTTCAAAATCGGCTAAAGCCCGATCCCTACATTATCACTACAAACTCTAAAAAATTTTTATATTTATAATTTAATAACAAATGTCATAACGTAAACTTTTTAGACCGAATCAAATATAATTTGGATCATTGTACTTTAACAACATGATATGATTAACATTCAAATGCAAACTCAACTACTCTTTCTCTCAAAAACCTCCATATATATATATATATATGTATATATGCTTACAACGTACATCGGGTGCAAGCGTGTATATTTAAAGCAACGCCAGATGGTCGCCAATTAATTTATCTTCCAAATTCCACCCTCATGACGTGCACACCAACTATAACTTATTCTATTTTTACATACATACATACATACATATATATATATATATATATATTTATAATGGGTAGGATAGTGAATTATATTAGGTGAGGTGAGTCCCAGCTACCAGCTACCCACGCACGGAAGTTACGACATTTCATTTATAATATAATATATCATGCTGCACCATTACAATATTTCTATATTTTTCTTTTCATTTTTGTTCTAGGATTACAAAAAAATCCAACCGATATATTATATATTTTACAATTATAAACCTTTAGGTATATTAGAATTTTATTAAGCCAAGAAAGTATTTAAATTTAACAATCAAGACTCAACAATTGAAAACTAAATGATATTCTTTTTTCTAAGTTATCCTATATTATATTATATTAAGAAATGTTTGGTATAATTATGAATTGTATCAAAGACAGTAACCTTCTAACAACCCTGTATCTCTCATCTGCTGCCCAATGTCTACTTGTTATGGAAAGATAAATTAAAAAAATAATAATAATAGTAATAAAGCCTAAATAACAGAATACAAGAAAGTAAAAGACATTGGATTAGTTGAGTTAACTCACAAGCGTTGAGGGGTTCTTTATAAGTTTATGCTGTTTGTGATAGGTTCACATATCAAAGGGTTTAGAAAAAAACACCCATTACCAAAGAGTTAAAAATCACTTTGCACGTGGAATTTTAAAATTAAAAAAAAAAACAAACAAACAGAGGGGAAAATTAGAGGCGCAGGTGGAAGGGTATTTCCATGGAAATAGAAAAAGAAAGGAAAAAAAAGCAGAGTCTTTTTGGAAGGAAGGAGAGAGAGAGAGAATCAAATTCGCGGGGTTTGACTGGGACCCCAAAATTGGAAGAAATTACGCAAGCCTAAAGCAAAGGCAAAGAGGGCATCACATTCAGCCCTTTTTCTTACATGCTTTACTTACTGGTATCATATGACACCACGAGTTAAGTCTGGGAAACACGTTAAAAGAAATAAAATAAGTTTTAACTGTTATCATATAAGATTTTTATATATTATAATAAAAAATAAAAATTTATTATAATATAAAATAAATTTTTATATATTATAATATTTAAATTTTAACGTGTATCTCAAACTACCTTTACAATTTCTTAGACTAGTTTTTAAGGATTACATCGCATGGACACGCTGCATAAAAAAAAGAATTTATGTTAACATAACATGATTATACAGTTAAATATTATTATGAGCTGTTATCTGTTAGTACTAGTAGGCTTTCCTTAAAATATTTATTAATGCTGTATTGGTGTTGCAAGATAAAGACCATTTTATTGGGGAGTGTGTTTGCGTTTTTCACTACTCGGTTTTACACCACCAGTCGTGTTCTACTGCTTTACACCAAACCCATTTTTCCCCTTTTTTTTTTTTTTTTTTTTTTTTTTTGTTTGTATTTTTGTCTGTCTTGAGAGTTGAGAGTCGAGTCTCTCTTCTCAGCTTTCAAAAATCTTCTTGCATTCATTCATCAAACACAAGGCAAGAGAAAAGCCCTTTCTTTTCTTCCTAGTTTCTCTTACGACTATGAGAGTATGAGCTGAAAAGAGGTCTGAGGAATGTCTCATAGCCTAAACAACTTTAAGGTTTCAACTAATTAAAATGGATTTATCTCCTTTCAGAAACAAGATCCTTCTTTGTTAAAAGGTAATCCCCATATTCTCTTTTTTCATTGTCGTTGCTTGCCATTTTTTGTTTCTAACTTCTCTTCGTCTTTTTTTTTTTTTTTGGGTTCCAGCTTTCTCATTAGATAATGTTGCAGAGAAGGGAAGAATCGAATTTTTTTTTTTAAAAAAAATATTGATAGCACAGATCTGGAAACAAAGTTGAATTAGAGTCAAAGTCAAGCATCAGAAAAACCAGAGGAATAACAACATATTAAAGAGAAAGAGTCTTTAACTCTTGATTGGCGGATACCTGTGTTTTGCTTTGCTACCTGTAGACAGAAAGATTCTTGTTTCCTACGGCTTTCAAACTCACAACTCAGAAGAAGATGAAGAAGAAATAGAAAGGAAAGAGAGCTGTGATAATCCTTAAAAAAAAAAAAAAAAAGACATGAAGAAAAGAGCATCATTTTGAATCAGAAGAAAGAAAGAAAGAAAGAAACATCATCATCATCATCATCATCATCATGATTCGGGTTAGAGTTGTTCTATTAGTTGTGTTTCATCTTCTTCTACTGGTACAAGTTTTCTCCCAACAAGAAGAAGCAGCGAAAATGTTATTGGCCTTTAAGAACTCCTCAATTGATTCCGATCCCAATGGAGTATTGCTCAACTGGAAACTCTCATCCTCTTCTTCTCCTTCTTCGTCAAGTCCATGTTCATGGTTTGGTGTCTCCTGCTCTTCCAATGGCGTTGTCACCTCCCTCAACCTCTCCGACGCCCGCCTCTCCGGCACCCTCCACCTCAACCACCTCTCCTTTCTCAACAATCTCCTCCTTCCACACAACTCTTTCTCCGCCGCCACCGATGCCGCTCGTCTCTCCGCCGACTGTGCTTTCGAGACCCTCGACCTCTCCTCCAACAACATCTCTGTTTTCCCCCTCACCGATCTCCGCCTCTGCCACCGCCTTCAAAGCCTCAATCTCTCTCGCAATTCGATTGGAGGAGGACTGCTCCGTTTTAGTCCGTCTCTGTTGTCACTTGACTTGTCGAGAAATCGGATTTCCAAGTTTAGACTAATGTCCGACGATTGCCAGAACATGAAGCTTCTCAATTTGTCTGATAATAAGCTCAATGGCGTCAGTGACATGAGTAATGTTCTCTCTTCCTGCACAAATCTGTCAATTCTTGACTTGTCTTATAATCTTTTCTCGGGAAATATACCCTCTTCCTTGGTGGCCAATGCTCCTGAGTCTCTCAACTATTTGGATTTGTCACACAACAACTTGTCGGGTGAATTCTCCGCTCTCGACTTGGGCCGTGGCTGCGCCAACCTCACTCACCTGAAGCTGTCTCGAAACATGCTCTCGGGCGCTGAATTTCCGGCAAGCTTGAGAAACTGCCGGCTTTTGGAAACTCTGGACCTGTCATACAACAATTTGGAAGACAAGATTCCTGGTACTAGCTTGGCGAGTTTGAGGAATTTGAGACAACTCTCATTGGCTCATAACAATTTCTCCGGGGAAATACCACCGGAATTAGGACATCTTTGTGGGACTCTTGAGGAGCTTGATCTCTCATTAAACAACCTCTCTGGTGAGTTGCCTTTGGCTTTTGGATCCTGCTTTTCCTTGGTGAGTTTAAAACTTGGAACAAATCAACTCTCTGGGGATTTCATAACGACAGTTATTAGTAATCTCCAAAGTCTCAGGTATTTGTATTTGCCATTCAATAATTTGTCTGGTCCTGTCCCATTATCTCTCACCAATTGTACTCAACTTCAAGTCTTGGATTTTAGCTCCAATTCCTTCACTGGAAACATTCCTTCCGGATTCTGCTCATCCTCTTCTTTGGAAAAGATACTTCTGCCCAGTAACAAACTTTCAGGTCCCGTCCCAGCCGAGCTTGGGAAATGCAAGAATTTGAGGACTATAGATCTAAGTTTCAACAATCTGAGTGGTCCGATTCCCTCGGAAATTTGGCAGTTACCGAATCTTTCGGATCTGATCATGTGGGCGAACAATCTGAGCGGTGCAATTCCGGAAGATATTTGCATTAATGGAGGAGGAAACCTACAGATGCTTGTCCTTAACAACAATCTGATCAATGGTACACTTCCCAAGTCCATTGCCAATTGTACCAACATGATATGGATTTCACTTTCTAGCAACCGGATCACGGGAGAGATTCCTAGCGGAATTGGCAATCTTGTCAACCTTGCCATCCTGCAGATGGGAAACAATTCTCTATCAGGAAAGATTCCTGCAGAGCTCGGAAATTGTCGGAGTCTTATTTGGCTTGATTTGAACAGCAATGAGCTCTCTGGGCCCATCCCTTCCGAGCTCACCGACCAAGCAGGGCTGGTTGTTTCTGGCATTGTTTCTGGGAAGCAGTTTGCGTTTGTGAGGAACGAGGGGGGAACATCCTGCAGGGGTGCTGGAGGGCTAGTTGAGTTTGAGGGTGTTCGACCCGACAGGTTGGAGAGATTTCCCATGGTCCACTCGTGCCCTTCAACCAGAATTTACTCCGGGATGACTATGTATACTTTTTCAAGTAATGGCAGCATGATTTACCTCGATCTCTCCTACAATTCCTTGTCCGATACCATTCCCGACAAACTCGGGAGTATGAACTATCTGCAAGTTTTGAACTTGGGACACAACATGCTGACTGGAATCATTCCCGGCAGCTTCGGTGGGTTGAAAATGGTAGGAGTTCTCGATCTCTCTCACAACAACCTTAGTGGATTCGTTCCGGGGTCATTGGCGACTCTATCCTTCCTCAGCGACCTCGATGTCTCCAACAACAACTTGACCGGTCCCATCCCCTCTGGGGGTCAGCTCACAACTTTCCCAGCATCCAGATACGAGAACAATTCTGGCCTTTGTGGGCTACCTTTGCCGCCTTGTGGTGCAAGAAACCACTCAGAAAGTCTCGATACTCGTGGAAGAAAGCAGTCTATGGCTGCAGGGATGATAATTGGAATCGCCTTCTTTGTCCTCTGCATCCTCATATTGACATTAGCGCTTTACCGAGTGAAGAAGCACCAAAAAAAGGAGGAAGGACAGCGTGAGAAGTACATCGAAAGCCTTCCAACTTCCGGTAGCAGCAGCTGGAAACTCTCGAGCGTCCCCGAGCCTCTGAGCATCAACATAGCCACATTCGAGAAGCCCCTTCGCAAGCTGACTTTCGCCCATCTGCTCGAGGCCACAAATGGTTTTAGTGCAGACAGCTTGATTGGTTCTGGGGGTTTCGGCGAGGTGTATAAGGCTCAGTTGGGAGATGGTTGTGTCGTTGCGATCAAGAAGCTTATTCATGTGACAGGCCAAGGGGACAGAGAATTCATGGCTGAAATGGAAACAATTGGAAAAATCAAGCACCGGAACCTAGTTCCCTTGTTAGGGTATTGTAAAATCGGCGAAGAGAGGCTTCTAGTCTATGAATACATGAAATGGGGGAGTTTGGAAGCTGTGCTTCATGACAAGTCTGATAAAGGAGGAAATGGATTAACACTCGGTTGGGCAGCACGCAAAAAGATTGCCATAGGGGCCGCGAGAGGCCTGGCATTCCTTCACCACAGCTGCATTCCTCACATTATCCACCGCGACATGAAGTCTAGCAATGTTCTTCTCGACGAGAACTTTGAGGCTAGAGTTTCTGATTTTGGGATGGCAAGATTGGTAAATGCACTCGACACGCATCTCAGCGTGAGCACGCTCGCAGGCACTCCCGGTTATGTGCCCCCGGAGTACTACCAGAGTTTTAGGTGCACAACAAAGGGGGATGTGTACAGCTATGGCGTGGTATTGTTGGAGCTGATCTCGGGGAAAAGGCCTATTGATCCGTCAGAGTTCGGCGATGATAACAACCTTGTTGGATGGGCTAAACAGCTTAATAGGGAGAAGAGAAGTAGTGAGATACTTGACCCTGAGTTGTTGACAGATCAATCTGCCGAGTCCGAGTTGTGCCATTATCTAAAGATCGCATTTGAGTGCCTCGACGACAGGCCATTGCGCCGACCGACAATGATTCAGGTGATGGCAATGTTTAAGGAGCTTCAAGTTGATTCAGAGAATGATATCATGGATGGCTTCTCACTAAAAGAAACTGTGATTGACGAGTCATGAGAAAATGAAAACGAAAATAATAATAATAAATAATAAAGCCATCAAGCTTCATTGGAAGATTTGTTCAATGGTCTTAGATTCTGTGGGTGATGTAAATAATAGGAGTTATGAGATGATAGACAAGTGTTGGAAGAAAAGCACAAGGAGACTTCAGAGTTTGGCTAGTTTTGGCCGCTTGGGTTTTTGTTGTTTCCTTTTGCAGTTTTGCTAACTGGTTGCTGTTTTCCACTATATTCCCAGAACCTCTGTTTTCGTTTTTTGTTGTTGTTCATAGAAATCACAACACAATGGAAGAGCATTTTTGTAAAGCTGTAGCAATAGAGAAGAGTTATTGGGGAAAAAAAAAATTATTGAATCATAGTTTTTACTATCTGTCTTTGTTTACTTGTATTTATTTTGCAGCTACCTCATTGTGTGATGAATGATGTTGTTCTAGTGGTGATCTTGACAATAGCATTCATTTCCTTTTTTTTTCCCCCCTCACCCCTCCGATCATTGAAGATCTAACCCTAAATGTCCCATGTGATATATAGGCAGTGAGAAGCGAATGCATTTCCAACGTAGAGATTCTTATGTTTAGTAAGAGGAACCGAGATTCTAAACACTTGTAGATATAGTCTTTTAACAGTAATTCATACTCGATTTCATCACAAAGTGTTGAGTTTAAATCCCTCCATCTAAATTCAAAAAAAAAAAAAAAAAAAAACCCTTGATACAGCAGTTAAGAAGAACATAAGAAGTAAAAGATTAATTTAAAGGTGTCAAAAAGAGAGAGAAAAGGAAGGTATAATTTGAAATTTTCTTGATCATTCTTCTTTTTGAAAACATTGACAACTTGATGCATTATGCATGCTTATCTTGATAATTGTATCTTTTTGAAATTTTCACAAATAGTGATTGGCAAAGAAGAGAAGAAGGATCCAATTCACATTTTAAAAAAAATGGAAAAGTCATAACCTATTTATCCCTAGTTGCCTAATAAGTCTTGGTCCTACAACTCTTGCAACTTACTCTTTTCTATTTTTTTTTTTTTTGAAATTACTTATTCTTTGATACTTACCTATAAAGAAGGGTAAAAATTAAAATAATAATAAAAAGTACTCCAATTTAGCAAGAGAGAGAAACAAAAGAGTCAAAAAGCAAATGAGGAAGAAACACAAAAAAGAAGGTTTTAGGCTTTAGCTTTGTGGACTAAAGTGAGATTACAGACAAACAATTTTGAAGGAACTAATTGCTTTGGCATGTGCTAGTGTGCATGTGGATCGTGGCCGTCACATTAAATATAAAAGTGTATTGTACAATTTACAAATTATATTTATATATATTAATCATTAAATGGGTCTATATCATTAGGATTAATTAAAGCCATTAAGACTTTGTGCTTAATAACTACTTTTTAAGAATTTTAGCTTCCTTTCCATAATGTGCGTCTAAATCTTACAAATATGTATATATATATATATATATTCCTAGGATTTTGTCTAGATTTTCTTGTCGGCTTTCCTACAAATTATAATGTATGTAGATAACCCTAATAATACATGTGAACTAAAGTATTTTACTAATTAGAAACCTCTAACTTACTCCTCTTGACTTGTGAGTTTGTATTTTGTCGCTTCCACGACTCTTCAAGTCATAGCCTTATTAGTTAAATTTAGCTGGAAAGCAAGATATACTCAAGCTCACGGGCTTAGATATATATATATACACACACACATAGCAATAGAAAGCCTACATATAGGAGAGATATAAACATGATTGTCATTAAACGAAACATTCAATGTTCGATTGACATAACATTAAGAAATTTAGTCATTTAAAGACTAAATTAGCAACTTCAATGTTAATCTTAAATTACTTTCAATGACCATCAAATTACCCTCTTTACTTTTATGTTTTTATGTTTAAAGGATGCTCTCTTTAGAGACCATAATTTATTTTATATATACACACATGCGCGCGTATAGTCATGCAGTTGATATTTTGCTTTTATATTGCTTATTGCCGAAGAATGATTTGCAAAATGTGTGGATGTGATAGAGTTGGTTTGAACAAGAGTTGCAAGTCTTTTTCTGCCAGATTAAATCAGTTGAGTTGTCTTTGTATTTTGTGATGATGATTATAAATAATGAACTTTCCTAATTATTGGTTTGTTGAAAAAGAAAAAAAAAATAAAAAAAGAAGAAGAAGCAAAGGACACACACCCAATACACAAATCCAAGTTCACGTGACAAGTATTTATACATGATCCTTTGATTGTTTTCATTTTCATTATACATAAAAAAAAAGGCTATTTGCATTTTTATATCTTATATTTTAAGTTTATTAAAAAATTATACTTTTAATTTTTTGTCACATCGAATATGTAATTTCATATTAGGTTTAAAATACAAATTTATACATTTTCTTAGTCAACCACTCTCTATTCGGACCTAACAATTACCCAAAATAATCACAAAAAGAAAAATAAGAGCCCTTAAAATTTTTTTAAAAAATTCATTGAAAGGTTCTGGCATCAAAAAGTCCATAATGCTCTAAAAATTGGGGTTATTTTTGTGTTTTTATTTTTTCTTCTTATTTTTAATTGAAAGCTTTTGACATCATAAAGTCTATAATGCCTCAAAATTGGGGTAAGTTTTGTGTTTTTATTTTTTTTTCTTATTTTTGAAAGTTTAAGTTTTATTATTTTTTAGAAAAACTTTTTGTTCTATTTTATTTAAGAATAATTTGGGCATTTTAAAAGTTGAAATCAATTTTTGACTACAATAAGATATAAATATGTGTATTAAACAAATCTGAAGTAATAACATATTTACTAAGTGTTGGAGAATTAGACGACTCCTAATTCCAAGGATCGCAAGAACGAACAATTGCAGAAAATAAATAGGAGAAAAGAAGAAAAAGAGACACCAAATTTTTATACAGGTTCGTCCAAAATTTGAGACTACGTCCTGTTTCTGTCGCTTGCAGATTCCACTATGATGAAGGAGATTACAGATTACAAGAGCAGTTTCTCACACACTCAAACTGTGCTTACCAAAACTCTCTTCTATCTAACACCCAATGGGAATTTTTTCTCTCTCAAGGATAAAGCTCTCAAGAATTTTGCCTCTCACAAAATTATGCCTCTCACAATTTTCACACACACAACCCTAGCCACCGTATGTCTATTTATAACCAAAGGAGGAGAAAAATAGCAACTAATGGAAAACCCTAGTAGTTTTCCCTTTTTGGGGCGTTTGAGTTCGACTCTAACTCAAAGTTTCGCAACAAACCAGACTCCGGGTGCCGCGGCCCTTGTTTTGGGCGCCGCGGCGTTGGTTCATTCTCGGATGGGCGCCGCGGCGCTTGTTTTGGGCGCCGCGGCCCTGGTTCGGGCGCCGCGGCGCTCATTTTTGGGAGCCGCGGTGTTGTGTCTCTGCCCCCCCACGCAGCACCTTTTTTTTTTTTTTTCTTTCTTTCTCCTTTGCTAGGTTGATTTGGCTTCATTTGTAACAATCTCCCACTTGGAGACTAATCAATCACCATGTCTCCCACTGCAGCGGCAACGACTTCTCACGCCTCATGGAGAAGTCCAACTGAAGTTGCGCACAACTTCAGTTTCTCGATCGGAACGGTCTTGGTGAGCATATCTGCCGGATTCTGACTCCCAAGAATCTTCTCAAGCTTCAACACTTCATCTTCCAAAGTTGACCTGATGAAGTGATACCGCAATTGTATATGCTTCGTCCTAGCATGAAATGCGGGATTTTTCGCTAAGTGAATGGTGCTCTGACTGTCACTATGCAATGCACTCCTTTCTTACTGTGACCTAGTTCTTCAAGAAACGACCGCAATCAAATCATCTCCTTGCTCGCTTTTGTCATTGCCACATACTCTGTTTCTGTTGTAGAGAGTGCAACTATCTTTTGCAGCTTCCAGACTCAACTAATTGCAGTGCCACCCAAAGTGTAGACATAACTGGTGGTACTTTTTCTGTCATCAATGTCTCCAGCCATATCAGCATCAACATAGCTCTGTAGTCCTAAGCCTGACTTCTTGAAACACAATGTTAAACCTGCAGTACCTCTCAGATATCTGAGAATCCACTTCACTGCCTCCCAATGCTGTTTACCTAGATTACTCATGTACTTACTCGCAACTCCCACTGCATGTGCAATGTCCGGTCTGGTACAAACCATGGCATACATGAGACTGCCTATAGCGGAAGCATAAGGCACCTTGGCTATGTGGTCCCGTTCCTGCTCTGTGGTCGGTGATTGCTCCTTTGATAACTTGAAGTGACTAGCCAAAGGAGTATTTACAGGCTTCGCATTACCCATGTTGAATCTGCTCAGCACCTTTTCAACATATTCTTCTTGTGACAGTTTTAGACTGTTGCGGTTCCTCGTTATTCTCATCCCAAGGATTTGTTTTGTAGCACCCAAATCCTTCATTGCAAACTCCTTAGACAGCCCCTTCTTCAGCTTGTCAATCTCCTGTTTGCAACCTCCTGCTATTAGTATATCATCGACATATAGCAGCAGTATGATGTAAGAATCACCAAAATTCTTCACATAACAACAATGATCTCCTTGACACCTCAAGAAACCGTTGCTACACATAAAACCTTCAAACTTCTTATACCACTGCCTGGGAGCTTGTTTGAGGCCATACAAGCTCTTCTGAAGTTTGCACACTAAGTTCTCCTTACCCGGTACTTCGAATCCTTGTGGCTACTTCATGTAGATCTCCTCCTCCAAATCACCATGGAGAAAAGCTGTCTTCACATCCAACTGTTCCAAGAACAAGTCCTCATTAGCCACTAGCGCAAGTACCGTCCTGATCGTGGTTAGCTTCACCACCGGAGAAAAAATCTCGTTGAAGTCGATGCCTTCTTTCTGCTGAAAGCCTTTTACCACCAACCTTGCCTTATACCTTTTGCTGCCGTCAGATTCATCTTTAATCCGGTATACCCATTTATTGTGCAAGGACTTTTTACCCTGTGGTAACTGTACTAGTTGCCATGTCTGATTGGACATCAAGGAATCCATCTCATCCCTCATGGCTAACTCCCACTTGACCGAATCTCCAGCCTCCACGGCTTCATCAAAGCTCTCTGGCTGTGACACCCGTTATTCTCCTAAGGGTATTAAGGTAATTAGATTAATTACCTATTATATATATAAAAAAAATCAGAAAATCTCTCATAATTCGAAACTCTTTCTCTCTCTACTTTCTCTCTCTAAAAATTCTCTCTCTCTCTCCTCAAAGATCGTCTGAGATTTCGGCATCCGTTTTCGACACCTCCCGCACCAATGGAAAGCTCTCGACGAGCTGAGTCCAACGAGGTGCCGCGCCGCCCAAAACGCCGCCGGAGGAGACCACACGCGCCGCCCAAAGTGGCGGCAAAACCCATTTCTTTCCGACGAGATATCTTCGCCGTCCGACGTCCGATCGACGTGATTCTTGTTCCTACACGACCACCGTGATGAGAGGAACAAAACCCACCCTTGGTGGCAGCTCAACAACCGCCGGATTGCTCCGCCCATCTATTGCCGCCGTGCACCGCCGCCCCCATGGTGGAACTCCGCCTTGCCGGAGGAGGTGACTGACACCACCCCTCCCAATGAGTTCAGAGGATCAAGGGGAGTAAAACCCCTCGATCAATTGCACGGAAGGAGCCGGTTTCGCCGGAGAACGGCCAACGCCGCCGTCAACCGCCGCGGGAGTCTCCGTTTTGGCTCTTCCCAGCCACGTTTCTTCAAATTGGATGAGGGGAAATGCTCATAGGAGGATGGGTAGCAAAAGCCCTCAGCCAATTTCAGGTTTCCATCGTCGGAGAATCAAGATCGGAGCTCATCCATTTCTACCGACGTTGTACTTCACGACCCGCTATGTTAGAGGCAGAATTGGGTGAAATTGACCCCGCCATTGGACTCAGAAGGGTCGATTTAGGGGGGGTAGGCCCGAGCCCAGCTGCCAACGGACCCCGATTGACGCCGGTCAACGACGGTCAAAGTCGGTCAACGCCGGTCAACGGTGGTCAACGCCGGTCAACGGTGGTCAACGCCGGTCAACGGCCAGTCAAAGGCTAAATTGGAATTTTGTGATCCGGACCTCCGATCGAAGATCCGAGACCTCCTCCTGACTCGTTTCGATGCTCTGGATGCAATGGTGACCTCCGTTTGAGCAAATTCCACTCCGATGAAAATCATCCGGTACCGACTGCACGCGAATCGAGGCGATTCAAACAGCAGTATCGGAGTCCAGAATGACGTTTTCAAGAATGTATGATCTTCAGGAAGCATTCCTAGCCATTCATAGTCGCTCGAGGAGCACTACAGAGGATGCTTCGTAGATACAGCGAGATACAACTGGATCTGCTTTGCTTGGAGTTCAAGATCAAGGGAGTATGGAGCTAACGTTAATTGATTCCAGGATTAAGAGACTGTTGATAAGCTTGAAAGGTAGGGATTCTATTACTCATCTTTTGTGAGGTTTTTATAGAATTAAAATTGATTGTTTTGCCGCAATATATATATATCTATGTTGAACTGATATTATATGTGTATCACATATGAAACTATGACATGGACTCGTCTTGTATTGTACGGCGAGGAACATAATGAATTGACACATGTTATAAATTGAGAAGCATGGTTAGGAAAATTAACTCTATTAACAATGATTTAATATAGAGAAATTGTGAGACATGAAAAGGGCGACGGTTACGTCCTTGGGCATGAATACCCTAAAAGGTAAAATAGGGGAAAGGTGATGACGCTTCCTTGGGTTGAAAGTCCCAGAACACACTGTACAGGAATCGATTTGGTGAGGACTCGGGGCTTGATGTCCCCTCACCGGAACACCCTTGGAATGTTTATAGGGTGATCAAGTGCGCCCATTTGGGTCTCGATGAGTTGAGTGATACTCAATTTAACATGGATACCTAGGAACAATGATGATTGGTAATATTTGTATAAATGTGTAATTATGACACTTGGTAATGATTAACTACGGTATCCATAAGATGTGATCATAATAAACCTCATAATCTGGAATATGATGTGACTTACTAACCATGCAGGTTTTAATGTGGTAATGATAAAAACCTAAAGGTGAGTAATGGCTTTCTCTACTGAGCATAGTGTTGCTCATTCCCTTATGTTTATATCTTTTCAGGACTCACTAAGTGTGAGGTGGCTACGAGAAATATAGTTGAGGAAGTGATGTAACTATATTACATTGGGACTGCTTCAATCGTTGAGAATGTTCTTCATGATAATGTAAGCATCAATTGTTACTTTCTGTGACTGTATTATAATGTGTTGAGGGTTAAAATGATGATGACAACAGTTTATATTATTAAATTTAAGGTGCTACATTAAAACTGTGGTTTATTTGTCGTTTATATTTTTATTTTTGAGTTGAGAGTTTTCATTTAAGTCCCGGGCAAATTTTATTTTTAAGGTTTTACTTTTATTATTTATTTTTATTTTATCTCATTAAAAACTGTTAACCCCCATATAGGGGCGTTACAGAATTTTTGGTATCAGAGCCTAGGTTCGGTTAACCTAGGGAGTGTAGCACCACTTTAAAAAATATATTTTTGAGATGGTTTTGAAGCTGAATTTTTATTGTCATCATCAAAATGAACCTTCACATTGATTTATACAGTCTAGAAGGATGTAACATGGAAAGGCCATAGAATGAAAATATTAATAGTTATATGAGTACAATAATTATATAGAAGGAAAGTATTAATAGTTATAAGAGAATGATAATTATATGGAATGAGTTTATAAGTAGAATGCTTATGAGAGATTCGTATAATATTTGGATCTATAAGCATATTTAATTCGTATAAACGATGAGAAATTCGTGTAGATACGAGGATTTAAGAGCCTTTTATCTTGTGAAAAACAATAAGAAATATAAGGCTTGATTTATTGATTTTAAAGTTTGACATAGATATGCCAAATTTTTCGTAATTGATTCAAACCTAAGTAATGATTATGTGTGGATTCGATGGAGCACATAAGTGTTAATGTCTTTTCTTAAAAGTTCTATATATTTGAGGAATATGATATAAGTTGGGAATCATGGTATTGAATCTTGAGAGAGATAAATGTTAGACTTTTGGTCTGTTGAGACTGTGTAAAGTCTAGAATGCATGAATATCAAAATTGGAATATTTCGTTACGTACATTGTATTTAAGTGTATCAGTGAATCTTTTGGTTACCTAAGGTTTTGTTATATGAGGAAATTATATATTGTATGAGTAGAATTGTGGGGATTGTAGATGTTCTTAAGTAGTAACATCTAGTGTCTTTGTTCATTGATATGGTCTACGTTGAAAGACGTAAATTGTATTGATTTCAAGGTTAGTCGCATTCTAAACCCTTGGTAGTAATGATGATGAATCCATTGATAGATGTTAAGTATTATGAATAACATATGGGTGTATGCATTGTTCTATAAGGTTTTGATTAAAACAAAATTATTTGAGTTGCTGGAAGATTATGTTGTTATGAAATGATTTTAAATATCATTCAGGAAGATCCTTGTTGTCGTTAAATTAGATTTGTTGTTTATAGTTAACTTTATCTATAGTGGGCTTTGAATTAGGTTTAAGATTTATACAAATTGGTTTTCAATTTTATGTTTGTTATTTAACTCGTTCTAAATGTGTTAAGACCTGAAACAACCTGACCATTTTCAACTTAGAACATTTGGGCCTAGTTTAAATCTTAAATCAGTTTGATTCACACTGTCTCTCCCACGTGGTTTCTATACGTGTCATATACAGTGGTTTAATCATTTTTTACATATACGTTTACTGTGCATAGGAGCTTATTTCTTCGAGTTCACTTTTTCTCTCTTAATTTGTTATTTTCTCTCTAAATCGCAAATCCTCTTCTTTTTCATTAAAAATTCTTCTTTTCCTCTAAAAGAAGAAGGAATTCTAGGATTCTGCAATTTACTATCTTAATTTTTCCTTTCTATTTACTCTTCTTTCATCTCATCATGGACCCAAAATACCAACACCTGAGAAAGTATTTCCCATCACTCTCCCAAAAGATTCTCAGAAAGAAATACAAGGCTAGAATTACTCGGTTGTGGATTCTTATGCGTTTTGGTATCCCTTGTGATGTGAGAATGTTAATAGAGGGGAAAATCCGTCCGAGTGACTTTAGTCAAGATGTCGGTTTACCAGGAACAAGTACCAGTCGTAGTGCAATGAAAAGAAGAGCTCGTGCCATCGTGGTCACTTGTAACAAATGTGGAAGACAAAATTGTAACGGTAAATGTACTTCACCTGGTTATATGTCTACGAATAGAGAAGATAAAATAAGGTTTTGTAGGGATGGACTTTCAAAGGAGAACTTGGATAGCATCCATCCTCCTCTCCACGGTCACCCTAGTGGATATGTTCAAGGAGCTATTTTTAAACTCTGGCCTAAATTTTATACAGAAAGACAACGCTTCAGGAATATGGTATTTCTAGATCCTGTTTGCCAAGCCATAAGAAAACTGGATGGGGAATAAGTCATCGCTCTATAAAGGTTATTTAGTCTTTACTTATTTGAAGCAGTTTTAGCTGATGTTCAACAGTTTGTGTTTTTCTTTTACTCAGAATATTTGCTTTTGTGTTTGAAATAATTGTGATTATTAGATTGATACAGAAGTGTTAATATCTTATTTAATTTATGATTTTCTTAAATATATATATATAATAAAATATATTATCTTATCAGACACGTCACATACGGTACAGTAATATATTTGAATTTTGAAAAGCTTATCCAGATATTTCAAGATTTGTGTCTCAAATTTCAAAAGTTCTACAGTATTTGTCGTTTATATTAAATTTCTAGACTTGGTGTATATTTGTCAAAAAGTCTACAGTTGTGTCAAGAGGGTCTTCTGTCAAATTGTTCTCAATTGTCAAAAGTTATACAATTAGAGTCTAATCTTTTTCAAAAAGTGAATCAGATTTTCTGTAAACTATCAATCACCTTATCTTACTTTCTTATCCGCACAAGATTTTGTTTAAATCTTTGGATTACCTTTTCATTACCTACTCGTCTATCTCTTTAGCCCTTTTTGTATATTTCTCATCTTTAAAATCTCATGTAGAACCCGAAGTCTAAGTGGAGCAGACATTAAGCAACCACTTCTATAAACCAAATATGTCTACCTCCCAGTCCACGAAGAAAATAAAGAATGTCTGTGTCTTTTGTGGTTCCAGCCTTGGAAAAGATAAAGCTTATTTAGAAGCTGCAAATCACTTAGGGCAAGTCCTAGCACGCAAGGAGATTAACATAATCTATGGGGGTGGTAGTATAAAAATGATGGTAAATATGGCACTAGCAGCTAGGTCTAGCGACGCTACTGATGTAAGAATTTGGCCTCATATTCCAGTTGAAGGAAACCTTTGTAAGGAAGCCATAGGTAAGGGAGAAGGAGTCAGGAGTATCCCTAGAAATTTTAAAGACATAATCTATAATTCTGATGCTTTTATAGCATTACCTGGTGGTCTAGGTACTCTTGAGGAAATATTTATAGTTGCTTGTGGGCAATTGTTGGGCTTTTATTCCAAACCTTTGGGACTGCTGAACGTAAAGGGTTTTTATGACGGTCTTTTGAAATTTCTAGATTACGCTGTGGAAGAAAACATCACTACAGAATCGGAGAGACAAATCTTTGTCACTGCTTCAACAGCTGAGGAATTGATAAATAAAATGCAAATCATACATCCAGAATCCGACATTGCAACATCCAAGCTTGAATGGGAAAGGGAAAGCCGGGAGCGGCCAATTGATTTGAATCTCCATCTGTAATCTTTTTGTTTTATCTTTGGCATGTAGGCATGTGTGTCCGTATTTCGTGTGTTACGAATAACCGTTTACCTTGTATTCTGTGTTTCTTGTGGTACGTTGTTGTTCAATCTTTTAGATTCATTGAGCCTAATGCCAGGATGGCTGGATACGGAGTACTTGATGCTCTCGAAACGCATCCTTCTTAAGGTCCGATCTTTTGTTTATCGATGTTTTTGTATTCTATAAGCATGCATGATATGGATAGCTGGTATACGGAGTGCCTTGTACTCTCGAAACTTATCCGTATCATGTTTGTAATGTGTAATATTCTGTTAATATTATGTGGAAGTACCAGAGTCAGTTATGGGGATATTCCATATGAAATATGAGTATATTATTTGGATTGAATGTTTGTGTCATGAGGATAGCTGTTTAATGAAAAATATGTCGGGTATGTTTGCAACTCTGAGATTCCGTTTAATATCTCTATGAATAAGTTTAATGTATGGTTTTGAATATAAGTGTTTGTGATATATGTTTTATGATTATGTTTTAGTTTATTAGTTGAGGTATGAAATCAAATATATTTGACTTTTCCTTACTCAAAAAGGAAAAGGAACCTAAAGATGAAGTATATAAAATTTCTCTGGCAATCTCCTTAAATGTGATTGTAAATCACAGTCCATGGACAATGAAGGACTGGAATCATGGTATGGTCAATATGTATGCCTGATCAGATTCTTAGACTATTATACGGTGTTATAAGTTGAAACTTGTCAGAAATACTCTCTTGAGGGATTTAGGAGTAAGATTTATTATGCAAGTAAATGAGTGGAGATACGATAACTTAAATTTGGAGGACAAAGAACATTAACGGTTTAGACTCAGAATTGGAATCATAGTGGAATCATAATTTTTACTAGTATTACTAAAATTGGAATTTCGAGGACGAAATTTCTTTAAGGGGGGTAGAGCTGTGACACCCGTTATTCTCCTAAGGGTATTAAGGTAATTAGATTAATTACCTAGTATATATATAAAAAAAATCAGAAAATCTCTCATAATTCGAAACTCTCTCTCTCTCTACTTTCTCTCTCTAAAAATTCTCTCTCTCTCTCCTCAAAGATCGTCTGAGATTTCGGCATCCGTTTTCGACACCTCCCGCACCAATGGAAAGCTCTCGACGAGCTGAGTCCAACGAGGTGCCGCGCCGCCCAAAACGCCGCCGGAGGAGACCACACGCGCCGCCCAAAGTGGCGGCAAAACCCATTTCTTTCCGACGAGATATCTTCGCCGTCCGACGTCCGATCGACGTGATTCTTGTTCCTACACGACCACCGTGATGAGAGGAACAAACCCACCCTTGGTGGCAGCTCAACAACCGCCGGATTGCTCCGCCCGTCTATTGCCGCCGTGCACCGCCGCCTCCATGGTGGAACTCCGCCTTGCCGGAGGAGGTGACTGACACCACCCCTCCCAATGAGTTCAGAGGATCAAGGGGAGTAAAACCCCTCGATCAATTGCACGGAAGGAGCCGGTTTCGCCGGAGAACGGCCAACGCCGCCGTCAACCGCCGCGGGAGTCTCCGTTTTGGCTCTTCCCAGCCACGTTTCTTCAAATTGGATGAGGGGAAATGCTCATAGGAGGATGGGTAGCAAAAGCCCTCAGCCAATTTCAGGTTTCCATCGTCGGAGAATCAAGATCGGAGCTCATCCATTTCTACCGACGTTGTACTTCACGACCCGCTATGTTAGAGGCAGAATTGGGTGAAATTGACCCCGCCATTGGACTCAAAAGGGTCGATTTAGGGGGGGTAGGCCCGAGCCCAGCTGCCAACGGACCCCGATTGACGCCGGTCAACGACGGTCAAAGTCGGTCAACGCCGGTCAACGGTGGTCAACGCCGGTCAACGGTGGTCAACGCCGGTCAACGGCCAGTCAAAGGCTAAATTGGAATTTTGTGATCCGGACCTCCGATCGAAGATCCGAGACCTCCTCCTGACTCGTTTCGATGCTCTGGATGCAATGGTGACCTCCGTTTGAGCAAATTCCACTCCGATGAAAATCATCCGGTACCGACTGCACGCGAATCGAGGCGATTCAAACAGCAGTATCGGAGTCCAGAATGACGTTTTCAAGAATGTATGATCTTCAGGAAGCATTCCTAGCCATTCATAGTCGCTCGAGGAGCACTACAGAGGATGCTTCGTAGATACAGCGAGATACAACTGGATCTGCTTTGCTTGGAGTTCAAGATCAAGGGAGTATGGAGCTAACGTTAATTGATTCCAGGATTAAGAGACTGTTGATAAGCTTGAAAGGTAGGGATTCTATTACTCATCTTTTGTGAGGTTTTTATAGAATTAAAATTGATTGTTTTGCCGCAATATATATATATCTATGTTGAACTGATATTATATGTGTATCACATATGAAACTATGACATGGACTCGTCTTGTATTGTACGGCGAGGAACATAATGAATTGACACATGTTATAAATTGAGAAGCATGGTTAGGAAAATTAACTCTATTAACAATGATTTAATATAGAGAAATTGTGAGACATGAAAAGGGCGACGGTTACGTCCTTGGGCATGAATACCCTAAAAGGTAAAATAGGGGAAAGGTGATGACGCTTCCTTGGGTTGAAAGTCCCAGAACACACTGTACAGGAATCGATTTGGTGAGGACTCGGGGCTTGATGTCCCCTCACCGGAACACCCTTGGAATGTTTATAGGGTGATCAAGTGCGCCCATTTGGGTCTCGATGAGTTGAGTGATACTCAATTTAACATGGATACCTAGGAACAATGATGATTGGTAATATTTGTATAAATGTGTAATTATGACACTTGGTAATGATTAACTACGGTATCCATAAGATGTGATCATAATAAACCTCATAATCTGGAATATGATGTGACTTACTAACCATGCAGGTTTTAATGTGGTAATGATAAAAACCTAAAGGTGAGTAATGGCTTTCTCTACTGAGCATAGTGTTGCTCATTCCCTTATGTTTATATCTTTTCAGGACTCACTAAGTGTGAGGTGGCTACGAGAAATATAGTTGAGGAAGTGATGTAACTATATTACATTGGGACTGCTTCAATCGTTGAGAATGTTCTTCATGATAATGTAAGCATCAATTGTTACTTTCTGTGACTGTATTATAATGTGTTGAGGGTTAAAATGATGATGACAACAGTTTATATTATTAAATTTAAGGTGCTACATTAAAACTGTGGTTTATTTGTCGTTTATATTTTTATTTTTGAGTTGAGAGTTTTCATTTAAGTCCCGGGCAAATTTTATTTTTAAGGTTTTACTTTTATTATTTATTTTTATTTTATCTCATTAAAAACTGTTAACCCTCATATAGGGGCGTTACACTGGCTCACCTCTGTCGGTCAACAAGATATAATGCAGAGATGGGGAGTATCTCTGCGGCGGTCTAATTGTCCTGCTAGACCTCCTGACTGGTGTGGCAAGAGTCCTCTGGTTTCCTTCTGGAGCTGTGTCTTCATGGTCTTCAGCCTCTGGATTTTGCACCTCCACTTTAGGAAGATCCTTCAATGGAATCACCTCAGGCTTCTTGTCTTCAGAACCTGAACCCCTGGAGTCCGTGCTGTCTCTGTCCTTATACAGAACATCTTCGTTGAAGATCACATCCTTGCTCCTGATAATCTTCCGGCTTTGGTCATCCCAGAGACGATAACCAAACTCAAGTCCGCCATAGCCAACCAGAAAGCACTTCTTTGACTTGGCATCCAGTTTACTTCTAGCAGTAGAATCAATTTGTGCATAAGAAACACAACCAAACACTCTCAAGTAAGAGAGATCCACCTGTTTATGGCTCCAGACTTCTTCCGGTAGCTTGAACTTCAGCGGTGTGGATGGACTTCTGTTTATCAGATGAGCGGCTGTGTTAATTGCCTCAACCCAAAACATCTTTGGCAGCCCTGCATGCAACCTCATGCTCCTAGCACGCTCGTTTAAAGTCCTGTTCATCCTCTCAGCTACCCCATTCTGTTGTGGTTTCCCTGGAATGGTCTTCCTCATCTTTATCCCATTCTCAGCACAGTACCGCCTGAAATCTTCACCTAGGTACTCTCCCCCATTGTCAGACTGCAAGCACTTCACCTTCAAATCTGTCTCGTTCTCCACCATGGCTTTCCATCTCTTGAAAGCATCGAACACATCAGATTTTTTTTTCAGAAAGTAAACCCATACCTTCCTGCTTGAGTCATCAATGAACGTCACATAGTAGTTTACGCCACCAAGGGAAGTCACCGGCGTAGGCCCCCACACATCTGTGTGAACTAGCTCCAATCTCCTAGACTTAGGCTCTCTACCCATCTTTGAGAAACTGACTCTCTTCTGTTTACCAAAGATGCAGGCTTCACACAAACTGTGATCAACAGTTTTCAAACCCGGCAGTTTTCCTTTGCAGTGAAGCACCTTCATACCCTTTTCACTCATGTGACCGAGCCTATAATGCCATAGCTCAGTATTGGCAGCAGAATCAGCAACTGCTAGGGTATCTCTGCAACTAGAGTTCATGTAGAGAGTTCCAGCCTTGCGTCCCCGAGCAATAACCATCGCTCCTTTCGTGACTTTCCAACCTCCACAATTGAAGGTTACTTTATGTCCATCATCATCCAGTTGCCCCACCGAAATCAAGTTGCGCATTAATTTAGGAACATGTCTCACCTTATGAATCTTCCATACCGACCCATTAGGCCTTTTTAAACTGACATCTCCAATGCCAACTATATCCAAAGGTTCTCCATCAGCGAGATAAACCTTACCATGATTTCCAGCAACGTAGTTCTCCAGGACATGACGGTGTGCAGTGGTGTGGAGTGATGCTCCTGAATCCATCACCCACGAATCAAAAGAACTGTCGACAGACAAGATTAAGGCATCCTGTTGCTCTTCAGTGGCAGCATTAGCTTCATCATTAATCTTGTCTTCATTCTTCCTTGGAGCCCTGCAGTTCTTTTTCAAGTGGCCCGTCTTCCCACAGTTCCAACACTCCATGGTCCTACCGTTCCTTGACTTGCTTCTCTCATTCCTCGACTTGCCTCTCCTGCCATTATCCCTGTTGGATTGCCTGTCAAGTTTCCTGCCCCTATTATCAACATTAAGGGCCGAGTTCGACGAAGAGGCTTCACCTGAGTCCTTCCTACGAACTTCTTCCGCCAGAATAGAATTTCTAACATCAACAAACTTCAATTTTGCACTCCCAAGAGAATTCGTAATGGCCACCCTCATGGGTTCCCAGCTATTCGGTAACGAGGCCAAGAGGATTAGAGCATTGATCTCATCATCGAATTTAATCTCTACCGATACCAATTGGTTTAGGACGGTGTTGAAACTGTTCAGGTGCTCTACCACCGAGGCACCTTCAGACATCTTTAAATTAAAAAGCTTCTTCATGAGATGTACCTTGTTATTGGCTGAGGGCTTCTCATACATCTCTGACAGAGCCTTCATCATCCCTGCTGTAGTAGTCTCCTTCGCAACGTTGTGGGCAACGTTCTTTGACAAAGTCAAACGGATCACACCGAGTACCTGTCTATCAAGTAGACTCCACTCCTCATCCTTCATGCCTTCGGGCTTATTACCCAAGGGCAAGTGCAGTTTCCTGCTGTATAGGTAGTCCTCTACTTGCATCCTCCAATAGGAAAAATCTGAACCATCAAATTTGGTGATGCCGGCTGCCATACCTTCTTCTCCAGTCATCGTTCTTGATCAAAACCTCCGCTCTGATACCAGTTGTTGGGGAATTAGACGACTCCTAATTCCAAGGATCGCAAGAACGAACAATTGCAGAAAATAAATAGGAGAAAAGAAGAAAAAGAGACACCAAATTTTTATACAGGTTCGTCCAAAATTTGAGACTACGTCCTGTTTCTGCCGCTTGCAGATTCCACTATGATGAAGGAGATTACAGATTACAAGAGCAGTTTCTCACACACTCACAAACTGTGCTTACCAAAACTCTCTTCTATCTAACACCCAATGGGAATTTTTTCTCTCTCAAGGATAAAGCTCTCAAGAATTTTGCCTCACAAAATTATGCCTCTCATAATTTTCACACACACAACCCTAGCCACCTTATGTCTATTTATAACCAAAGGAGGAGAAAAATAGCAACTAATGGGAAACCCTAGTGGTTTTCCCTTTTTTGGGCGTTTGAGTTCGACTCTAACTCAAAGTTTCGCAACAAACCAGACTTCGGGCGCCGCGGCGCTGGTTCATTCTCAGATGGGCGCCGCGGCGCTGGTTCGGGAGCCGCGGCGCTCATTTTTGGGAGCCGCGGCGCTGTGTCTCTGCCCCCCCACGCAGCACCTTTTTTTTTTTCTTTCCTTTCTCCTTTGCTAGGTTGATTTGGCTCCATTTGTAACACTAAGTAAAAAATTTATTTAATCCTAATAAATAAATGATTTACCTAAAAAATGTAATTTATTTATTTTTTAAATATTTGAAAACCGGTTATTTAAAATTTTTTTAAAAAAGCTACTATTTATCTTTGTCTCCCATTTTTTAAAAAATGTTATAGAAATGTAATAATCACTGTTGCAATGGTATTTACGTGTATACTACAAAATTACATAATAATTATTTTAATTATTTTTATTATTTTAAAGTTTTTGATATATTTCAACTTGATTAGTAAGAGAGACTGAAAATTGAGGCAACTCCAATCCAATCCGAGGCCCAAAACCATAAATGTATTTGAACATGAAAAAGACAATTGAGAGGCTTTGCTCAAGAAGCCGGTCCAAATCCAAGAATGCCACCATATACCGATTACAGTACATGGGAGTTTGGCAAAATCTTTAGGAAGAACGAGGACAAAATGGAAAAGTGGCAACTGATACCAGATTAAAGATTAAAGAATAAAGGCTAAAGACTTGGTCAAACTTTTCTTTTTGACTCAGTGCCAAAGCTTACCTTCAGAAGAAGAAGAAGATAATAAAATATATAAATTAATTATTCGAGAAAAGAAGATTTTGCATATAAAAACATGACCGCTTTCTCAGACCCACATGAACCAAAGCAACGGACGGAGTTTACTTAATAGGAGGCTTATATTAACTAATTTATTTAAAAATTTGAACGCATTTGCAAAGCTACATTTGAGAAAATGTATTATTATATGCGATGGTCAATGGTCAATGGTCAATGGTCAATGGCAATGTGTGTGAATAGGAGTCAATCCTTGATTCTTCCATCTGGCGTATTCTCCTCCTCTCAACTCCAAACAAAATTCCCATCCTCCCTCTCTCCTCCCACTAATTCATTTGTTTTTATTACGTCCTTTTTTTTTTCTCCTTTAATTTCTTTTGGTACATTTTTTACAGGGAGGAAATATGTTATACGAAAAGACAATATAAACACCAAGTTAAATTGAGAGCGAAGAAAGTCCTTGAACGAAAAAATAAAAACACACAAAATTTTTGAGATATTTATGTCATATGCTGTTTATTTTACAATTGAATTGATTTATGCTACATATTTAAAAACTGTTTAAAAATATGCCACGGTGGTATAAGTAATATTTTATGTACTGACCAAAATATCCATAAATTAAACCTAGTTTTTTTTTCTTTCTTTCTTTCTTTCTTTCTTTGTCTCTCTTTGGATATTGGCCAGTATATTAAGGGTGTATTTGGACATTTCTAATATAAGTGATAGTATGGCTGTGACATTCTCTACAAATGTTTCTTTTATGGCATAAATCAATCAAAGCTTAAAATTCGCGATATTTTTGTAAAGAGCTCAAAAATTTTATGGTGGTTTATCTTCAATGTGTTCAAGAACATGGATAGAAAAATATGAAATGAAAGTAAAAAAAACCTAGAAAACATAGTCAAGTTTGAAGCGTAAAGAATTACTATCTCAAGGTTTTATTTGCCCTCACTACAAAAATTTGCTAACAAGACTTTAGTAACAAATTACTCCCAATATACAACAAAACTCTGGATTTAATAACTAGCAATATTATTGAATTCTAGAACAAGATATGAAACTGAAAAATGTGACAAAAAATGAACACGGAAATTTGGAGATATTTATGTTATATGCTATCTATTTTACAATTGAATCAATTTATGCCTCATGTTTAAAAACTGTTTGAAAATATGCCACGGTGGCATAAGTAATATTATATGTACTAACCAAAATACCCATAAACTAAGCCTAGTTTCTTTCTTTCTTTTTTTGCCTTTCTTTAAATATTGGCCAATATATTAAGGTATATTTGGGTATTTCTGATATTAGTGATAACGTGGCTGTGATATTTTCTACAAATATTTTTTATGGCATAAATCAATCAAAGCTTAAAATTTATGGTATTTTTGTAAAGAGCCTAAAAATTTTATGACGGTTTATCTTCAGTGTGTTTAAGAACGTAGATAGAAAAATATGAAATGGAAGCAAAAAAAAAATCTGAAAAACAAAGTCAGGCTTGAAGTGTAAAGAGTTACTATCTCAAGGTATTATTTGTCCTCACTTTTGACTACAAAAGTTTACTAACGAGATTTCTATGACAAATTACTCCCAACATGCAACAAACCTTAGATTTAATAACTAGCAATATTATTGAATTCTAGAATAAGGTATGAAATTGAAAAATATGGAATGTTATTTAAAGCTAAATGTGTTTGTTTATAAATTGATACAACTGTTGTAACTTATATAACTTTTTGTAAAAAAGTCTTTTTATAAATAAGCATAGCTGTTACAACAAACACGACTATTAATAAAAGACATTCTATTCCAAATAAAAGATCATAAACGTATTCAAATTAAAAAATGTATCAAAATAATAATTTTTAGAAACAGATGTAGTCACCCTGGCGCCCAACCATTGTATTCAGTATGTTGCAAGACAGCGTGCCAACGTCACGGCCCTTGTCAATGGGCGCTAGCCTTGGCTTGTCAACATTGCGGTTCTCAGTTGCTGTCTCGTCTACTAATGTTGTAGGCCTCAGCACCACGGCCTAGAAAGCCATGGCCAAGTCATTGAGTCCATGATCCTTCAACATTAAAATTCATCACTATTCCCTCCCCCCTTTCTAACATAAGATGAATGCTACATTTGTTTTCAACCACCGCAAAAAATTCAATATAACTGAGATTTTAGAAGAAGCTTATAAAAGAAAATCGTATACCATTTAATTTTATGTTTTTTGTAATCTAACCCTAATTCAACACCCTTTTTATATAAGAATCTCAAGGCAACCTTATTTTACAAGTGTAATTAATCCTTATAATTCTTTGGTTAGAGAAATAATTCATCACGAAATTAAATTAGGCTCCATAACTTATAAAACACGACTAGTAAATAAGTGGTTCTACTTATAAACTCAAACAAAATAATTGGATAAAAATGGTGTGTATAGAAGTCGACAAATGGAGCCTTTAGTGATGACAAAAGTCCGCAAGTACTTACGGCCTCAATTTTTGCCGCTAAACTACTAACAATGACACTTCTCGTTGGTAAAGTCTGTTTTCAGCGGCCTTAATTTATAATCATCTTTAAGTGTTATCGTTAAAAATGGACCTCATAATTTATTTATTGATTTTTTTGAGGATTCATTATCGTCCTCTTTTGCAACAACATGTTGTCGCTCTATATAAATTGTTAGCAACAGCACATGTTATCGCTGAAAATATCATTGGTAAAACCTTCATTTGTTGTAATTTACATAAGTCACTTGGTACAACAAACATCGAGCACACATACAACTCTTTAATATATCCTTTATAATAAAAAATCTGATCAAGCAATATGGAGAATTCAATAACACCAAGACTAAAAAAACACAAAGAAACAAATCAGCGGACAAAGAATTCAACCAAAGGCTAAACAAATGAGACAAACCAAAACTTAGTCATGGTAAAGAACCATCGAAACTAAATTTTATAGAAAAATGAAGAAAAAACGAATACTAACTACAAACAACAATAAAGAGATGCCTGCAGAGAAAAGTTTAGGCATGGAATGAGGAGCGATGCATCGTCAAGGTGGTGCCAAACCAACAAACACACTGTAACTCATTGGGCGGTTAGTGGTCCACACCATCTTCTCAGTTATAAACAGTATAAAGCTTTTATATGTTATAGTAACAATAAAAAAAATTGCTACAGTGTAAAGCTCTTACATGCTACAGTAAAAATAGTTCTAACAAATGGTTCTTATTGCCTTGTCAAACACCCTAAATGCCTCCACTAAAACGAAAGTTTAGCCACCAGATCACATGATGAGTAATCAGAATCATGTATAATAAAATTTAAATTTTAAAGAAAATGTACGAACTTAATATAATTTTTTGTACCACATACCACAAAATTCTCAATTTATGGTTATTAAGTCGTTGCTTTAGTTTCCTCTCTCTCAACAATGAAGCTTCTCTTTCTAAGCTTGTTCCATAAATTCCAAGAGCATGGGCTAATAAATTATTATTTTGCTTAAATGCTAGTGGGTTAATAAATGAATTAGGCGATACTACAAATTCGATCTATATATTTGCAATATGCCATGAATGCACCGCACAGCATCTAGCTAGCACACACACAGAGACAAATTCAATATTCCCTCAGATAATTAGGGTAGCTAATTAAGCTTAATAATATTCTAATTAGCCATGTGGTTTATTCTCAAAATGCATTTTGCATTTTACGTTTAACGAAGACAATAATACATCAATATAACATATATAATTTATTGGAATATAGAGAATAACTTTGCAAAAAGCGGGCAACTAAGAATTGGAACTTAAATCAACCAAAAAATGAAGATAAGGAGGGAGGGACTATAATTAGAGAACTGTGGTTCTACATTGCATTAACTGCAAATTTAATTGTGATTTGCATTAATAATTACTCTAGAATTATAAAAAGTCAAGTTTTGAATGAGATCCTCTTTTTTTATTTTTTTTTAAGGGTGAATGAAATCCTCTTCTTTAATTGCATATTAATTATATAACTAAACGCAAACAAATGGACGTCATTAATTTTGAGATGAGATAAAAAGTGGATTTAGATTGGGCTATTAACACAACGTAGTTTCTCTGGAAAGAAATGAAAAATGATATAATATTGCTTTACGTATAACTGATGAGCAATGAAGGTCTAAATATTCAGAACCGTTTCCTTAAAAAGAAAAAAAATTATATATATTCAGAACCCACGAACTAATAAGGTAAATATTGGATCTTCTCATAAAAATAATATTATATGACATGGTAAGAGATTAAAGTAATTAATTAGTGAATATGCATGATGTGGCATTTAAGTATTAGTCTTTGGGAGCTCCGGTGGTCGTCTATGCACTATGTAGTGTTTTTGTCTCAACTGGTTTGGCCTCTTCTCAATATCCCTAATTCAAAATAAACATATTGATATATGAGAAATACTAAGGTGGGGATATTTTTATTTTTTTGGTTTAATTTCCGTACTGGTAGGAGAAAATATTATGCCAACCATTAAATGAAATTAAAAAAAAAAGCAAGTAAATAGACTGATATAGAACCATGTACTGCACCCTTATTAAATACTTCTCTTCAATTGATATTTGATAGAACACTTTGTTATTATATATTTCATGATTTTTTTTTTTTTTGTAACATGATAATGTATCCCCTTTTCTATTCTTTATTTTATTTTATGTGCTTAACTGATTTCTACATTGCTAATTGATAATCATCCCCAAGTCACAAATTATCAAAGTAATTAAGCAGTTGTAATTATTGATTAAGAGATGGAAGAAGGTCATGAAAATAATACAGGAAAAGAAGAGGCAAGTTTGTTGCAACTTCAAAACAAGATCTCTCACATTTGAAGGGGAGATTATACAGGTGTTAGGTTGCTAATACACTTGGTTTTTATCATCTGTTCTACTTACGCACACATAATTTACCATTTACTTCATCTTGATACATGACCAAAAATAAATAAATAAATAAAAATGAATAATCATAAATGAATGTGATGTCATAATTATCGGTTACAACTTATTAGCAGGATGTGATCAATTAGGTTCTGTTTGGTTGGATATTTAAATCACAGTTTGAATTATTTTGCCACAGTATTTTCTCTCATAAAAATTTAAATCTTCGTTCAAATACTCTACTCAAATACTCGAACCAAACGGACTACTAGAGTTCATCATCATCCGAATGGTCTCCATGTTTGAACAACCAATCACGTCGCTCTGTAAAACAGTCAAAGAAATGGGTTTTAGTTCATTTCATATTTATCGTTTTTTTTTTACAATTAAACAATGAGAACTTTTTGGTTGGGTATTAAAGTGCGATTTTAACCGTTGGATTTTTATTAAATTCCGTTACTTTTCAGTTTTGATCCAAATTTACATGCTGCTAGTAATATAATACCTTTTGTTTTAACCTATTGCATAATTTTGTGTGAGTAAATAGAAAACCCATAAAGAATGGGAATGTCCTTGTTTTTGGGTAGAGAGAGCAATGTAAATTTGGTTTGTTTGTTAAAACAAAGAGAACTATTTTGGTTAGACATTATACTGTAGTACAGTTTGTAACGGTCCTATTTTTATTTAATTTTGTCAAATTTCAATACTTTTAGTTTTGATTAATGCTCATTTATGTTGCTAATAATACGCTGGTCATTATAGCCTACCACAAAATTCTCCATATAACAGAATGTAAAAAACCATAAAAGATATGGGTTAGGTGTAATTTGCATATTTTATATTGTTTTTGTTTTTGGGCAAAGATAGAGGAGTGACAAAGATTTTTGCTTGTTTCTTAAAGAAATAAACTCTCTCTTTATTCTTTTTTTTGGGTTCTTCTTCTTTATTCAAAGATTCCATCCGTTTCCTTTCCGGTCCACCACAAATACAATAACCCCACACCCCAACAACACAAACACAAACACAAACACAAACACAAACACAAGACTTTGCTTTTTCTTTTTGCTCAATTTCATAATATTGTTTTTCTTTTCTTTTTGTTATGTTCTGAACAAAAGTAAGTTTGAAACAAGAGGAACATAATAATAATTATTATTATTATTATCATGGTAATCATGTTCATAGTATGAGTCTGAAATTGGGTTAGAAGAAGAGAAGAGAAAGAGAGGAGTTTTGAGTCTTAAAAATCCCATTTAATCAAGTTTTTGTCTGAGGAACTGAATTAGTTTTGGTGTACGTTCTGCTTTCAAAGTTCAAGGCTTCAACATTATCAATCTTTGACCCTTACCTCTCTCTGTCTCCGGTAATCATTTTTAATCATTATAATTCTCTCTCCACTACAATTTTTTTTTCCCTCAATTTTCCTTCTTTTTTTTTTATTAATTAATTAATTAATTAATAATTTTTCTGCTATCTATAACGTTTACCTGCAAACTTCTGGTAATTACACCTTTTTCTTTTCAATTTTCTTTTGAGTTTATGAAAAAAATAACGTGGGTTTGCTTGTTTTTCTTCCGATTTTTGTAAATTTGAGACCTTTTTGTCTTTCTCTCCATCTTCCTCAAAATTTCTTAGTTTGTTGGATCTTACAATCGCTTCTGCGATCTAATCATTTTTCTAAACTTGCCAAATTCTTCTAATTTTCAACGTTTAAATTAGTGTTTTTTTTTTTTTACTCTGTATTAGGTAAACATAAGATTCCAATGTTCTTCATGTGCTCACCTTTAATTCCCTTTGTCGCAATGCACCCATTTCTAGCTCATCTTATTAAATGATCTAGGTATGAAATGTTGGGTCTTTTCCTTTGAGATCTTTTTTTTTTTTTTTTCTTCCAAAGATTTAGAAAAATGTGACCTTTTATACGTCCGCAGTAATAACTATAATAATTGAAACCCCCATCATTATTCGTATGATTACCATAGCAAACTATTTGGCTGTGTTTCTGAGAGAAATGAACCCCAAATAATGGAATAATAGCTTCGCTTTTGAATTAGTAGAAAAACATGCAAAATTTCTGTCCTTATATGCCAGATTCTTTCTTTTTGTATTTGGTACAAAAACCCATCTTTGGTTTGTGCAATTTATGCATGTATGATAAGAATGAAGCATTCTTTCAAGTTAGTCTCTTCTTGGTGGTAATTTGGTTTGGCTTTATTTATGTAAATCTTTTAGGAGGAGTGGAGAATCAAGGTGGGTTTTGGTTTTGACATTGATGGCGGGCTTGGATGAAAATGTTACAATAATGGGTGATTGGGTGCCTCCTAGTCCGAGCCCAAGAGCATTCTTCTCTGCAATTTTAGGTGGTGATGAGAATATTTCATCATCTAAACCACTCTCTAACAAAGCAGAAGACCTCTTTCTAGGAGGAGGACCCTTTGACGTAAAAGAGTTGCCAGTTTCTGGGAAGAACCAATTGGCAGAAATGGTTGGAGCATTTTCACAACATAAATCCAACGCCCGCGGAGGTGGTGGAGGACTCGGCCAAAGGATCGCAGCCCGAGCTGGGTTCAATGCTCCAAGGCTGAACACTGAAAGCATTCGATCATCCGACCTTTCGGCACCCGCTGAGACTCGATCTCCTTATCTCCAATTATCACCTGGTCTCAGTCCAACTACACTCCTGGATTCCCCTGTGTTTCTTTCGAATTCGCTGGTATGTATCAAATCCTTCTTTCTTCCTTTTTTTTTTTTTTTGGATATTTTTATGAATTCAAACAAATGCATTCCTGTATTAACCCGATGCACTTGGTTTCTGGTAAATTCAAGCATCAATTTGTTAGTCTGATCTAGGATGAAAGATGGTCAAGGACACAAAATTGCATGACCAATATTTAACAACATGAGCAATTGTAATATTATCTAGTCACTTAAAAATATTGCTTGTTGGTTATGTCTGTATCTCATCCGGGTGAACTTAAGCATATTTATTTTCCCTTCCCTAATGAACCATTAGTTATATTGAGTTCAGCTTAATTATCGAACCAAGTAGTAATTCATTTTGATTTCTTATCGATCACCCCCTTGTCTGCTAATCTCTTTGATTTGGTGGAGACGGGGTTTGTTTATTCGGAGTTGAATTTTAGTTTCATTGACGTGTCTTTCCATGTCTTGAATTGCGCTTTTGAACCTTCCAACACTGCAGGCACAACCGTCTCCAACAACTGGAAAATTTCCAGTTGTCTCGAATGGCAATGGTAGGACTTCAACGTTGGTGTTGCAGGCTCACGACAAAAGTAAAGATGATTTCTTCGAGGACGTAGACACCTCTTCTTTTGTTTTCAAGCCGGTTACAAGTTCCGGCTCTGCATTCTTTCTTGGTGCAGCAAACAAAGTGAGTAAACCTCTTCCTTTTGCTCTGCTTGTTTGCCTGTTTGCCCTTTTGAATTTTAAGGGTAAGTTTGAATTAAGAAAAAGATGGATGTTCTTAAATGCACAAATGGTAGTAGGTTTTAATGTGAGTAGCCTAGTTTAGATACTGAGGTTGGAGAAACATTGGCAATTGCTAATCAAGCAAACCGTTTTACTGCTGCTTTCTGATAAGCTATATTTGCCTTATATGTGCAGACGACTTCAACCACCCTTCATCAGCAATCTTTTCCAACTATTGAGGTGTCAGTTCAATCAGAAAATTCTCCTCAAAGTCTGGAACAAACCAGAGTTGAAAACCAGAATAAAAATAACCTCCATCTCCAAGCAGACTTTTGCTTTTCATCTGTCGAAAAAGACAACAGGACTAATCCTATCTCAACTGATCAAAAGGCATTTGATGATGCTGGTGGCGGCATGGAACATTCACCGCTGCTTGACGAGCAGCCAGATGAAGAAGGAAATATGAAAGGAATTGGAGATTGCACAGGCGAAGGTGGTGTGGGCGCAACATCCGATGATGGATATAATTGGAGAAAATATGGACAAAAACAAGTAAAGGGTAGTGAGTATCCGCGAAGTTATTACAAGTGCACGCATCTGAATTGCCAGGTTAAGAAAAAAGTTGAAAGATCTCATGAGGGCCACATAACAGAGATTATCTACAAGGGGGCCCACAACCATCCCAAACCTCCAAATCGAAGATCTTCTGTTGGGTCATCTAACCCGCTGATTGAGATGCAACTGGACATTCCTGAGCAAGCTAGGTTGCAAAGTGGTGGCGATGGTGACCCAGTTTGGGCAAGTGCACAAAAAGGTGGTGTTGATTGGAGGCATGACAACCTCGAGGTGACCTCATCAATCTCAGTGGGACCCGAGTTCTGCAACCAATCCACCTCTTTGCAGGCTCAGAATGGTACTCAGCTCGAATCAGGTGATGCATTGGACGCCTCATCTACTTTCTCTAATGATGAAGATGAAGATGATAGGGGGACACATGGCAGCGTATCATTGGCTCATGATGGTGAAGAAGATGAATCCGAGTCGAAAAGAAGGTTACTGCTTACCTGTTTTTGGGAATGATATTTAGTATTTAATATTGAGAGGGTGCCTATGGTCTTACTATTTCAGGAAAATTGAGGCGCATGTAACAGAAATGAGTGGAGCCACCAGAGCTATTCGAGAGCCCCGGGTTGTGGTCCAGACAACCAGTGAAGTGGATATCCTAGACGACGGATATCGTTGGCGCAAGTATGGGCAGAAAGTAGTGAAAGGAAATCCAAACCCAAGGTAAAACACTTTTCATAATTGCAAGTAGTTTTAATTTTGTTTATTATCCTCTTCTTGTTCCTTCACTTAGGCATGGATACCAGTCAACAGAACTTGAATATGGAGTACTAACAGAAATAGAATACTGTAACATTGGATACAGGAGCTACTACAAATGCACTAATGCTGGCTGCACGGTGAGGAAGCATGTGGAGAGGGCGTCTCATGACCTGAAGTCGGTGATCACCACGTACGAGGGGAAGCACAATCATGATGTTCCCGCTGCTCGGAATAGCAGTCACGTAAACTCAGGCCCATCCAACAATATAACTGCTCAAGCTTCTGCTGCTGCCATAAATGTTCTCCGGCCTGAGCCATCACAAGTTCACAACAGCATGGCAAGATTTGATAGGCCTGCAGCGGCAGCGACACTCGGTTCATTTGGCCTAACAGCTGCTGCGAGGCAGCAGCTGGTGCCTTCCCATGGCTTCTCTTTCGGAATGAACCAACCAGGGCTGGCAAATCTGGCAATGGCTGGCCTTGGGCCTGTCCAAGCCAAGCTTCCAGTCATGCCTGTTCATCCTTACTTGGCACAGCAACGCCAGGCGAGCGACATGGGTTTTATGTTGCCCAAAGGAGAGCCCAAGGCGGAGCCAATCTCCGACTCCAGCCTCAATCCATCTAATGGCTCTATGTATCAGCAAATTATGAGTAGGCTTCCCCTTGGACCTCAGATGTAAACCTTCTTTTTCTGCTGGAGGAAAAGTAGTTCACTGTTGTATGAAATTATAATATCTATATAATATATTATGGGCAATTTTATTACTCCCCATGTTTGTTGTCGTTTTCCATTGATAGCTTTGGGAGGTATCTGTTTTATTTAATCTCTCTTCTTCCGCATCAGCAATCTTCTTTGTCAAGTGATAAAGTAGGTAATTAGGTAGCTTTCTTTAAGAAATAATTGGAACACAAAAAGTTATATTTGTGAAACTGTGCCCAAAAAGTGCTATTTTTTCACTTTGACGCGATAGAGTTGTGTAGTGCCCTTTGAGTAAAATGTAGTCTTGATTGGACATTACTTCGCCACAAACATGCATTTGACCTTTCACAATTAAAATGATCCGATCCTAACTAATAATATTATTGTGTGGTTTTAACTCCAGTTGCTCCCATTTCAACAGAAAATTAAAAAAAAAATCAATTGGTATATTTAGCCAGGATAACGAGGGCAGTCGTTCGTCTGTAGATACACAGAATCTACACTAGAATTCGTAAGCAACCAACTGATCATTAATCATCGCACAAGGAAATTGCAGTCGCAGTCGGTGATCCTCCGGTATTCCGGTCCTACATGTGGCGACAAAATAAATATTATTACTATAAGTAGCAAAGATTTAATAGGAGCTTTCAACAACCACATAATATATATATTGAAAGCTGCAAAGATTTAATTGCGAAAATTTAATAGGAGCTTTCAGCAACCATATAATATATATATTGAAAGCTAATAGAGGATAAAAACTTGAATAGCTTTTATGCTTGTATTCGGAATAATAATATACAACAGGGAACGTAATGCCTCTTATACTAAAGGCTCCAGAAAAAGTACTAACAGAAAAAAAAAAAAAAAAAAAAAAAAAAAAAGCTAACAGAATCTTAAAGTTAATCTAATCTCTAAAACTTAGGTTTTTAAATTCAAACATGAGATGTAGCTAATCTAGGTAGTAACCTACAGCTAATATACAAACAAAATACAACTTATTTCTCTAGCACTCCCCCTCAAGCTTGGCAGCAAAATTGTACATTCCAAGCTTGTCAATTAGCCTTCCAAACGCTGGTCTTAAGAGTCCCTTTGTTAGGAGATTCGTGGCCTGGTCTGCAGTAGGGATATAGGTTACACAAGCGGTGCCATCTTCAATTTTTTCCTTCATAAAAATCCGATCTACTTCCACGTGCTTTGTCTTATCATGATGGACTGGATTGTGGGAGACATTAATCGCAGCTTTATTCCCATAGTAAAGCTTCAAAGGCATTTGAACTTCCATCTTTAATTCTGCCAACATATTCTTCAGCCACAACAATTCACCAATACCATGGGCTAGGCACCTTAGCTTGGCTTCAGCACTACTCTGGGAAACTATGATTTTTTTTTTCTCTAAGTTACAAGATTTTCCTAAACAAATGAACAATAACACAAGATAGACCTTCTATCACTTACAGAGCCTGCCCCATCTGCATCTGTAAAGGATTCAATGCCTCGAGCTTCATTTCGAAAGAATAGCCCATGTCTTGGTGTGCCCTTCAAGTATTTCAGTACATGGTAAATGGCCTCCATGTGTTCCTCTGTAGGAGATGTTAGACATGTATGCCCTAAGGAGTAAAAATGTAATACGTTTTTGGAGACATTTTTATCAATAAAGAATTTATTCATTTATATATACCAAATCTTGTCCTCTTTACGTTCATGTTCGTTGAATGTATGATAAGCGAACAGTAGTCTGAGACTGTCAGTCTAAACCTTAAGAATTGGGCATATGATGGGATGATTATGCGGAAGACACGATTCTTAAGGTGACGGTCTAAAACATATGATCCGCAATCGATGGAATAAAGTTGGGCGCTTTATTCATGTAAAGATTGTTATGTTGTCTATATCCCTTTGGGAGATGGTTTGTCTTGGCCATCGGAGTTGGACTCCATGAATAGAAACATTAGCACATTGTCATAGGTGACGATGTGTTGGATCGGGACATAAAATGAATTGATTTGGATTAATAATTATGTCTTGGCAAATCGATTCACTTTAGACAATCGTTTGTATTGTATCTTAATCCTGAGATGAATAGTGGGCCCGTTGTCTCGACTTGTGTCTTTTATGTACCAATGGGTGACTTCCACATCTCAATAGTGGTATGCATGCCGGTACATTAGAGGCATGACTCTTGATAGCGTAGACTTGTTATTCAAACAGTAGTCTAAGACTGTCAGTCTAAACCTTAAGAATTGGGCATATGATGGGATGATTATGCGGAAGACACGATTCTTAAGGTGACTTCCACATCTCAATAGTGGTATGCATGCTGGTACGTTAGAGGCATGACTCTTGATAGCGTAGACTTGTTATTCAAACAGTAGTCTGAGACTGTCAGTCTAAACCTTAAGAATTGGGCATATGATGGGATGATTATGTGGAAGACACGATTCTTAAGGTGACGGTCTAAAACATATGATCAGCAATTGAGGGAATAATGTTGGGCGCTTTATTCATGTAAAGATTGTTATGTTGTCTATATCCCTTTGGGAGATGGTTTGTCTTGGCCATCGGAGTTGGACTCCGTGAATAGAAACATTGACACGTTGTCATAGGTGACGATGTGTTGGATCGGGACATAAAGTGAATTGATTTGGATTAATAATTTTGTCTTGGAAAATCGATTCACTTTAGACAATCATTTGTATTGTATCTTAATCCTGAGATGAATAATGGGCCCGTTGTCTCGACTTGTGTCTTTTGATGTACCAATGGGTGACTTCCACATCTCAATAGTGGTATGCATGCCGGTATGTTGGAGGCATGACTCTTGATAGCGTAGACTTGTTATTCAAACAATAGTCTAAGACTGTCAGTCTAAACCTTAAGAATTGGGCATATGATGGGATGATTATGTGGAAGACACGATTCTTAAGGTGACGGTCTAAAACATATGATCAGCAATTGAGGGAATAATGTTGGGCGCTTTATTCATGTAAAGATTGTTATGTTGTCTATATCCCTTTAGGAGATGGTTTGTCTTGGCCATCGGAGTTGGACTCCATGAATAGAAACATTAGCACATTGTCATAGGTGACGATGTGTTGGATCGGGACATAAAATGAATTGATTTGGATTAATAATTATGTCTTGGCAAATCGATTCACTTTAGACAATCGTTTGTATTGTATCTTAATCCTGAGATGAATAGTGGGCCTGTTGTCTCGACTTGTGTCTTTTATGTACCAATGGGTGACTTCCACATCTCAATAGTGGTATGCATGCCGGTATGTTGGAGGCATGACTCTTGATAGCGTAGACTTGTTATTCATAGATATGGAATCCATAGCTCCTCTTTAGGAGTAATGATATCCTCTTATATGCGTTGTCCTGTAATTGAAAAACTGGAGCGCTTAACCATTTAGATACATAGGTGTAACCGAATGGTATACTATCTTTGGATGGTAAGTTTTCTAATGGTGAGACAATGGAACGTAAGATAAAAATAATCAAGAAGGTAAGACAGACTTGTCCTTAAGCTGATTATGGATTTTCATATGAGGATACGATACACTTTGATATGTCATTGAGACTTAGCTACACGAGCTTCGTAATTCTATAAAGTTTGAGAGTGCAGCTCCAAGCTTTTAGTGGAGTAGCGTTGGAGTTGATAATTGTGAAATGTATATCTGAGATATTGGGTTTCATAATTATCATGAGCTTGAACTTTATAGGTCCATTTTAGTCCCCTTTGCTAGCTCACAAAATCCTGTAACGACACGGCGTGTTTTCTAATAATTGGTGACTTATGTCGGAATTATCAGATTGGTTTAAAATTTGTAAGAATCAAATAATTCATGTCTGTTTATTGGTTGAATTAATTTTGTAATAAAATTAATTTAAGATAAACTTGTTGAATTATTGGGATCGGATAATTCTTGTCTGTTTATCGGTTGATTTAATTTTGAATAAATTAGATCAAGATAAACTTGTAGAATTATAGTGAATTGATTTATTTCCTTAGAGATTATCTTGATAAAGTTTGTTTTGATCAGATATCTTCTCTATTGGGTTATTTGAATCAAAATTGAGACTTTATCCCTTAGAATCTCGGGTGGAAAATAAAAGATTTGCAGAGATTTTTTTCTTGGGAGTTCGGCCTGCCAAATGACAAGTTCGGCCTGCCGATGGAGACTGTTCGGCCTGCCGACCAACGAGAAAAAAGATTACGCGTTTTCACGCGGATCTTATCAGATATTGATCTGAACTTGATTCTGTTTCGAGTTTTTGAGACTTAATCTGATACGGACTGACCCCAGGACCAATAGCTATAAAAAGGGAGTGAGTCTCATGATTTACTCAGATCAATTGAGAGATTAAGAGTGATACTCTTCTAGTGAGCATCTGAAAAACTCCCTGAGAGCTTTTGTTCACAAATCACGAACATTAGCTTTGGGTTCTCTCTATTGGTTGGAAGGAGAGTCACCGGTGGAAGAGCTGTACATGTGAGCCCACACTCACTCTGGTTGTGGATAGAGAATAGCAAAGAAGACCAGTTGGTTGAGGCTCTTCTGGAACGTTACTTCTCTACACTGGTTGCGGAGGTTCTTCGGCACACTGAGGTTAGTAAGATCTGTCTAATTTATACATATAACATGCCAAACTTGTGTTTTGGAAATTACTCTGATGAAAAATTTTTAAAATTTCGCTGCGCACTTTGTTTCCAACAGGAGCATGCATGAATTGGCTGATGCAACTAACAACAAAGCCAATATCTGGTCGTGTGTGGGAGAGATAAATTAATCCCCCAACTAATCTCTAAAATCTCCCCTATCTATAGGCTTACTATTTGATCTGTGCACCAAGCTTCACATTCAGATCTATGGGTGTGTCAACCGGCTTGCAACCCACCATTCTTGTTGTTAGACATAGTGTCCTAACAAGTAAAACGTTGTAATATATTTTTGGAGACATTTTAGCAATAAAGAGTTTATTTATTATTCATATACCAAATGTTGTCCTCTTTATGCTCATTTCTGTTAAATATATGATAAGCAAACAAAAGTCTAAGACTGTTGGTCTAAACCTTTAAGAATCATGCTTATGAGGACAGATTATGTGGAAGACATGAATCTCAAAGCTGATGGTCTAAATTACAAGATCCATAATCAAGGGAATAAAATTGAGCGCTTTATTCATGCAAAGATTGTTATGTTGTCTACATCCCTAACGGGAGATGGCTTGTCTTAGTCATCGGAGTAGGACTTCGCGAGTAGAAACATTGGTGTATTGTCATAGGTGACAATGTATTGGATCAGGATAGAAAGTTGAATTGATTTGGTTAATAATTCTGTTTGTTTAAATCAATTTATTTTAGACAATCATATGCATTGTGTCTTGATCTTGAAATCACTAATGGGCCTGTATTATTGACTTATGTCTTTTGATGTACTAAAAGGTAACATCCTGATTTAATAATGATACGTATACTGGTACGTTAGAGACATGACTCTTGATTCACATAGACTCGTTATTCATGGATATGGAATCCATAGCTCTTTTATAGAGTTAATGATATTCTTTTATGTGTATTATTTTGTAATTGGAAGAATGGAGCGCTCAACCATTTGGATATATAGGTGTAACCGAATGATATACTATCTACAAATAGTAAGTATTCGAGTGGTGTGATAATGAAACATAAGATAAAAATAATTAGGAAGATAAAACAAAATTTATCCTTAAGTCGATTATGAATATCTTATAGCGATGTAACACATTATGACATGTCATGGACGGTTAGCTCGCTAGAGCTTTGTAATTTTATATAGTTCGAGAGTGCAACTCTAAGCTTTTAGTAGAGTAGCGTTAGAGTTGATAATTATAATATATATATATATATATATATATATATATGAGAGATGTTATTTTATAATTATAAAAGCATGATCTATATATGTTCGTCGGGTCCCCTTTGTTAGCTCATACTAATTCTATAATGATACGGCCTGTTTTTCTTATATATTGATGACTTATGTCAAATTATTAGATTGACTGAAATTTGATAATATTGGATTTAATAATTCATATTAGTTTATCGGTTGAATTAATTTTGTGAATTAATTCAGGATAAACATGTTGAATTATTTGGATAATATTTTATTTACTATAGGATTATCTGTATGTAACTGTTTTAATCAGATAACTTCTATATTGGGTTATTTGAATTAAAACTAAGACTCTGTCTAAGCTTTTTCAGGTGAAAATAAGATATTCTAAGGATACTAGATTATCGCATGGTCGGCAAGCTGGTGGGAAACTTTGGTAGGCCGATGGAGTAAGTTCAGCTGGCCAATCTCCAAGATCGGTTTGCCGAACATTTGATAATCAATATATGTGTTATCATCAAAAGTTGATTTATACTTGAATTTTGAAGCTTAATCTGATAAGGCTTAACCCCAAATTTGACCACTATAAATAAGGAGTGAGTTTTCTTTGTCATTAAGATCATTTCAGAAGCATAGAGTGAGTACTCTAGTGAGATAAACTCTAAAACTCCTTGAGAGCTATTGTTGAATATCAAGAACCTTAGCTCTAGGTTTTCTCAAGTGGTTGGAAGGAGAGTCATCAGAGGAAAAGCTTATGACGTGCAACCACCCACACTCCGATCGTGGATAGAGAATAGCAAAGAAGATCAGTTAGTCGAGGCTTTTCTGGAACGTTCTTTTCTTCATAGATTCTTGTTGCTTTTCGGTTTACAAAAGAGGACAATAAGATCTGCCATTGATTTATGTATTTAGCATGTCAAACTTATGTTTTAAAAAATACTCTAGTTTAAAAATTTTAAAATTCCGCTGCATATTGTTTTTCAACATCTGACTCTTTCAACAAATCAAGCACATACTTCCTCTGAGAAACAAAAATTCCAATTTCGTTTTTGGCTATTTCCATTCTTAGGAAGTATTTTAGATTTCCTAAATCTTTCATCTCAAACTTAGAGGCCAGTCCTTTCTTCACTCTTTCCATCTCCTCCTTATCATCACTAGTAAGGATGATATCATCTAATGGACTCTGAGGATACTAATCTTATCAGTATCCTTGTCGAATAACTTCAGTAAACCGATCGAACCATGCTCGTGGAGACTACTTTAGGCCATACAAAGATCATTTGAGACGACATCCTTGCTTCCTTTCTCAAACACATATGGTAGATCTATGTATACCTTCTCCTCCAGTTCTCCATTCAGGAAGGCGTTTTTGACATCAAGTTGGTAAAGAGGCCAATCTAAATTGGCCGCTAGAGAAAGAAGGACACGCACAAGAGTAAATGTCTCCTGATAATCAACACTATATGTTTGCGTATATGCTTTAGCCACCAGTCTGGCTTTGTATCGTTCCACAGTTCCATTGGCATTATACTTAACCATAAACAGCCCACTTGCATCCAACTAGTGCCTGGACTTTGGGTCTCTCAACTACTTCCCATGTCAGATTCTTTTTTAGGGCTTGTAGTTATTCTATAATGGCCTTTTTCCATAGGGGTTGCTTCATGGCTTCTTTCACCTTCTTAGGAATCTCAATGCTAGAGAGATTAGTGACCAATGCCTTGGGAGAACTTGAAAGATGCTTATACTCTATAAAATTTGAAATTGGATGTTTGATGCATGACCTTGTTCTTTTTCTTAAAGCAACAGGGACATCTAAGTCTAGTAAGTTCATGTCCATACCTAATCTTCGCTCAGAATCTTTAAAATGAGAAGGGTTGACCTTAGCTACCTTCTTTGACCAAGTTTTTTGGTAGTAAGTCATATCAAATGGCTGCAAACTTGTTTTGGCTTCCTTGGTTTTTTGGTCTGCAGGTTGAACAATTATTGTTTCTCAATTTTGAGACTCAGAATGGACACTTTTTTCCTGTTTTGAGCCAAAATATTCATTGCTACAGACTAATTTGAATTTTGTTTTTTTTTTCTAGGTTGAATATTCTCCTATTTTTGTGATAAAATTCTAACGAGTATCAAGGGGATGATCTTGTTAATTCAAAGTAGGATTTTCCAATTGCAAGCCCTCTTGGCTTTCTACATATTTCAATTTTTTTCCAATTGCAAGCCCTCTTGGCTTTCTCCATATTTCAAATTTGAGTTTTAAAGGAAAAACTCCCAACAATATTCCCACAAATCTGAATTTTCTAGGGTTTTCTTTGGAGACTTTGAAAAAATTGGTTTTGCATTTAAACTTGAAAATTCCAATTGAGATTAGATGTGCATCAAGGTTGTTTTTAAATATATTTTTTTCACATAGATTCTCCCCCTGAAGAAAATTATTTTGGAAAAACAGTTGAGTTTCAAAAAACATGACATAAATTAATGTAAAATATTTTTTTTCTCAAGAGAATAACACATATAGCCTTTTTGGGTAGAGGAATAGCCTACAAAAACACATCTGTGTGCCCTAGGGTCTAGTTTTGATCTACCCTAACTTAGAACATGGACAAAAACTGTACAGCCAAAAATTTTAGGCTCTTGATTAGAGAAGGACCAAGAGGTTGGGAACTAAATTATGAAAACATCCAAAGGTTTTTGATACCACAAAACCTTAGTGGGCATTCTATTTATTAAATAGCAAGCAGTAAGTACTGCATCCCCCAAAAATTTTTGGAACCCTAGTGGAAAAGATGAGTGACCGGGTGACTTCTAAAAGGTGACAGTTCTTTCTTTCTACAATCCTATTCTGCTTGGGTGTATCAGTGTAAGAGCTTTGATGTAAAATTCCATTTTCTTCAAAAAAAAGTCCAAGAATGGTGTTAAATACTCAATACCATTATCAGTATGGTGTATTTTAATTTTTTCCTTGAATTGCATCTAGACCATTAAATAAAAATTTTTAAAACTAGCGTTGCGTTAGATTTTTCTTTTAACAAATACACCCAAAAAGCTCAGGAATGCTCATTGATAAACATAATAAACCATTTGTTATCGGTTAAACTTAGAATATGCGATGCACCACAAGTATCACTATGCATTAAGGTAAAGGGTTTCGAAGATTGATAAATCTCACACTGAAATAAATGACTATTATTATTAAATAACAAGGGAAATAAATGTTTCATGTACAAGAAACTTGGATGTCCTAGCTTAAAATATAGCAACATAATTTGCTATTTCCTAGAAAGTGGAGAAAGACCTACAACATTAACTTGACTACTCACGAACAACTCACTCTCAAAGTAATAGAGTCCATCAACTTCCTTAGCACTGCCAATCTTCCTCAACGATATCAAGTCTTGAAAAACATAAACGTATGGAAAAAATTTAACGAGACAGTTCAAATCCTTAGTCAACTTGCTAATTGAAAGCAGATTGCAAGTTAAGTTAGTCACATAAAGGAAAGATTTTAATGTCATATTGGGACAAATTGTCACTGTCCCTACACCAGCAACTACTGAGTATGACCCATCTACAACCTTCACCTTATGGTGTTCTGAACTAGGAGTATATGTGGTAAAAAATCATTCACAACCAGTCATGTGATTGGTTGCACTCGAATCAATTATTTAAGGCTCACCCATTTCAGTTATAGCGCCAGAGGACTTGGTACCCGTTCGGGCCATGAGTGAAGTGCTAATTGGTTTATTACCAGACAAAAGGTTGCATAAATGCTCTACTTGTGCCTTCGAAAAATTCACTACTCATTTGGTTTGTCTGAATCACCATCACCTTACAGCCGCCCCTTCTTGTCATCACTGCCTCTGAATTTGTTAGAGACCCAATCCTGCGGCTTATCGTGGATCTTCCAACAGGTCTCTTTGGTGTGATATGGCCTCTAGCAATGGTCACACCAGGGCTAGTTCTTCTTGGTCAATCTAGTCTTTTTAGGCCCTATCGCAATAAGGGCAGAAGTGTTAGTGGAAAGGCTATGCATGGTTTTGAGCATAACTTGTAGGTGTCATCACACTTCTAAAAAAATTTCATCAATTGGTGTTAAGGATTGCATGCCAAGAATTCTACCCCGCACCTCATCGAGCTCTTTATTAAGCCCAATAAGAAATTCATAAACTTGGTCTTTATCTTGCATCTGCTTGAACAAAACAACATCTGTGGGATCCTGCCACTTACAGTTGTTGAAAAGATCCATCTCTTGCCATAGTTTCTTCAACATATTAAAGTATTGGCTGATCTCGAGTTCTTCCTGCCGAAGCTCTTTTGCCCTGTTTTTCAGTTCAAACACTTGAGATGAATTTTCTAGGTTCGAGTACGCAAGGGTCACTGTCTCCTAGATCGGCTTTGCAGTTGTATAGAAGAGATATGTCTTTTTGATAGTATCCTCCAGCGAATGAATCAACCAAGCCATCACCATCGAATTTTGGGAATCCCAATTTTGATAATTAGGATCCATAACAGTAGGTTTTGGTGTGATGCCGTCTAAGAAGCCCATCTTCCCTTTACCATGAATCACCATAGTAGCCGAACGGGACCATTGTAGGAAGTTTTTCCCATTCGGTTTTTGCCTGGTTATTTGAAGAGGGTGTTAGACATGTATACCCTAAGGAGTAAAAATGTAACAAGTTTTTGGATACATTTTTATCAATAAAGAATTTATTTATTATTTATATACCAAATCTTATCTTCTATATGTTCATATTTGTTGAATGTATGTTAAGCAAACAAAAGTCTGAGACTGTCAGTCTAAACTTTAAGAATTGGGCATATGATGGACAGATTATGCGGAAGACACGATTCTTAAAGTGATGGTCTAAATCATAAGATCCGCAATCGGGGAATAAAGTTGAGCGCTTTATTCATGCAAAAATTGTTATGTTGTCTATATCCCTTTTGGAAGATGGTTTGTCTTGACCATTGGAGGTGGACTCCGTGAATAGAAACATTGGCACGTTGTCATAGGTGACGATGTGTTGGATCGGGACATAAAGTGAATTGATTTGGATTAATAATTCTGTCTCGGCAAATCAATTCACTTTACACAATCATTTATGTTGTATCTTAATCCTGAGATAAATAATGGGCATGTTGTCTTGGCTTGTGTCTTTTGATGTACCAAAGGGTGACACCCACATCTTAATAGTGGTATGCATGCCGGTACGTTGGAGGCATGACTCTTGATAGCATAGACCTGTTATTCATAGATATGGAATCCATAGCTCCGCTTTAAGAGTAATGATATCCTCTTATATGCGTTATCCTGTAATTGAAAAACTGGAGCGCTCAAGCCATTTGGATACATAGGTGTAACCGAATGGTATACTGTCATTGGATATTAAGTTTTCTGATGGTGAGATAATGGAACGTAAGATAAAAATAATCAGGAAGGTAAGAGAGAACTTGTCCTTAAGCCGATTATGGATTATCATATAGGGATATGATATACTATGATATGTCATGAAGACTTAGCTATACGAGCTTCGTAATTTTATATAGTTTGAGAGTGCAGCTCCAAGCTTTTAGTGGAGTAGCGTTGGAGTTGATAATTATGAAATGTATATCTGGGATATTGAGTTTCATAATTATCGGGAGCTTGAACTATGTAGGTCTATTTGATCCCCTTTGCTAGCTTACAACATCCTGTAACGATACGGCGTGCTTTTTCAATAATTGGTAACTTATGTCGGATTTATTAAATTGGTTAAAATTTGGAAGAATCAAATAATTCATGTCTGTTTATCTGTTGAATTAATTTTGTGATTGAATTATAAGGATCGGATAATTCTTGTCTGTTTATCGGTTGATTTAATTTTAGATAAATTAGATCAAGATAAACTTGTAGAATTATTGGGAATTGATTTATTTTCTTAGAGATTATCTAGATAAAGTTGTTTTGATCAGATAACACTATTGGGTTATTTGAATTAAAACTGAGACTTTATCCTATAGAATCTCAGGTGAAAAATAAAAGATTCGCGAGATTTTTATTCTACAGTTCGACCTACCGATGGACGTGTTTGGCCTGCCGATCAGGTGGTGCGGCCTGTCGATCAGCGAAGGATAAGATCATACGTTTCCACGCAGATCTTATTAGATATTGATCTGAACTTGATTCTGTTTCGAGTTTTTGAAACCTAATCTGATAAGGACTGACCCTAGGACTAATCTCTATATAAAGGGAGTAAGTCTTAAGAGTTACTCAGATCAATTGAGAGAATAAAAGTGATACTCTACTAGTGAGAATCTGAAAACTCCCTAAGAGTTTTTGTTCACAAATCACGAACACTTGCTTTGGGTTCTCTCGATTGGTTGGAAGGAGAGTCACTTAGTGAAAGAGCTGTACGTATGAGCCCACACTCACTCTGGTCGTAGAAATAAAATAGCAAAAAAGACCAGTTGATTAAGGCTCTTCTAGAACATTACTTTTCTTCACGTTTTGCGAAGGTTCTTCGGCAAACAAAGGTTGTAAGATCTAGTTAATTTATGCATATATCATGTCAAACTTATGTTTTAAAAATTACTCTAATGTAAAATTTTTAAAATTCCACTGCGTACTATTTTTTCCAACAGAGTGGTGGAAGGATTTTCAAATACAAGAGTAGGAACTGAGGGAATAATTTTAGAGGTAGAGGTCGGGTCGCCTATGGCGGCCTCAACCTCAACACGGTTGCTTATTCCAGACATTTGTTTTCCTTTCAAAGCTCTGATACCATGAAAGCTAATAGAAGAGAAAAACTTGAATGACTTTACTGCTTCTATTCGGAATAATAATATACAACAGGAACCTAATGCCTTTTATACTAAAAGCTCCTGAAAAAATAACTAATGGAAAAACAAAAAATAAAAATAACAGAATCTTAAAGCTAATCTAATCTCTAAAACTTAGGTATTTAAATTCAAACATAAGATACAGCTAATCTAGACAGTAACCTACGGTTAATAAACAAACAAAATACAACGTACTCCTCTAACACATATGATAAAAGAAAAGAAATTGCCGTTTCAAACTGACACGGTGGACTTGATTCCACTAGGTTAACCTCCTGGGGATCCAGGGTGACGTTACAGCAATCTGCTTTACTTAACATGAAAGCATCAGAATTGATGAAAAATGTCATCTTACTAACCCTTTACGCTTTACCTAAGCAAATTTAGTAAACATAACCCCATGAAGTCATTTATGCATAGACCATATTTCATTGTCAGGATCTTCAGAGATATAATCAAGCAATGAAGCAGCATAGTCTATTATTATATCAATGGCGTTAATAGTTCAATTTTGATTTCGACATTAAATTTTTTATTTATTTTATTTTTTTATATTTTGTGTTTCCTTACTCGGTAATGTAATGCCTTTTAATACAATTTCCAATAGCAAGTTACATCACATGAATGGTATCATCCACGTAGAAGGTGAAAATTGCTAACTTACACTGAAACAAGAACCTGTGCTTTATTTTTCCTTTTCCTTTTCCTTTTGCTCTGAACACTCGGAATATCAGGGATAAACGAATCCCACCTTAAAATTTTGAGAGTAGCATAGAGATATTCTCGTCAGCCGACTCTAACGAGTAGATAATCAACTGCCGGTTCTAAACTCTAATGCTCGTCATCTTGCTTTAATGGTTGAACAGAGTCGTGCAACTTTTAACCCTTTTTTTTTTTTTTTTCGGCAGTCATTCACAGCTCGAGATTTCACAAGTAGAAGTGGCTGCCTCACTGCATTAATGGCCATTTGTACTGATCTCTTCATGGTTGTTTTCTTTTCTATAGTGATGCCCCGATTTTCGGCGATTTATCTCTTCCCTGCGTGCACAAGACGTTCTTAGGTACATATTAACAAATGCAAGTTTCGATTCAATCAATGAGATTCACATAAAACGTGTTTTATATGTTTAAATGAAACAACGATATTTATGTTGAGTTTCGAAAACAAGTATTAATAATGACAAGAAAAATGAGGCATCAGGCAACAGAATTATAGGCTTATAATAACCGAGGACCTGAGACAGTTTAAGATTGAATCATAGTGAAGTATAGCAACAATCCTCCGCTTCCTCTCTCTTAAAAGTTCACTGCCACGCCTGACCACCGGCAACTGTTTGATACCCTTGGCCTCCATTAGCTCCTTGGCAATTGCTAAATCTGTGTCTGGATAACAGGTTAGAAGCCCACGCTCCTGCCCGCGATAGCTAATCCCTCGAGTGCAAACGGAAGAAACAAGACATGTAGTTTCCTGTAAAAATTAAAGACAGAATAAGGAAAAGAAAATAAAAATGCAAAGATTCTCTAAGCTATTTATATTATATTATATATATATATATATATTTATATATATATATCTTGGTTGAAAACAAATTTTGACACCCCGTTATTATTCAGAAAGAAGAGATTTTAATTTATGTTCATCACCACTCACATCACTTGACTTCTTGGAAAGATACCGCCTCACATCACCGTATGTCAATATCCCTTCGAGAAAGTCTTCATTGTTGACCACCATCACACAGTTCTGCTGGTTGTCATGCATGTATTTGGTGGCCTCTTTCAAAGTCGTAGCAAGAGGAACCTTCACATAGTTCTTTGACATGGCCTGAGAAACCTGCCAACAAAGAGGAGTTCATGATTGAGGATGTGCAACACAAGAAAGAAAATAAGTTGAACAAAAAAATTCTGCTTTAGTTAATTAATGGAAATTAAAATACAAAGAGGAACTACGGCCAATCCAATAATTGGGACATCCGGTTTTTCTCTCCTCCTTTTCTAATGCGTAAATAGTGAAGAAGGGAAAGAGTTACTAAACCTTTAGATCTTCTAGAAGAATATCTTCCTTGACTGTTTCAAGATAAGCAGTGTTCTCTACAACAGAGAGTTCTCTACCGACTTCATCTTTATCTTCGGTGGGCGAAAGAGAAGAGTAGCCTCTTGCCAAACTTCGCGAATCAGATGTTTCGGTGTCCTTGCTTTGGTTTGCAATCGAAGGAACCCAGATTGCCAATCCAACAGCCCCCTATATGCAAAACATGCAGCAATTCAAATCCCAAAAAAGAAAGGACAATGGGAACAAAACTAGTGACAATTTGTATGCTTCTGGACAACATCTAGTAGCATCCAAGAAGAAAATCAGGAAAAATAGTCAAATCCAGTGTTTAGTATGACTGATAATTTTATTTTAGCAAGGAAACTATATTTTATAACTAGAGTCATCATCACCTTTAACACGTAAGGCAAGAAAAATTCTGACAATTTGCCAATCTTTATGAAGAGTTCAGAAGAAAATGCATTTAACATATCAAAAAAGGAGGAGAACACGCCAGTCATATTGTTTGACTGTGCCAGAGACAAAGCAGCATGACGTACTAGAATGTAGTAGCATAACAAACATAGTTGCATTTATAGAAGAGAACAAGGTTTAATGAAACACAAGCTGAGCTACCTTCCAACTACCTTCTTTAAGGAAAAATAAATAAAATAAAAAAAGAGTCACTTTTCCTTCTTTGTCTCACAGTACAATTTTTTTTCCCCTATGAAGAGAAACAGAAAATTTTTTTATTAGAAATTATCAAGAATTATAAACAAGAGATAGAGAGGAAGAGAATAGATAGACACAGGGGGAGAGAGAAGAGATGAAAAATTAGAAACGCTTAGTTGAATGAGAAGACAAGGAGGCGGAGGTAACATAAAAGGGATAGTTCTGCAAGAATGAACATTACCATAAGAGGAAGCAGTATTCTGTAATCTTTTGTCAGCTCAAACAGAAGCAACACTGATGTCAAAGGAACAGAACAAACCGAAGCTAAAGTTGCAGCCATTCCAACCTATAGAATTTTGAAAGTGCTTTAATTGGATGCATGGCTCAATACACCTTTTAAGTAACTGTAATGATAGTAAAATTGTAAAAGTCGAAATAAGCTCATTGCAAAATGCCATTATACCAGTGCATATGCCTGTGGCTCCGCAACAGCAGCATTTCCTGGAATTGCTGAATTGATAATTTCAGCAGCTGAACCCCCAAACACAGCACCAACGGCAGCTCCAATCATCAAACTTGGGGCATAAAGACCACCCACAAGACCAGAGCCCTTGCACAAGGCTGTGGCCACAACTTTGGCAGCTGATAATTGAGCTAACAGCCAGATTCCAGGAGCTGAAGCAGTCTTTCCGGTATGGAGGATTTCTTCAACATTTGTGAAGCCCCAGTACAGTATTCCAGGATACTTGAGAGCAATTATTCCAGCTCCTAAACCGCCCAAAGCAGGGCACACAACAGGAGGAAGGCCAAATTTTTCCTTGATGAATTCAAATGACTTTGTGAACCAAGTAACCAAACGAGTAAAGGCTACACTTACAACACCACATAGCATGCCCAATATCAGGTATAAAGGTAGTTCTGCAAAGCCAAATCAAATGTGGTCATATATTCACACAGCTTCCATAAATAGTTGCAGGAAGTTTAGATCCATAGAATGACAAAGGATTTTAATTGCATAATCCACATGCACACCACCTAATTGTATTCAAATAAAACAAAATCTAAGTCAGCTGCTCTTCAGCAGATCTATAATACGTGCAGACAAATACTCGTGTTAAGTGTAAATTAAATCACCTGTAATTGTATGTAAAAGAAATGAACGTCCTGGATGGTAAAGAGGAAGAGGGAGGGAAAAGTTCAATACCAGCTGCGGATTTCAGATCATATGCAGGCACTGTGAAGGCTAATTGTGACCCTGTCAAAACATTTGATACAGTAGATGATATAACAGAGGCCAATATAATCATTGCAGTCGTAAATGGAGGTGAGTTTTCTGCACGGAGAGGCCTAAGCACAGTTTCAATAGCAAAGAAGCATCCAGCAACTGCTGCATTAAAACCTGAAGGAAGGAACAATGATGATCAATAAAACGTAATCTTACTGAACTTGACATATATAAAGGAATATGGAAAATCCTTATACTATTCCCTAATATTTTCTACCAATGAAGAAGTTCAGCAGTATAAAGTTCTTAAAAAGTATTTATTGAAAAGGGAAAGTGAGAAAAATTCCACGTACCTGAAGAAATGCCTGCCGCTGCACCTGCTGCAACAAGGGCAATCTTCCTTTCTCTATTGTTTTCCATCATTACTGAAAACCCATTTGCACATGATTTTCCAATATCTACACTAGGACCTTCTGGACCCAAAGAACAACCAGTACCTAAAGTGACAGCGGCCTGGAGGGCCTTAATTGTCGGAAAGACCCCAGAGAGCAAATCAAATCCTTGTCCATGAGAAGCGCTAGCCTGCTTTATCTGGTCCAATATTGCAACCAGGCCATGCATCATTCCAACAATAACTCCTCCTGTGACTGGTATTAGAAGAATCCTATGCCAAGTGTCAGCCAGTCTCTGCACACGAAGCCAGGCAGCACCCTCATTTGGAGTGCCAGCCCAGGCCCATTCGTGTATAACGTGTACCTAGAAGAACACTATGGTGTCACTAACTAAAAAGATATAAGAAAATACTAAAGTAAAACCTAAACTGAAACGAATAGCAATATGCAAGGATCGGAAAAACAGCAATTAGTGTTCCATATCAATGAACTGAACAAAGACAACAGTCAACAGTGTCCCAAGCAAGGATTCGGATGATAATGCATGTGTGTCAGTTTTACGAGCATAAAACTACGTGGGGCAGGATGAATTATCCAGAAATTAACACAATATAAGAAGCATATAAACTGCCAAGTGCAATGACAACACGAGTGATGTCAAGGACACAACTTTACAACGTTGCAGCTTAAAGGGAATCCATGGGAACTAAGTTGTAAGCCTGTTAACAAATTCAAATAGAGTAGAGAATGAAAAACAATGAAAAGATTTCGACTTTTTGTTAATAACTAGAGAGTGTCGATCACAGCCACCCAAAGTGGTATCTTTTTCTTATAACAAAACAGAAAAGACATGACAAATGCCCCAGCAACTAAAAATTTTATGACTTTGCACTCTATATCAGTGGATAATAAACTGCAACGAATTTCCATGAACATGAGACAAAAAATCCAAGAAAGACAGTCAAAAACTGAGAACCTTAAGAAGAGGACCAGAAGAATGAGATATAAAGGTCTCCATGAGAAATGATGAGAAAGTTTTGAAACAGTTGACAAAAACTGTAGCTTTCCGCATCAAACAAGTTCTAATTCTATGAAATCAACAAAAAAAAAAATGGTGCAAAGATCAAAATGTGGAACAAATTACATCTAGTCTCTCTGAATTGAGCAATTGAGTTCATCAATTGAGCTCCTTTTTTCTTATAATAATTAAATCAAACAGAAGTTGGAATATACATATATATATATATATATATAGAGAGAGAGAGAGAGAGAGAGGGGAAAAGTATACTCCATTGTTGAAAGCGGCGACAAGGAGACCGGTGGCAAGGCCAAGAAGGCAGCCAATGAGAAGAAGAGCCCATTCCGGAGGGGCGCTGTCGCCGAGAGCGTCAACGGCGTCGACCTTAGAGTTAGTGGTAGGAGAAGAAGGAGAAGAAGAAGAAACACGAAGCTCGTCAATGGCGGAAGAACGCTCTCGATCTCGATCGCGATCGCGATGGAGGCGCTTGAAACTGAGGCGGCGAGGGGAGAAAGGCGGATCGAAGTGCCTGGTCAATAGATCCTTGAGAGCAGAAGATGTAGAAGTGGAATTGGACCTTGACCTCGCCATTAATGGATCCTCCTGAGCTTCCAAGTCGTTGTTGTTGTCGGCTTCTTTCGCCGTCGCCGCCGGGGGATTGTCATGATTGGAAGATATGAGGAGATGACTGGATTCGCTGTAATCTTCTTCACCTGACGCCATTAAAGTCGATCTCTTTCTCCTTCTTCGTGGTTCTGCAAAATCTCTCTCTGTCTTTGCGTCTTGATAAGAGAATTTAATTGAATTTGAAGGAAGGAGAAGAAGAAACGAAAAAAAGGGGATTACGAATTAAAATTACTTGTTTCAATATCCTTCTGAGGTTTTGCCAAACGAGGAGCACTAAATTAATTTGCTCACTTTTTTTTTTTTTTTTGAGGAAATTCGTGATATGTGTGATAAATGGAAATGATGATCTTTTATTTTATTTTATGATTATTTGGTTATTGTTTTTTTTTTTTTACTAGCAGGATTATTTGTTGTGTTTTTTTAGGGGTATTTGTTGTGTTTTCTATTCACTGTAACTGTTTGACAAGGGATGGTTTTAACCACCACTTAAGTCATAAACAATATAAAATTTTACATATTTATTAAAATATAAATTTTATATATTATAATAAAAATAATTTTAACTAATAGTTTTTATTACTATACAAAACACTCTGTTGAGGGTGTTTACTCAACATATCCCCGAGTTCCCGGCCAAGTTTCCGGCCGAGTTTGTCCCAACCGGCCAGACCAGGGTCCCGGGAACGTATTGTTGATTTGTATTGTTGATTTGCCTCCCGCGGGAGCGCGTCCCCGTAGAGTTGAACCCATGACCTCTTGTGTATAAGAGGCCTTAAGGTGTCTCCCAGGTACCCATCCGGCTGACCTGAGGGTTACCTAAGGCCTTCTTATCCAAGGCCGGCTGGGACAAACTCAGCCGAAAACTCCGCCGGGAACTCGGGGATATGTTGAGTAAAAACCCTCAACACACTCTATGGACAAAAATGCTCCAATAAATTCCCTCAACTTTTCACAATTACCTGGTGCTAATATATATTTTACAAAACTATAAAAAACCTTCAAAATAAATAGCAAAAAGTTGTTACAGTATAACGCTTTAACATATTATAATTATAATATTTTTAACTAAATTCAGTTTGATTCTACCTACACTCTTTTTCTAATGTTATAATTGTAATATTTTTAATTAAAATTAGTTTAGTTCTAACCATATTTTTCAAATAATATGTTACATTTACGGGCGATTCTTTGTCTAACTCAATTTCAATTTTTTAAGGGGACTTTCAAACTAAATACCGACATTAAAATAAGAGCCCGTTTGGTTCGAGTATTTGAATAGAGTATTTGAATGAAGATTTAAATTTTTGTAAGAGAAAATACTGTATCAAAATGATTCGAACCGTGATTCAAACCACAAAACAAACAGGTTCTAAGTTCTTTGGCCTGGAAAAGGAAAAAATTGTTTGTTTTCCTAAGAAAAGAAGAAAACAATTTTGTTATTTATAACCAAAACAAAAATCTATTTTGAATACAGAGATCAGAGTAAGAGACCGATACACCAGACCTCAAACGGAAACAATCAATCTCGTCAAAAATAAATTAAGCAAAAAAATATCTGCTTTTCTTTTTAAAACAAAAAATAAAAAAGAAAAAGAAAATAAGGAAAAGCGTGAGGAAACAGCCTCAGTTGAGGCAACTGTTGGGTGCAATGAAAGGTGGAATCTTTATGTTCTTTCTATCTTTCTTGCGGACATCAAACATTTCCATTTCTTCTTCCAAATCAATCCAAAAAATTCTTTCTTTACTCTTTAATCAAAATTAAAAAAAAAAAAAAAAAACAGTCTTTTTGCCTCTTCTTTAAGCTCAAACCAAACCAAAGTAGTCAAAACTAAACAAATATATATTCATAAACCTCTTCCTTCTTCTTCATCGATCGATCGATCGATCTGTAACTTCATGGAATTCGATCCACCATCACTCACACTAACAACCAAAACCTAGGTTTAGCACTCACCTTTTCCCCTTCTACAAAAAATGCATAACCGCCATCGAAGTCCGGGAAATGGCTACAGGTCATCGGCTTCTTCCGCCTTCGCCGTTGCTCCTCCTCCTCCTCCTCCGCCGCCGCCGCGCCGCGCCAACTCGTTTCAGCGGCCGCTCAAAGCCGACATCTTTGCCGAAGCCGGCCGTCTCGCCGCCGAGTACCTAGTCTCCCAGGGTCTCTTACCCCCAACCGTCCTCTCCTCTTCCTCCACCACCGCTTCCGCTGCCGCTGCATTCAAACGATCACTCCGTCCGCCGCCTCCTGATTCCGTCGATAATCCGCCTGCGGCGGAGGGCCGCACCTCCGCCCTCTCCCGGTTAGGAAATCCGGCGCTTAGGAGAAGGTTCAACGTTGATGATTTTAGGAGCAAAGGCCCCACCAGGAGAAGACCTTATAGAGGTTATGGCGGCTCCGATTGGGGACGTGATTATCCCAGAACTCCCTCTTTCCACGACAGATTTCCCAGAGATTCGCCCGATTTCGACCACGACGCCGACGCCGATGGCGATGTTGATAGCAATTCTCATTCAGAACCACCGCCACCGGCGCCGCCGCTGCCTCGTGAGAACTTGCCTTCAAAAAACGAGGAAGAAACAGCACTAGAAGCAGCACCAGCACCAGCACCTGATTCTGATGTTGATGATGATGATGATTTGAAGTTTAAGCAAAATGACAATAATAATCTAACAGTTGAAGATGAAAAGCAGAATTCTAGTAATGCATCGTCGTCGTCATCAAAGATGATGGTGGTGGACAAGGATGATAATGATTCCTCCAACAACACTCCTACTCCTGATCTTCGAACAATTTGCAAGTTTGAGAAGGTGCCAACCAGAATCCGCTCTTCGAAGACGTCCAAGTCCACCGCCTCGAAGCTTGTTGATCCAATTCCAATTCCGGCTTCCGAAGAGGATAAGGATGAAATGTTGGCGTCGGAGGATCCTTCTTCCGGAAGAATGCTTGCTGCTGATACTGTCGGAGGAGCAGTTGGTGATCTTTATGATCTCGAGCGCGATAATTGCGAGAGCTCATCGAGACAGGAAAGAGGGGAGAAGCGAGGTTTAGAAGAGGGTGATAATGATAATGGTAATAGGCAGGAAGAGAGAGCCAAAAGGGCTAGAGATTGGCCTCCTTCCTCCTCTGTCTCTGTGGTTATGGAGGCAGGTGATTGCTTTAACATATCCAATTTGACTGAAAAACAAGTTGGTTCACATGAGGACACAGTGGTGGACAATTCCCATTTCTCCAAACATGGAGATGGAGCGGAAGAGCATAATAGTGTCGATTTTTTGCAAGAGAAGCACCTCTTTCCAGGCTCATTCAAGATCTGTGATCTTAATCTCATGGAGGTTTCTGATGCTCATGAGAGTCGTGATGGCAATCCGATTATGATTTACCCGGCCATGAAAACAGAAGACTCGCCAATAGATGTTGACTTGTCGATTAGTAACTCCGCTAATCCGGCTGGGGAGACCAGTAGAGGACAACGTGATAGTAAGGAGATTGAAGTGATAGACTTGGAAAATGATTCTGCACAAGAGGAGGAGGACATGGTCATCGAAGATAGAAAGTAAGTTTCTTCAATCACCATTGCTGCTTTGGTGAATTTTTGTACTTCATCTTCCAATAACATTGCTCCCAAGTTTTAACTATGCCTGACAAGTGTAGTTGATCAATTTTTGTAGATATGTTTACTTATCATTCGGGACATGTTTACGTGTCATGAATGACGCCTGTTTATGTGTTTATGTATAAAACTAGAAATGCTAATTTGTTAGGAACCCAAATAACGTAGGAAATGAGGAAAAGAAAAGTCTATCTTCAAGCTACCCCTCGTTTTGTTTCTCTTTAAATTGGAATGAACCATAAATTGCCCAGTAATTATATGCACAAGCATTTTAGAACTCAAGCTATTAGGATTCCTGTTCCTAAAGTTTGTAAACACTAGACTGAGGATTGGGTTGTTCCAATTTCACTTCCGAGAGTTAGTAAACACTAGGAAGAGAATTGGGTTGTTCCAATTGCACCTCCTAATTGGTAAATAAAAACTAGATAGGGAATCAATGATGCACTTGCTCATTTCTTTCTTCCTTTCCCATTACATCCAATTATTATTCAACATGCCTTTGTTTTTTTGCCATGCTGTTGTAAATGATTTGTTCAAACACGCAGGACAGAGACAGTGTTCACTGACCTGGAGGGCTTCCCTAACCATGCACAGAACACTGGCGATATACCTGATGTCCAAGATGGTTATGGGCTTATGTTCTCAGAGTTTCTTGGAAATGATTTTCCGAATTGTTCTTCTGTACCCGAGAACCTCAATCCTTTGCATAACGACATTGGTCTTCATAACGGAGAGGTACCATGATCGACTAATTTAAGTACCTGCATGTTTGATGATGACGTTCTCTAGTTTTGGTGCATAATAAGGGAGTCCTATTACGTATATGACTCTGTACACACATGCTTTTGTTGCATGATTGCCTCCTTTCTAAGTTGAACTTATATTGTATGACTCAAGCATTGAAGCTTAATTATGCACTAATGTTTCCATTTTCCACTTAATTGTTTCAGGGGGCTCTTGCCGATGATGATTCAATATACATGTCTCTGGGAGAAATACCATTAAGTATGTCATACCTTTAATCTAGTGATGATAATTTACATAAACTTCTCGAGTTTTTGTGGATGATCGTTGATCTGCCCAAGGTGATCATTGATTTGCCTGCATGTTTTTTTTTTTTTTATCATATATTTTGTTCCGCAAATACGATGCAACTAATGTTCTCGAGATCCTAGATCCTGAGGAGAAAATAGGTTGATCAAGTACTTTCCCTTTTTCTTTAATGAAAGAAGTTTTCCATAAGCTGCTTAGCAAAAATAAGTAAAAAGATTTGCTTTATTTATTTATTTATTTTTATCTCCAATTTCCTGCCATGCATGTGCCAAAATTTAGTTCTATTGTAGTGAGAAGAACCAGGTAGCGGTTTTTAACTGTCACCTTGTTTTCCTTAATCCTTCTCCGGCCATTTGCTTATCCCAAGTACTTTGTAAACTATGTGTAGCCTACTTGAGGCCGTGGGAGCAGCCGCCGCCGCAGGAGTATGAAAAGCCCTTTTGACCCAGATGATAGTAGAAGTGTCTTGGATGTATAATTTGGTATGTTTATTTTTTATATCATTGGGGATTCTGTTGCAAACATTTTCCACTCCAAAAGGCGAAAATTGCTTCGTCTTGTTAATTCCACACTCTGCTTCTTGTAGAGGCTGCAAGAAAATGTCTCCTTTGGCCAGAGGTTTAAACATAATTGAATATTACTATTGCACCTCGTTGCTCCACAGAAGAATGATAAGATAACCACTTGTATTAATTAGGATGTATTGACAAGGAATCCATCGGTGTCTCAACTGTTTTCCTCACCGGCCCGACTTGCAAATAATATGTTAACAAACTTAATCGAGATACCCAAGTGGCAAGTGGTACTCTTTTCAGTTTTGTTGGAAATGCGCTTTGCGTTCAGTTTCAGTAATATATTTTACTTCAACACCCCTATTTGTTCCGCTGGGCTTTTAAACCCGTCAGAAAAAAAGGGGGTGTTTCTGAAGGGGTTAAAACCCCGTCAGAGGAAACAGCATTTTTAATTTTACATTGAGCATTCATAGGGTGTTTGGGAACCAAATTGGTTCAAAATACCGTAGCGATAGAGATTTTCGTACCATTTGAGTTCAAACTAATTGATTTGGACCAATTTTTCAAAAGCATGCTCAGTTATGTAAACTCATATATATAAGAAACAAATCGCAATGGGTGATCCATTCTATGTTGGCATGTCATATTCATATGAACTTCCTAGTTCATGGATTATCTTAAATCAACAACGAACCCATGACGGTATTATATTATCTATGATTTTATCGTTGTTCAATTTGCAACCAAAAAACAAAAATTAAGACAACTCAACCATAGTGATTAATCAGTCAAAATTTTCCGTTTGTAAAACTGAAAAATGATCTCATAAACAAGCTTTGCTTTAAAGTCCATTTGTTTCAGTGGGAAGAGTGTCTTTATCCTCAGCCAGATTAGTGTTTGTTATCTATACTTTGGCTGCAACTAAGAGAAAATTGTATGCAAAACAGCAAAAAGAGATAAGGAATTTGGGTTTAGAGTTTCATTTGGCAACGATTCAAACCAAAAATAATTTCATTTGGGGCCTCATGTGGCAACAAAAAAAAAAAAAAAAAAGCTGATTTTGACAAAAGTAACCTAAATAAGGAAACAACCTCCCCTTGTTTTTGATATTTTCAACTTAATTTGTCAAACATTACACATACCTCCCCTTGTTTTTTATATTTTCAACTTAATTTGTCAAACATTACACATCAAATAAATAAATAAATAAAAAGTTGAAACAACCATGTTCCAACCAATAAACAGAACTGAGAAATCTTATTAGAGAGCATCTTTGAATATGCTATATGGCCAGGACCATAAACTTGTCCTTCTTGGAAAATGTTGAGTTGATCATAGGAAGAAGGTAAGAAAAGGCCCAAGCTCGAGGTCATTTTATTGTCTTTTACATTTTGGGCTAATTGGGCTTATTTGAGCGCTATGGAAGAAAATTTTCATAAATGTTATTTGTGATGCTTATATTTATAACTGTGACACATGTTTATTTATAATACATACTTAATATGTAATATAACTTTTTTAAGTAGTAACATATATAAACACAACTTTTAAAATTATGGCATCACATGTGATTTTCTCTATCGGGAATGGCCTAAAAGAAGGTTAAGAAAATTTTATGTTTTTCCAGATTTGTAAGCACTTTGTTTGCATTATGCTACACTACAACATTTGGGGCATTTATAAAACTTTTTCAAAAGCTGGCAGTCATGAAAGTTCTCTTTATTTTTTTTAATATATTGATTCCTAATATACTAATTATCATTTAGTAATTGATTGCTAATTGTTACTCAATTTAGCATATTAATCCAAAGATTATTCATTATTTCATGTACTTTAACACATATTTTCATAAACATAGTCAAACACAGTTCTATTTATTTATTATATTTTTTTTTTTTGCATGAAGATATCCCCGAATATAAAACGAAAACATGGCTTATGTTCTAATTGCGTGCACAAATCCGAATGCAATTACGTCAGTTAGTGTTAAGGAATTTGCGAATTTGCCCTCTTCATGAGTGTCACACAAGCATTTCCGTCCAAAAATAGCCAAATTCAAATGATGCTAAGACACAACATATACGTTTTATAGTAGAGAGAGCATGTGGACACAACAATAGAGTTGAAACAAAATTCATTAAAATCTACCCGTATTCTTAGCTTGCCATGATCTTTTCATAATGTTCATTGTTAAGACATTTTCTTGGTATCCACTGTGTAACTACATATAACATGCTCAGACAACAATACATCTATGTGGACATGTGGTGCTTTGGTCAAGCATTGCTTGTCCTGTTGTCCAAATACGTGTCCAACTCTCTATTGAACGAGGTGAAGAAAGCATGGTTTGTACGACAAATGAACAATTTAAAATTCAAAAAAGTAAATAAAGAAGATGAAGAGAGGGACTGGGAGAGAAGAAAAAAGGGAAGAAAAAGAAAGGGAAATGGATGGGAAGAAGAGAAAGAAAGAGGGGTGAGCTGAATTTAAGGTTAGAAAGACAGCCAAGCACAAGCACAAGCACTGCACAGCCTGCAGAGGAGCCTCATCTTACATGTATCCTTTTTCTTCTTCTGTGGTCCCCACTTAGGGAGCAATAATAAACCCAATTCATATAGATATTATATAGTAAATTTCACCAATCAAGCAACACAGTTAATCGGAGACTTGTATTGACATCTCCTGTGAAATAACAGACGTTTTCGTTAGCCAAAACATATAATATCAGACACTCACTAAATTTTTAAAATTGGCAGAGCCAGCTTGCAGTGAACGGGGGTATATACTTTCACTCCATTTTCTAAAACTTGGATTTTCACTTTTATTTTGTAGTGTAAAATTTTAGTTTTGTTTTCATTTTGAAAGAACGTTACAATCGTACTTCACAGAAAAATCAAAAAAATATTATTACACCACCATGAAATAATTAAAATATATTAATGTCTTTACAAAATAATTTAAATGTGTTTTTATGCCTTTATTTTTTAAGAAAATTTATTTTTCTGCCCTTACTCGATTATTAAAATATATAGTTATATAATACCCGCACTGAGAAATTGTTTTAGCTCCACCACTGCATACTTCTCCATTAGTTCTCCGTACTTGAAAACTATAGTTTCATCCACGCAATAGGCAAATAAAACAAAATTAAAAATAAGAGAATAAAAAAACATCGTATTAATTTTAATATCAATTCTCCCATTTTTTTAATGGAATAACCCTCCAATTTATAAAACCATAATTTCAAATTTCCAACAAAAAACCTCCTAAACTCAATAATTTTTTAAGCAATAAATTTTAACAAATTCAACTGTCACATTATCTTAATATATATATATATATATATGCTTCATCGCGGGGAGAGTAGCCTTGGGCTTTTCCGGGTGGGGGGCGTAGCAGTCGTGGACTCGCAGCTTAGGAAGGGTGTGATTCCATAGACTCGCACAAGAAGGACGAAGGGAGATTAATTGGGCTCTAGTGCAAGGAGGAAGCCTCAATTGTGCTGACTACATGAGGGCTACTATGGCTCATGCGGGTGGGGTCACGTCAGCTCACAACAAGGAGGGGGTTGCTTGGGTTTGCCTGTCACTTGGGCTCTAGCGCAAGGAGGAAGCATCATCTGTGCTGACGACACAAGGGCTACCTTGGCTTGTGTGGTTGGGGTGTCACCTCAACTCACTACAAGGAGGTGGTTGCTTGGGTTTACCTGTGGGTAAGGGGATTTAAGGCTGGCGATGCAACAACGATTTTATGGTGGAAAGACGAACAGCTTCACAATAGGGCTATTTGGTGCCTACACAAGCGGCTTAGTGGGAGAGGCTCATGGGAGGAGGGAATCCAATGCTAGTTGGAAAGGAGGAGATAATGGTGCGAGTAGACAAGACGGGGGTAAAGAAGGTTGTTTTTCCTTGATCTCAGGTTTTATCCTTTTGAGTCTAAACTAGAACAATCAACAATTAAGATTGAGCTTGCATAGCTAAAAGATCAAAAATTATTGAGGTATTTTAGTCATTTCACATCTAAAGTTAACATAGTTAAAACCAAAGAGTATCCACGTATATTTTGGGTATATTTTGGGTATTAGAGGTGCTTTATAATCTCGACAAAACTCAAAGAATACAAGGATTTATGGAAAAGTGTGGTTAGAACTATAACTTTTAAATTGAAAATTATAACATATAAGAACTTCACATTATAGTTTATGTTTTCTAATCATTATAAAATATAAGAGTTTTATACTTTAACAAATAAATATTTTAGTTTAAAACTAGTCTTGTCAAACATCAATAAGAAGCCCTAATACATAAGTTATCAAGTATTGAACATCAACTTGATTTTGCATAAGAGAAAAGGCTTTACTTTCTCTCTGTCTGATCTCTCTCTCTCTCTCTCTTCTCCTAGTTCTCTCTCGTACCAAACACGCCAAGGGGAGGAAAAGAGAGAAAGAAAGAAAGACAGAAAAGTAAAAGGTTACGGAGGTTGGATAGGAACAAGAGGAGGACAGAGTGGAAGTCATTGTCAAAGGGGAGTAAGAATTTGATACGGAGAGTTTACAATTTTTTGGCCTATCAAATCAATTATTTTTTCTTTTCTGAGAGGGAACTATAACACCAAATTTATGCTTCTTATTACATTTAACCAAAGCCCACATTTGACAATGACGTTCATAATTACCTCATCATCCAGAGTTCCATACTATTTTGCAACACACAATACAATACGTATGCCAAAAACATTTTCTCAACTTCATTTTTCTCTTTTATTTGGTGATATTTAATTAGGCATTAATGGTGGTAAGTGAATGAATGATAATGATAATAGTTCAGTTCGTTGTGTGCTCTTTTTTTTTTTTTGGGGTATCCTGGGTTCGAAATATGAGATGGGGAAATCACATACATGCATGGCTAGAAAATGTATACACCATTGAATTTTTGTTTTCCCCTTTAACTCACAGATCATTTCGTATGTGTTTTATTACCCCTAAAAAATACATTTTTAGTTTATATTTGAGTTGGAAAAATATATTAAGTGGGTGTTTGGCTAAAAGTGGTTCATACCATAAACTCAGTTATAAACAGTGTAAAGCTCTCATATGTTACAGTAAAAAGGGAAAAAAATTACTACAGTGTAAAGCTTTCACATGATACAATAAAAACGGTTTTCACCACTAAACAAACACCTAGTGAAATGGTTAGAGGAATAGTTTTAGGTTAATAATGGTTAAAAATTGTGAATGCACTGAATCATACATGGTAACCCAAATAATATCGGAGCCCTAAGCTTCAACCACCTTTTGTTGATACATCCACTTCTTTACAGTGTACTTATCTACTATTACTCTCCATGTTTTTTTAATAAATTTTATATATGGTACGTAATAATATGAGTTATTGGGTGATTTTGAATCGTAATATTATCTCATAAATATATAATACGCAAAATTTAACAAAAGTGGATAAAGAATTGGTTTACACAGTGCCAATAATGTGTCTTTCATACACTAGAAAAGGCATTTTCTTTTGCCTTTTTTTTTTCTTGGTTTTTTGTTTTTGCTTTTTTGTTGAGCAAAATTTTACGATAGAGTACAAAAGAATATTACACAAGTTCTTCACAACAAAATTTTGGATTGTTAAATCATGTCAAAATTATACCAACAACAAAATTTAAAAAAAAGAAAAGAAAAAGGAAGAACGTGATGACAATATAATGAATTTTTTGCAATCCTGCCCAGGAATTCTCGTGTGTGTATATTTACTTATATATATATATAAACAATTTCTATTTTTTAGGTAATTATTTGAGATTTATTAGGGGTCTTTTAAAAACTATAGCCATGTGATATATACAAGCTGTATCCTGTTATTATTATTATTATTATTATTATTTGGTTTTATTTCCAAGTTGTATCCTGCTTTCACCAAGATAAAGATCGCCAACTTGACGGGAAGGAAACAGTACAAAAAAAAAGGGGGGGTCCCAACTTATTTATAGCATCTTCAATTATCATAAATATATGCCTAATATATCACAATTCTCAGTGTTCGAGATATCTATATATATATATATAGAAGGAGATTACTAATTGCACATGCTAAATAAGAATATCATCGAAAGTATTACTCAATATATTTACAGACACATATTTACACGAGACTCTAAAGAAAATACGTATGTAGGATTCCAAGTCCCATAAATTATTGAATATTTTATAAGTGTTTTTTTTTTGGAAAAAGAATATTTAGAGAAGCTGATTGTTTATATATATATATATGCAAGATACTAAATTAATGCAGATAAAGTCACAAAATAATGCATAACAAAGGTTGTGGTCGGTTTTTGCTTAGCGCTTGTAAAAGTCATCAATCGAAATTGATTTTTAGCTACTTGCAATAGCTTTTGAAGAGCATTTCTGGATAAGTTTTGGAAAGTAACTGTGAGGAGGGGGAAAAAAAAACTTTTGGGTATTAAGGGAGAAAAAAATTACAATTTTAAAAGAAAAAGTTAAAGTAGAGTAGACACATACGTGGAAAAAGAAAGGCAGCTTCCAAATGACACGATTAGTGCATAATATTTAATTAACTTAATCAAACAATTAGTTTCTTTAAATAAATAAAAATATGAGTTTTTTAAGGGACAAAAAATGAGTTACATCGCATCCCTCTCACCCATTTGATATTGTTTTTGGTGTTTTCGGAAGTGTTTTTGCACATCTTGGATTTGTATCGCAAAGAGAGATTATAACTGTTTGAGCAGCTAGCCATATGTAGATTATTATTGATGAGAAATGCTTTCTGATTAATTTTAATTATCTTGCTTCTGAGTTTAGAAGCACAAATATACAGTTCTTTTCAATTTGAACAATCGATTTCTTTTTTGTTTTTCCGGTCAATTTTATACCTCCCTATTTTTTGTTTGTGGTTTGTTATTAGCCTTGTAGTGTTAGAATAGATACACTGTTGTTCCTGTTTTTCAAAACATATAATTACGAAGAATTTATTAGTTGGGGTACCACATACATTATTTTTTACGGTTAGATTATATCCAAATCTTATTAAAGTCAACAAAATAAAAATGCAATGGAGCTTAATGAAGGTGAGGTGCGTAATATTTGTATGATATTTTTCTTTTTTTATATTTATTTGTGTTGATTTATAAAGATAAAATGCATGCATTTATGACCCAAATTTTAACATGTTATCCAAGTGACGACAATTTGTAGAGGAGAATATCTATATTAACAATTTAGTGATAGATTATAAAATCAATTACGGACGATCCACACTTCACAACTTTGAATCGCTCTTGTATATTAAAATTACATCAAAATCAAAAGAGTATACAAAATTAATATAAAAGATTATGAAAAATTGACGGTACCACAAAAGTTCTTTTTAGGTTCAAAACTCACATGGAATGTCCACGCAAGTGTATCTATCTACATGTCATGCATTCATATTTTAATTATGAATTCCATAATATCTTATATATATGCTTGCTCTTTCTAGACCAGAATAAATTACCCTGAGCAATTCCCAATTTAATAATGCATTGATGTGAGGACGATTCCTTCATTTACAGTAAGTCTTATTCTAAAGACCTATACAACTGTCTCAAGCTACTTCTTCGTCAGGAAAAAACAAAAAAACAAACAAAAAAGCCGTATCGAGCTAATCTTACATATGTTACATTTTTCATAGAAACAAATAATGATATTTTATCACTTATACATTAAAATTAAATCAAATCCAATCGCTTTTATATGTTAAAAAAAATTCCATTTAATGTATGCCCATTTAACATTTAATAAGATGTTTGTCAAATTTAATTAAAAACACTGTAACATATGAGATATTTACACTGTATATAACAACTATAGCAACTAAAAATTTAGCTTTAACTTATATTACCAAACACCACATAAATTATTTAAAGCTTTTTTTTATCTTGTTTTGAAAGTATAACTACCATTTGTTTCTTTTTCTCCCGTGCCAATTTATGTCTTTACACGTAACCTCAACAAGTTTTATCACAAACTAGCTTGCTCCGATTGGCTTAAGTAATTAACAATCAATACGTAGAGGCATATATAATTTTACTGTTTAAAATATATATAAAATTATAAGATTTCTGCGATTAATTTTAGGCAAAATAAATTAGCTAAGAAATTTTTTTATGTTTTCTTATTATTTACTTATATGGGTCTACTAAACTCTTAAAATAGTAAATCAAGAAAAAAGAATAAATCTTTTAAAACTTAACATTTATGTATCAAAAAATTTCGACAGACTAAATACGCACGAGCTTTATAAATCAAAGAAAATAAAATGATTCTTAAAAATTTAAGATCCATGCATTAAAAATTTTTCCAAATTGAATGTGCAAGTACAAATCAAATTAGTATATTATAGAAAATAGAGGTTCACGAAATACACATGTATATATTAGATAAATTTGAAGAAGAGGGATTGGGTGTTAAGGTAAGTGATATAGGACGGTATCAAAAAGACAAAACGTGGGGAACATTATCACAAAAACTAAGATAAGTAGTCAACAAGTCTGAACTTAATCATAGCGTTACAGTGAGTGAGAGAGGTCTGAGAGAGAAAGGGGGCCGAGTAACAGTCAACTAGAGAGGGAGAGGTATGAGGCTGGTGGGCCGGTGCATCGTCGGTCTGCTAGCCTCTGAACTTCGTCAGGGAAGTCTTTGCCAGCCGATCCTCATCATGCTGGAGAGCGTGTCATCGAGGGAGAGAAGTCTTACATGGGCTAGCGAACAAGAAAGGAAATTGGAGAAAGCATAGATCCACGACTGACCAGAGATCAGATCCAAGGGAAGAAGCACTGTGGCCATTTGCGACGACCGTGTTATGCGAAATTTCTCCAGTTTCAGTCTAGGTTGGCTGGGAAAGGAGGGGGTGTAGGGTGGGGCTGTTGTGGTTTAGGCGTGCATGTTTGTCTCCTGTCATGCCCTGGCTTTGAAAGACCTAACCATGGGTGAGGTCAGGTTTGTGCCGCTGGGTGAAAGTGGGCTGTGGGGGGTTGGCTTTGTCATGGGGAGGACCGAGGAGGGTGTTGTGGGGGAGAAAGAATAGGAGCTACAGGGGATCTTCGGTGGGTAGGAGACTTAGGTTGGGAAATTAAGGCTTTTAGGTGGAAGGCATCGAGGGTGCCCGGGTGCAAAGATGCAGTGAAGACAGAGTCCTAATGTTGTGTTTTGTATTATGTATGTTTTCTAGGTTCACTGTAATAAGACCGACAGTGTTCTCGTTGATATGTAATAATCTAAATTTAACGTTTTGTTGGTGTATTGTTGTAATAATAGAGGCAATGCTCCCGTCTCTTAAGAGTCTGTATGTTCCGTCCGACTTGGTTTGGGTTGAAGTTTTTATTTCTCTATATTTGGATCTAGGAGTAGTCAATGTTAGCCTCAGTGCTAGTAACAGTTCCCCCTAAATGATTGAAAATATTCATCAATTATAGGGGGTGGTGGACTAAGAGCCATAATGTCTTGGCATTCAATCGATCAAGAGATCCCATCGAATCAGAAAACTAGGCCAAAAAGAGTACTTGTGCTCATTTTTAGTACGCCGATGTACTTTTTCCGTTTACAGGTTTTCGACGTATATTTGTCTCTTTGAGTATCATCCTAATTTACTAATGAATCCGTCATCAAAGGGGAGGTTATACTCATGTACTACAAGGTCCTTCATGATTTTCTGGCCTTGTATTACTTTTAGTAATTGAGTGCAATGAATTACCCGTTATAAAAAAAATAAAAAAAAAAGAAATAGAGAATGGATAACATAATAGGAGAAATAGCAATAGGAAATTACTGCAAGAATATTTACCACTTAGAATTGGAATCACCTAAAGTAAGTTGGTACCTCATTGTGGAAGTCAATAATAACAACGTGTGGTTTCAGTGGTTACTTTTGTTTTTACCCATCATAGTTTTTAGTCGTGTGATATAGGTCGTATGGTTGTAACAAATTTGATGTTTAATTAAAAAATTTATGATAATTAAAGAGCATTAAACTTAAACTAACTAAATATGATTTTAGATGGACAAACATGACTATTTTAAGCATATTTTACTAAAAAAAAAATAGAATCTAATTAAAGATTCATTCTCTCATGTTTATTCCCAATCTTTTATTCCCCGATTTTCATTATGTTATTTTTTTCACTTCAATTAAGAACGAGTTGGTCTGCACTAACCTAACTAAAATGGTTTAAAATCAAAGAGCCTTCCATTTACATTCTCTTTCTTTTTCTTTTTCTTTTTGTTCTTTCCTTCCCAAATTTATTTTCCTAAGCACGAAGAATCTTGTTTGTCGTCTTCGCGTCCTTTGGCATACCTGCCCAAAAGTAAATTTCGAAGAAGGAATCCTTCAGAAATTTAAAACACCAGCAATTGTTGCACAAATTAGTTTCATAGTTGCCCAGCGAGCACTCATTTTCGAACACCTTCACTGCCAAATCGGATAAAGAAAAAAAATCATAATGAAAGACGCTAATAATAAATGAAAATAATATATTATAAGGCTTTGTGAAAAGGACTTAGCCAAACAGACAGTTTTCTAGTATGGTTGAATCGTCAGAGAATTTGTAAACAATTTTGTCATCCTCTGTGGATGGGTAATTGATGGTGAGACTTTTAAAAAAACAACTCAACTCTTATATAAAGAGAATAACAGGGAATGAATCAAACACATGATGTAGCAGGCTTTCAATGATATTCTGCCTCCCAACTCATTGCTATGTGGGTGTGGTGTTAAGAGGACCCCCTTGGTTGCAAGCTGTACGTACCATGTTTTATGGGAAATTAACCAACAGCGAGCTTGAGATATTCTGTGTGGAAAGAGAGAAACAAGCCGATCGTTGCTTATATTATTGACGATGTAGGTTTGTTTCTATATGAATTCCCAAAAGGTCAGACTATTGACAACAATTCATGTATCTGACCAAATTCTGAAAGGCTTCAAGCCCAGGTACATTGAAACTCAAATAGATGAAAATGGAAGGACGAGTTGGACATTATGATAGTAAATTTAAAAGGTACTCTATTCTTGTTTAAGAGGGGATTGTTGTCGTATGATTTTAGATTATTAACCTTAATTGGATTTGATTAAATTCCTCTAATATGCTCCAGGATCAAAACTACATGAGGATAATAGAGGGGTTTTTTTTTTTAGAATTTTTAAGTAGGATATGAAAAAATATATATTAATAATAATTTATATTGTATTCTCAAATATGTATCAGATTTTGTTTCCCATTTATACGTGTATATTATATGTATTTACTAGTTTGATGTAATTTTGATCAGTATCTAACATTGTATAATATAAATTATTCTTTGCCACTTGAAGCTAGCTCAATTGGTTGGATGTGTAAGTGTACATCTACATCCACCTAAGATTGAAGCTTGATGATTTCATTTCTTCTTAGTAAAGTAGGATTAGGGTTGTCAATTTAGATAGTGCCAACCTCGGCCCAACCAAGCCTAACCGAGCCAACTTGGCTCAATTTTTTCTTTTGACCAGTATGAGCCAGGCTGTCCTGAATTAACACCTCTAAGTAAGATACATGGCCCAACACCATATGAAATATATATATATATATAAACACACATGACCAACATTTGACACATACCTTAGCTTGAAAAAAAAAACTTTTTTTTATCCAACCATAAAATCCTTCAAACTTCTCATGTAATATAAACTTGTTAGTATTTAGCGTTTTTTTTTTTTTTGTTGTTGATATCAATTTTGGTCATTGAAAAATAGGGATTGTTTGACTTTGATCCCTACATCTTAAAATGTTATAAAATTGCTCTTAAACTTATCATAAGTTGCAATTTTTGTATTTTCGTCCATAAAAGGCCAAATTTTAAACAGATTTAATCATGTTTGGATCATGTAACTAGCTAATAAAAGGTAATATATAGGATGACGACGATTCGAAGACTACAAACAAAGAATGAGGAGACTTTTAGGTTTAGAACATGAAAGAATTTATGCTTTTATAAAAGGATTAATTACAAAAATTTCCTCTGAATTATAGCCTTTGTAACACTTTGCTCTTAAATTTCATAACGTAATATCCGTTCCCCTTGAAGTATAAACTTGTAATGGCCATGCCTACGTAGCCGTTACTTAACTACATAATCTTAATTTTAAACATGTATTAACATAAAGTACTTAAATTGCGGAATAAATTTTTTTTCTAAAACAAAATCTTGATAATGAATTATTAACATATTTCCTTAAAAGAAATAATCATTATTTCTCAAAAACTTAATTCCATAAATCTATCATAATAATACTAATTTCTTAAACATGATAATAACATAATAATAATTATTATGTTTTAACATAATCATAATTTTTAAAGACTTAATTCTTTACATACATCATACATTAATTTCTCAAAACATAACAATAATTTCATAAAACTTTTCTTTTAATGTAAAAATAATTATATTAAGAAATTACTTCCTTTAAAACAGTCCCTAATTTAAAGGAAAATATTTCTAAAACAAATCTACTTTAAATATCATAATGAATTTCCAATTTAAATGCTTTTTAAATCCTTCCTAAAATTATCAGCATATTTTTCTTATAATTTATTATCTTCAAACGAACATATTGATTTCTTAAAACTTATTCTCTTTAAGCTTAGCATAATAATAATTTCTTATAATTTATTCTCTTAAGTCTAGCATATTAGTGTCTTAAAAATATTCTTTTTAATTTTCATAATGATAAATTTATAAACATATTCATTGAAATCCTTTCTTAATTTAACGTAAAACTCCTATAAACATTTCAAATCTAAATAATCTTATAATTTTCTTACTTAAAAATTCAAATCTAAATAATCTTATAATGTTCTTACTTAAAAATTTTTGTGTATTTGTTGTATTTTCTGTTGTAATATTTTTATATCTTATAATCTCCTAGACCAAGATTATATTATTACAACCTTAGTTTTTAAGCCATAATTACAAAATTTCATTTTCTTATTTAATACAAACATAATTTTGTAAAATAAAAACGTGCATAATTTCTTAAACTAAAAATGTGAAAATATTACAAATTATGTGAGCGATATCCATTCCCAATTTCAGCCTTAGTTTATTACAGCCTTAGTTTTTATAATCTTAGACCAAGATTATATTATTACAACCTTAGTTTTTAAGCCATAATTATAAAATTTCATTTTCTTATTTAATACAAACATAATTTTGTAAAATAAAAACGTGCATAATTTCTTAAACTAAAAATGTGAAAATATTACAAATTGTGTGAGTGATATCCATTCCAAATTTCACCATTTGTCCACCGCTGGCCACTGTCCATCAAGTGTTGCTGACAGGTTTTCTTACCTGCAGCATGAACATATTTAAATGAGCTTTCACCCAGCAAGTAGGAAATTAGACACGTAAAACATAATTAAAATCATTTAATAAAACATGCATGAATATTTTATACTTGTTTATCAACTTGTTTTATGCTTAATTATTTAAGCTTTAACTTATTTTATTAATTGGGCCTGGATGATCATACCGATTGTGAGCGATCTTCGAGAAGCAGAGGTCTGCGAGGTCCATAATGACACCAAGATCATAAACAGTACTAAATCGTATTGAAGCCTTTCCTTAGGTCGAAAGGTTGGTATGACACCCTTAATATGCCATATTAATTTCACTTATCTTATTTGGTGTATGCAGTATGACATGTTACTACATAGCATCACCATTTCATAAATCATAATTCATAATTCATAATTCATAAATCATAATCATGCTTTAACTTAAAGTGACTAAACAATATAATTTGTTATTGCATTCATCACATATTGATCATAATATAATCACAACATAACATGATGTGGCATGACTTAAACGTAATAAATCATAATCATATCATAATAGAACAACACATCATAGCATAACACAGTGTAACAAATCACTGATTATTTATTTTATAAATTTTTATGAAAATAGGTAAAACAATTTATTTAAAAACTGTTCGCATTATAGGCGAGATTCGTACTTACCTAGATTCTAAGCTAAGTGGTTCTAGTTGGATCTTGCTGCATCTTGTTCTGTAAAATCTATTAACGCAAGTGCACATTATGGATAAGTAATAAAGTAATGAGTATAAGTATCATCACACAAGGACTATTGAATAATATCCTAATGAATTACAAAAATTGTACTAATTCTAAAATTTATCTAGCAAGCAACTAAGATGAAATTAACAAAAGGAAATAATAAAATAAAAAAATAAATTAAGAAAATAAATAGCAAATAATTAAAGAGATAAATCAATGAGACTAAGGCGTTAATGCATCCGATTTCACCATAATCACTAGATATGAATTTCATATAATTATGCACACAAGTTGATAATATGTATGTGATGGCGGAAATTTTTAGTTTATTTACTGTCCTATCTCTAGGTATAGCCCTATTCAGTTTATTAACCCGCTATATTTCTATGTGAATTTAAATAAGCGTAAGTGCGTTAAGTGATACGAATATTCTCGCTTTACAATGAATCCTTTGGGTCATCTTATCACCGAAAGTCACACAAATAACATAGTATATCTCTATCTATATTTAATTTATGGTTACATGTTATATGAAGCATTTGCATATTATTCTTTCTCAATTCAAACATGCACATCAGATTATTTAAATAGTAGCTAGTCATTCAAAAGCATTAAGCGCAATAACAATAACTTACATGAAGAAAAGCAATTGTGGTGCAATAAAAATTATGAAATTCATATCATCATGATTAGGCTACATTGTAGCCTTAACTAAGAAAATTAGAACATAATTGAAAAAGAAACAGAAAATGAAATATTAATCAAACCAAAAATATGGAGTCAGGAGAACAAAAATTTCTGTCACCAATCTTTGTCTTCTCTCTAAAGTGCTTGAAAACTCTTAAGAAAACCTTCACAATTGCTAAAAAAAAAAAAAAAAAAAAACTAGCTTCTTTATAAAGTTTCCTAGCTTTCTTATTTATATATCACCCTTTAGGTGACCCTAAACCAAATTTTTGGGTCCAAAAACGTGCACAAAAATTGCAATAGCACCACAACCTTCTTTTTTAGCGCCCTGGCGCTATTCAATATGTAGAGGTCTATCATAACACCACAACACTCCAATTCCAACACCGCGGTGCTGTCATTCTACCAATAATCTGGTTTACAAAACCCTTGGGTGCCACAGCGCTAGTAGTTGACGGCCAAGTTTCTCTTTTTCTTAACTTTTCTCCTAATTTTCTTGCTTGATTCTATGCCTTTGTTCCATTTTCTCTCGTTTTTCTTTAACCTGCACAAATTGAGAGGAATTACATCAATAGAGGGGATTTCTAATTTTTTTTTCTCAAAATAATGGCATTAATTGCTAGGTAAAATAGGTTAAATAACTCTATTTTATAGAGTTATCATATCTATAGTCCACGAAGCATCCTCGACAGTGATCCTCGAATGACTGTGGATGGCTAAAAATGCTTCTTAGAGATTTATAACTGAGAAAAACCTTATTCTGGGCTCCATTATTGTAGTTTATGTCGCCTCGATCCATATGTAGTCAGTATCGAATGATTTTTAACATAGTAGAATTAGCTAGAACGGAGGGCACCATCACGTCTGGAATGTTGAAATGAGCCAGAAGATGGTCTTGGATCGTCAATCAGGGAAGGTTTGCTAGAGCCCGACCACCCGCCACGACATGTGACGATGCATGCGGCTTCTTTGGTGATCAATTGACGATGGCGCTTTGGCTCTTAGCTATTTTGGACCTACTGAGTTGATTGGTAGCCTTAATATTACAAAATACAACCTCTATTATAACAGATCATGACTAGGATTTTTAGATAAAAACGCTGACATGGGCGATGGCTCTTCGGCGATTATGACCTAAAATTGGTCAAGGAGTTTTAATACTCGCCCTCCTCTGAGTGTTTTGCCCTCATTAATTGAAGGCTATGTCACCAGATTTGGCAAGATTAGAGCTCAACGTGGCGGTGTTGTTAGACGTGTATGCCCTAAGGAGTAAAAATATAATATGCCTTTGGAGATATTTTTATCAATAAAGAATTTATTTATTATTTATATACCAAATTATGTCTTTTTTACGTTCATATTTGTTGGATGTATGTTAGGCAAATAATAGTCTCAGACTGTCGGTCTAAACCTTTAAGAATTGGGCATATGATGGACAGATTATGCGAGAGACACGATTCTTAAGGTGATGGTCTAAATCATAAGATCTGTAATCGAGGGAATAAAGTTGGGCACTTTATTTATGCAAAGATTGTTATGTTGTTTATATCCCTAACGAGAGATGGTTTGTCTTGACCATCGGAGGTGGACTCCGCGAATACAAACATTTGCACATTGTCATAAGCGACGATGCGTTGGATTGGGATATAAAGTGAATTGATTTGGATTAATAATTTTGTCTTAACAAATTGATTCACTTTAGACAATCATTTATATTGTATCTTAATCCTGAGATGAGAGTGGGCATGTTGTCTTGACTTATGTCTTTTGATGTACCAAAGGGTGACATCCACATTTTATAGTGGTACGCATGCCGGTACATTGGAGGCATAACTTTTGATAGTGTAGACCTGTTATTCATAGATAAGGAATCCATAGCTCCTTTTTAGGGATAGTGATATCCTGTTATATGCGTTACCTATAATTGAAAAACTAGAGCACTCAACCATTTGAATAGATAGGTGTAATCGAATGGTATATTGTCTTTGGATGGTAAGTTTTTCGATGGTAAGATAATGGAACGTAAGATAAAAATAATCAGGAAGGTAAGACAAAACTTGTGCTTAAGCCGATTATGGATAATCCTATGAAGAGACGATACACTATGATATGTTATAGAGACTTAGCTATTCGAGCTTTGTAATTCTATGTAGTTCGAGAGTGCAGCTCTAAGCTTTTAGTGGAGTAGCATTGGAGTTGATAATTATGAAATGTATATCTGGGATATTGAGTTTCATAATTATCGAGAGCTTGAACTATATAGGTCTATTTGGTCTCCTTTGCTAGCTTACAAAAATCATGTAACGATATAGTGTGCTTTTTTCAATAATTGGTGACATATGTCAGATTTATCAGATTGGCTAAAATTCGGTAAAATAAGATAATTCATGTCTGTTTATCAATTGAATTAATTTTGTGACAAAATTAATTGAAGATAAACTTGTTGAATTATTGGGATCGGATAATTCTTGTCTGTTTATCAGTTGATTTAATTTTGAATAAATTAAATCAAGATAAACTTATAGAATTATCAGGAATTTATTTATTTTCCTAGAGATTATCTAGATAAAGTTGTTTTAATTGGATAACTTCTCTATTAGGTTATTTAAATTAAAACTGAGGCTTTACCTATAGAATCTCGAGTGGAGAATAAAAGATTCGTTGGGATTTTTTTATCGCTGGTTCAACATGCCGATTCTTAGGTTCGACCTACCGATGGGGCAAGTTCGGCATGCCGGTTAGACAGATCGGTATGCCGGCCATGTGATAAAAAGATCACGCGTTTTCACGCGGATTTTATCAAATTATGATCCTAGTTTAATTCTAATTGGAATTTTTGAGACCCTATCTGATAAGGATTGACCCTAGACCCAACCTCTATAAATAGGGAATGAGTCTCATAAGTTATTTAAATCAGTTGAGAGATTAAGAGTGAGACTTTGTCGGTGAGACTCTAGAAACGCCGTGAGAGCTATTGTTAACAAATCACAAACTATAGCTTTGGGTTCTCTCAATTGATTGGAAGGAGAATCACTTGGTGGAAAAGTTAAACAACGTGAGCCCACACTCACTCTGATCGTGGATAAAGAATAGCAAAGAATGCCAGTTGGTTGAGGTTCTTCTGGAATGTTACTTCTCTTTATTGATTGCAGGAGCTTTTCGGCACTCACAAAATGTTTAGTAAGATTTGGTTAATTTATACATAGAACATATCAAACTTATGTTTGAGAAAATACTCTAATATAAAAATTTTAAAAATTTTACTGCGTACTATTTTTCTAACAGGTGCACGGTGGAGGTCTTGGATTTTTGATTGGAATTGAAATTGACGAGGTGAATAGATTCACCGTCCATCTCTGAGTGTTTCCCCTTGATCAATTTGGATTGAGGTTACTGGAATTGACAAAATCGGTGATGCCCAAGGTGGTTGGTGGTGGTAGTCTTCGATCTCCGGCATTAGGACTTAGGGCCATGAAATTGATGGGGGAAAAAGATCCCCTATATGGCTTTAAACATTTTGCCAACAATAGTGTGCCTCAACTCTGCCTATAATGGTAGGATCGACGGTGGCATGACAACAATGACAGGAGTACATGCGCGAAGCCTTCTGGCTACTGTTCAGGTATAACCAGGCATGGATCATGTTCTACTCATCATGATGGTCGTGCAGGAAAAAGAATCATGATGATCGAATGTCGGACGGTGAAGATATCTCGTCGAAAAGTTATGGGTTTTTTCACCTATTTGTCCAGCAAGTGCGGACTGCTCTAGCGAAGTTATGGACGACATGACACCTCATTGTAACCAACTCGTTGAGATCTTCCTGTTGGTGTAGGAGGTGTCAAAAACCGACATTAGAGTATACATCAGGAGTTGGAGGAGAGAGAGAATAGAGCAAGAAAATAGAGAGAGAAAGCAGGGTGTTAATTTTCTATTGGGTGAATTTTTTTGTGTCCATTTATTTATAGACAACGAGTCCTCACAGTCTGATATGTGTAGCATCAAGTTGATCAAATTTGGCCTGTAAACTTGAAATTTCTATAAACATAGACGTACTTTTTAAAACTGTAATATTCTTGCTCTTTAAAAATAATTACATAAATTTTAATTCTCTTATTGTATTATTGTCTTACTAATATCCTTATATTGCCATAAAATCATTTTCATAAATTCATTCATATTGTATAGGATTACATGATTTTATTCTAAAATGGTAAATTTTGACATTTTTTGTCTTCAAAACAAGTGATTAATTATATTCACTACACTTACATATTTTTCTTAAAATAATAATATGTATTTAGAGCTTTAATCAAAATAATTTTTTGTAACTTCTAAAATTTTAAAATATTAATTAAAACATATATTTTTCATTAAAAATTTCATATTATAAACTTCTAGTTTTATCACAAAAATAATAATCATAATTTATAAAAATTTCGTAAATTAAATGGACTATTTGTAAGTCAATTTTATTCAAATTTTGAACTTATCACAATTTCATGATTTACTAGTATATCTTGAATTGTTTATTGTGAAAAGCCATTTTGAGTCTACATCCAATTTATGGACGCTTTTTAAACTTTTTTTAATCACATTATGGATTTGAAAGTAATCCATTTGTGATATTGCATTGCTTTAAAAGATCGTCAATGTTTGTGGATTCCATTAATGTTCTTTTTTTTATTACTATTATTATGATTATTTTTGTAATGACCGAGAAAAATTTCATTAATAAAACTTAATATTTAATTAGGTTTAATTAATAAATTTACTTTTAAAAATGTAAATTTTTGTAAAAATTGTAATTTTTGTAAAAATTACGATAAAGTATGAATAAACGACATTGATTGCAAATTTCATGGCAAATGTGATACAATGTTGGATATTGCCGAATACAGATCTTATGAGTTTAATTACTCAAAAATTTGTAAATAATATGCATAAAATGAATTTTATATCACGATTAATTGTAAAATTGTGATATAAACACATGGGTGCAAAGAATATAGATATGATGTAGAGTCCTCTTAGATCTAACTCAGTGAAAGAAAGAGACCGATGCAGTATAAGAATACTGCTAAGTGAAAATACAGATACGAAAAATGTTATGATTGACCTCTGAAGGTGAACAAAAAGTAAGTCAAATATGTTTATACAGTGTAAGGATAAAAAGTAGATTGATTTAACCACGGTAGTATAGGAAAAATACTGTGTGGTGAAAAATTACATAGTATAAATTTTTAACTCCACAAAGTGGACACTTAATTGAATTCTATTGGGCCAACAAGCCATGCAATGTGGCCCAATAACATGATGACACCTAGGGTAACCTTGTGGATGACCATGAGTCATCAAGTGGATAAGGAAGCATTTATTACATAGTTATCACAATTTTTTTCATTTCTTCCTTTCCTCTAGCTTCGGAAACCATTGAAGAAAGCTCTCAAAAAAATTTCTCAACCCCAAACTTTGCAAAAATAACCCCAAACAAATTTTAGAAGCAAAGCCCAAGGATTTTCACAAGTTTTAAGGTAAAATCCCAAACTTTTTAGCAAGTTTTCAAGGGATTTTTCATGGGTTAAGGGGAAAATTAATTCATGGTATTTTTGCATGAAAAGGAAGCCTAAGAAGGAGTTCAAAGGAACTTTGAAGGCTAGAAATAAAAAAAAGTGTTAGTTGGGTAAGTTTTAAGTTTTAAAGTTTTGAAATTTTGTAAATTTTATTTTGATTTTTATTACTTTGAACCTATGTGGGTTCTTGAGCATGTATTTAATGAAGTTTTATGCATATATGAAGTATGGCATGTTTAAGTTGTAAAATTTTGATCTATGGTACAAAATCGTAATTTTTGCAAAAAGTATTATTTTTGTAAATTTAATGTTAGTTTTAATAAAAGTGATGTTTGAGCATGAGAATGATTTGATTAAGGCATGAATGGTCTTTGCAGGGGTAGATTTTCAATTTTGAAACAGATTTTTGTAAAAATACCTTAGGGACTAAATTGAAAGAAAAAGATTTCTCTCAGTAGAATTGAAAAATAGTGAAAAACACCCATGTACAGTGAGATTTTGGGAAAAGTTAAAATACAAAAGTTGTAGATCTCGATGAAACTGTTAGGTGTTGCTTATGGTTCGTCGAAAAACTCAATCGTTTGTGAGATTTTGATTTTTCAAAGAATTTACGAAAATTGTAGAAATTTTAAAAAGGGCAAAAACTGTCATTTCTAAAAGGATTTTGAATATGGTACTTTGAGCAAAAATGATCCTTGAGAAAAATAGGAAATTTTAATGCAAAGAGAAAAATTTTAGCCTGAGGGACATAATTGTCAAAATTTTCAATTTAAGGGCTAAAATGTAAAGTTTTATAGAAAAGGGGCATAAGTGTGAAATAAAGAGATACGAGCCACTAGAGCATTACTTTAAAGTTAATATGTGGCTATTTTTATTAAAATAACGAAATCGAGCTCGGGTAGGTCAGTAGGCTTACATAGGGCAAAATCGTCATTTTTGCCCGAATAACCCGAACAGCTTTGAAATGTTTCCCATGGGATAAAAAAATGATTAGAAAGATTTCCACCATTCGTAAGTGATGATAGGGTTGAGTTGGATAGAAATAAGGAAACCAGTGATTTCAGAATTGCATACGATCATGCAATTCGATTAATTAAGTAACGAACATTTTGTAACAAAACGTAGTGAATTGGCTAATAGTTTTGTAATTGGCCAATAGGATCCTAGGAGCCTAGGAGAAAGGAGACCGAAGTTGATTTTTTGGTACATAAGCATAAGTAAGTACCCTTCCCACTTACAGTATGAAAATGTAGGTATATGATGTATGTATATGTACACTTGAGTGTATATTATGGTGTAAACTTATATGTTTACTATGATATGAATACCTAGGGGTATAGTCATGTATGGACACCTGTGAGTATACGATTAAAATACCTGAGTGTATAATATGTTATGTATCGATATGTACAGTATATTATGTACCTGTGTGTACAATAATGAATACCTATGTGTATATAAAATAAGTACTTGGGTGTACTATGCTATGCAAGCGAATTTATGTTATGGATAACATGTGAATATCACATCATACATGGTATGTTAACTATAATAAATGGACTGGTAAATATGTCAACAGAAATTAAGAAAAGTGTTGTGCTGACTCCTGACTCAAGGGGAGTTTAAAGGATATACTATGGTCACAGTGTTATGTAGACCGTAAATGAAATTGCGCAATGGTACGAACACTTAGGCCCTAGTAAAGATAAGAAATAATGAAGATAAAGAAAGTTTATAAGAAAGCATAATTGATTCATTCATTTATTTGAATGTCTATGTGGGATTTATGGACTTACTGGGCGTTAGCTCATTAAGTTTTTCATGCTGTAGGTATTCCGACGAGAAGGTCAGAATAAATCGTAATGATGAGCTGGCGGACGGATGATGTGTGCAGACTGGGCATGGATTCTGCAGTAGTATGTTTTCCGTTATATTGTGTTTTAAGATATTTTGAAAGTAATGTTTGGTAAACTATATTGCAAAAGAAAGGTGATTATGTAAATATAAGTATATGTTTGTATTTCAAAAGTTGTTAAACTAGTATATATATAGTATTTACAAAAAAAAAAAAATTCCTAAATTTTTGCCCTAAAGTAAGTAAGAAAGAGTTTTATCACATCCCAAAAAGGCGGGTTGTGACAATTTTTGTTGTTATAATAATAATAATAATAATAATGAACTTTATGTAATTACTAACGTGTATAATAACTAACTGTATACATATAGGATATTGGAATTCTTAAACTTCCAAAAATCCTTATAACCTTCTTGAAATTCTTATCTTACTTTATGATCTCATTAAATTTTGAGATCGATCTTATTTTAATAAACTTTGTGCTCACCATTTGTGAATTATGGTGTTAAGCTATTTGACTACTATGATCTAGATCTTTCTTGTTAGACTAGCATCATATAGGAATTCTGTATGGTTGTTATGAATCGAAAATTCCTTTTTATCAATCAATCTCAATTTAAATATTTTAATTGAGATTCTTATAAAAGTCATTACGTTGACATGAACATAGAGATTGAATTATAAAAGCTTACTTTAGAGCATCGAAATAATTATTGTAATTATCTAAGTGTATTATCATAACATTCATTTTGTTATATGTTTCATATATAAAATACATAAAATTATGCGTTTATATTATTATTTATTTCTAAAGCCTTATAGCTATTGAGACATTCAAGTTGCATGTTAATTAAAAAAATTCATAATCGTAAATCATGATTAAGTTGCGATTTAAATTTGTGAATGTTTTAAGCATTGTAGAAAATTTATAGTCTTAAACTGCATTCTTAAATTTTCTCGTAGTTCTTATAGAGACTTGAACTTATAAACTCTAAACTTATAATTTCTCATGAATTAATAGCGTATATAATGGAAAAATTCTTAATTGATCATACTTATTAATTTTTGGATTTTTTTATTATTACAAAACTATTAACAAAATGGTTCTTCTGTTAGAGTTTTTACAAAAAATTAGGAGATAGTTTTAAAATTAGGAATATTTTAGTAATCCTATTGATAAAAATAACCAAAAAATCAAAACTATGATATAAAAATAGACTTTATTGACGATTAAAAAAAAAAAAATCAATTAAGAACATAACACTATCCAGAGCATTCTTTATATATATATATAGAAATTTTCTTTAAAACTTTATTAATTTTTTCATACTAAAAAAGTACTTTGAAATTTTAAAAGTTATAAATATCAAAACTTCAAAAACATGAAAGAAATTTTATTAGTACTATTAGGGTTTTTTTCCTCTTTGAAAAATTTATGTCATATTTTTTTGTTATCTTGAATAATTATGTATATTCTTTTTCATTTCACTAGTATCTATAACTTTTAAAATTTCAAAATATTTTTTAGGTGTGAACAAAACTAATAAAATTTTTAAAAAATTTGGTATGTAAAGAAAAGATCCAAGTGCTACCATGGTTCTAATTGATTTTTTTTTTTTTGTTTTCAAATATCAATAAAGGCCATTTTATTGTAGTTTTAATTTTGTGGTTATTGTATGTACAAAATTATCATAATAATCTTGATTTTAAAATTATTTATTAATTTTCTGTTAAAATTCTAACAGAAGAATTATTTTTGTTAACATTTTATACTTTAAGGGAAATAGATGTTAAGTTTTGAAATTTGAAGAGTAAAATATTACAAGGGCTATAATTTAGAGAAAATTTTTGTAATTAATCATTTACAAAATTTTAAAATTTCAAAGTTCATTTTTTCAATTTACTATATTATTCATTATCAGGTAGGTACACGACCCTCACATATTAACAATTAATGTTTGAAGAAAAATATTATTGTGTCCATTTTAAATCGTTGGGAACAAAGTGAGATAAACTATTATTATTGGGGGGTCAAGTTAAAAAGTAAACCTTTTTTTTTTTTTTGAATATTGAAAGTGGGCGACTGTGGTGAATGGTGATAAGCGTTTATGAATAGGAAGATTTTGTCGTGTAGTGAAGCAAGAAGAGAGGGGTGGAGAGAGAGAAAGAGTGGACTAAAACCGACGCTTTGATGCAAAAGCCTCCCATGACCATCCACTATTACTATCATTGTTAAATTGTTATGTGCCACCTCTTCATTTCCTCTCTCAAAAGTCCTTGGTATGTTTATTTTATGTATTTTTTAAACTAAATAAACTTAAATTTAAATTTAAACATAGAGTATTTTTTAAATATATATTTATTTTTTAAAAAATTTGAATTATTTGAGTATAAGAATCTAAGTTTTTAGAGTTCTTATCCTCTTAAATTTTTGATATTTGGAATATTTTTACTATAGTAAAAACTAAAATTCTTTCTCTTATATTTGAGAAAAAAATCATAACTGCTTCATTTGATATCCAATTGAGATGATTCTTTTTTTACTGTGTTCCTAATAAAGAGATGAATAAATCAAGATCTATATTGCATATTTTTTAAGATCATTAACATTAATATTTTATTAGATTTATTAAAAAATTAAAAACTATCTTCACTATCTCTTCAAACACAAATTTTAATTTTATTTCATACTCAGATTAAAACTTAAATGTACATCTAAATGTTATAACAATTCAAATCGTTAACTCAAATCTTAATTCAAATTATACTAATTTAAATTAAATTATTAATTTAAATTTATTTATCAAATGTACCTGAGTCTCAAAAAGCCTCTCTCCATTTGATAACATAAAAAAAGCATTAAATTAATGCCAGTATTTCTTTTCTTTTCTTTTCTTTTCTTTTTTTTTGGTTGAGGGCGTTGTAGGGTAGGTATACGATAGGGCAGCTTTCTTCATTTCTATTTTTTTTAATTCTCAGATTCTTTTCCCCTGATTCTCTCCATTTGTTTATGAAGAATCCTAGTGTATGTATGATTATCAAAATCTAGTTAACTACTTAAATATAGGTGTGCCATGCAATAAGTATTAGCAAAATTGTTTAAAAAATCATCACATAACATTTAATCAATACCCTATGGGTAGGGTTCTATTTAAATTGTTAAATTTATACTAAATTAACTGTATTAACTTTATAGTAATTTTTTAGCTGTTAAATCTGTGTGAAAAAGATTTGACTATTTTTAACTATTTTAAAACATGCAATATGGCTAAAAATTCTCAGATAAAAAAATTCCAAAATTTAATATATTGTTTCAATGTAATTTGGGCTAGATTCATTGTTCAAAACCAATTCTCACGATTCACCAAGATATACACAGGACAATACGAAAGGAAACATAAAAATACACACGGTCACACCCAATTCTACCTCTCTCTCTAAAGACGACTAGACTAGTAGACACCAGTTTGTTTCTGTCTCTCTCTACAAGCAATGAGTCAGTCTAATAAAAGAGTAAGGGAGACTTTAGACTTTTGTTTGTTTGTTTGTTTGTTATAACGCATACACGTATTCATTGAGGATAACTATGAGCTTGGGTTCACAGTAAATATGTTTGTATTGTGTTTATATGGACACATTTATAATACAATATGTTTAAGTCAAACATAAACATAATATGATTAATAAATATGATAAAAATACAAACATAAATGTAATCTATTTATGACATGTGTAACACGACACGATATAATTAACATGATAATTAAGCAGGTTGTGACGGATTAATACGATAACAACATGCATATGGCACGTTTATGTCCCAATTAACTAAAAATTAAAAAAATTAAAAAAAGGTAATAAAAAATTAATAAAAACACAATATCTAATTTATACTAACCTACTACAAATATTTCAAATATTGTTTTAAGTTTAAATGTGTTATAAACAGGCGGGTCGTGTTATGCCGTGTCGACACGTTTACAGCCTGTTTAATTAAACGTATTAAGTCGTGTTAGACGTATTAGCATGAATCCAGTCTGTTTATTTTCGTATTATTCGTGCCAACCTATTTATGACTCAATTAATAAACATGTGGTCTAAAATTGTTTATCTTATCTTGTTTTTATATTGTGTCATTGTATCGTATATAAAATTACTCGCCTTAGTATAGGGCCGGCAATACGGGTTGCGACACAACGACATGACACGAATCCGACACGTTTTTTTGCTGGTTAGTGTGGAAAAATTTGACCATGGGTCATTTTAGTGTCGACTCGAAACTGACCCGTCAAAAAACGGGTCGCGTTCGGGCCAACTTGTCTGACACTAAAATGACTCGTTTCTAACCCGTATTTAATTAATTAACATTAAAAAAATTAATATTATTTCATAAATAATATAAGCCCTTAAAAGATCAACCCTACCTCTATTATTACTCATCTTCTTGTTGAAGTGGTGTGAAACTCTTCTAATTTTATGTTTTTTTAATATTATATATATTAATGTAGGCGAATCATAGGCGGGTTATTTGTCATAATTGGGTTATAGGTCAAAAATTGATCGCGGGTCATTATTTTTTAACACTATGCATAAAAAACAGTTAACATAGGTCGTGTTTGTGTCAAACTGTATTAAAACTAGTCGTGTTAAAATTAAAAATTCTCAACCTATTTATATCAAAAGTCAAATTAATATCAACTTAATTTTTATAAAAATTAACTTGAACTCGATATTACCCTGACCTATCAACCTATTTTGCCACCCTTATCTTAGTATAAGACACAAAGCCAGAAAATATTAAAAATTAAAAAAAAAAAAAACCAAAGTATTTAACCATTAATAAGTTGAGCATCGATAGGGTGGAAAACTTGCTTTTTGGAGTGAGAGAGAACCTGATGCCCTTTTGATGTATTAGTGGGTGGTGCTGTTTCTTTCTCTCTCTCGCCTTTGTCCCCTCTTATTACTGCTACTATAGATAAGAGTCAATCGTTATTACTCTCTCATTCCTTTCCTCCTCATGCTCCTCCTCCTTCTTCTAATTATTTTTAGTCTCCAAACCACCTTTTTTTCTTGTTCTTTTTTTATTTCCCAATTCCAATTCCAACTTCGTACTCAAACTCTTTCAAAGGTTTGTGTCTTCTGCAAAAATTTCTCTCCTTTCCTCTTTTCTCTCTTTCTCTTCCAAAAACAAAAAACAAGTTCTGCTCTTTTTGACAAGGGTAACTGTTCTTTTATTTTTTTTTTTGGGGTTTTTCTTTCTGTCTTTAGTTTGATTTTTCGGTTATTTATTTGTGTGTTGAAGAAGAAGAAGAACTTCTTCTCTATGATTTCATGATCCGCTTTAGCTCCTTTTTTTTCCCTTTTCCTTTTCTGGGTTTATCTTATCTTCCAAATCTACAAGATTCTTAAGATTCTTCTGCTAATTCATCACTACTCTTTCACTGTTCACTTGCACGAACAATCACCAAGGTTTCAAACTTTTTCTCTTTTTTTCTTTTTCTTTTTTTTTTCTCACTATCTTCTTCTTAAATCTCTATCCATTCTTATTTGGATTTCGGTCTTTTTTTTTATGATTTCTTCACCTATTTTTATGATGACCAGTACTTGCTCTTCCCCTTCGTGTGAGATTTCTTTTTGAATCTCAAAAATCTTTTCTTTGGGTCTTTTCTTTTTCAAAATCCCAGATTTATATATGATTTTGATTTTTTTGTGGTTGTGGTAGTGGATTTATGTGCTTCAGGTCTCTGTCTAGAGCACTGTTTTCTGGGTTTGGTCACATAAAATGACATGATTTGAGCTTCCATTGCCGCAGATATACATACATAAATCATAATATTGTTGTTTGAGCTTTGTGGGTATTTTGTTCTTTGCTTGATCCATAGGAGCTTTAATTCCACTCATTCCCATATCACATAAAATAACGTTTTACATATCTAGAGATGTCTTTTTTCTTCTGGGTCTTTCTCAAAATTTCTATCTTTTTTTTTTTTTCTGTTGCAGGATTAATTAGCTAGGCCCATGGATGAAGAAGATTCAAGCTGGTTGTTCATTTCATCTCATGACTTGTTTGATGAGCTGCTAGTGCGTTAGCCAGCTGTACTTGTTTTGTGGGGTTATCATCACCAGTAGTCTTTTAATTTTTATCAGATCCGAAAAAAATTAAAAAAAATAAAGGAGAGAGAAAGAGAAAGAGAAAGGGAAAGGAAAAGTCTGTGTTATTGTTGTGTACATGTGTGTGTGTATATATGCTGAAGTCTAAGTTAAAGATAAGAAGGAAAAGAAGCAGAAGAAGAAGATCATCTGATCATCAGGTCTTTGTGACTACTGTTTGGGAAAACAGCAGCACAAGAAGAGATCCTCTCGTCATCAGATGTTATCCGTTGAAAACTCTCCACCAACATCATCATCACCAGATCCCAATCTGATCATCAATCAAAGTAATACCAAGAATCATGAGCTAGATCTGCCTCCTCTTCCCAAATTCTCCATCAGGTAGATGTAATTACTACTTTCTAAATTTCATGTATTTTTTTTCCTTTTGTTAAAGTACTATTAACCCAATTAATAGTGTATTTGCTGACTTTGTTAATTCTCCATCTCTTCTTATATTATGGTCATAATAATATTAATAATCTCTTCTTCTAAAATCAGCTAGCTGTGGCTGCAGATCCAGAATTTTTAGATCATGAGGATGTTGATGGCGGTGGTGGTGGTGGTCTAATTTTTTGTTTGCTCTCTCTAATATGAGTAGTAATCCAACAAATTATTATGGGGCCTAACTCATGAACCTTGTGATCTCTCCTTATTTTACCCTTTTGGGGACTTCTCTAAAAAAAAAAGCACTCATTCTTCTTCTACTTCTTCTTGTGTCATGGTTCATACTCTTGATGTTGTTAATTAATTCCCATGATGTCTAAAGTTTCTTTCTTCTTCGTCTTCCCAAAATGTTGTCTGTAATTTCATGTCATTTTTGCGTTACCTCATCAATCATCATGTGGTGGGAATTGGGATTGTTTGTGGCAGTCTGTACTTGAGATATTTTCTGAGTTTTTTCTAGATCATTCAAATCTCTCTCACTTGGGGCATATCTTGGCTGTTTCCACACTGTTCATAATACATACATTCATGTCTTTTCCTTTTTTTTTTTTTTTTTTTAAATAATTTCCCCCATGGTCCATATACAATTCCCCTTTTTCTTGAGTTTTGAGCTTTCCACCATCTAGCATGAAATTAAAGACTTTTTTAGTTAAACTCCCCCTTTATTTTTTCCTTTATTTCCTAATCTCTTTGGATTTATTACACATATATAATAAAGCTTGCTTGTTTGAACTAGTGATAATTAATAACCTTTTTTTGTTTTGAATTAATTGTGTCTCAGAGATTATGTTTTCACTGCTCGAAGCAAAGATATCAAGAGAAACTGGCCTTTCTCTGTGAAGAATCTGCAGCTTTGTCTGAAACATGGCGTGAAGGAAGTGTTGCCACCATTTCAGCCTCTTGATGCAGTAAGGAATCAAGCTTTTATCAACAAGACATCATCACGTACGGTTGATAATAATAATAACAAGTATCATGATCATCAAACCATACGCAACATTATAAATGATGGAGATGATGTTCATCAGCCTTCAATACCTGATCATCATGATCAACTCAACAACAACAACAATGATAACAAGAAGCTAGCTGATCAATTATACCATGATTCTTCCGCTCACACAATAACAAGCCCCGGTCTGCATAATCATGATTATCATCTAGTTCAGAAAATTGCTTCATGTGGAGAAAATTGTTTTCCTTCCTCAACAACAACAACTACTACTAATGCTGCAAGTGTTTATGATCAATCAGAGACCATAGAAGAGTCGGTAGTGATTCCGAGGTCAACTGGCTCACCACTTCAAACTGATACTACTACTACTACTACTACTACTACCACTACTACTAGTACTTCTTTAGAAGCAGCCTCAGTTGATCAAGTAGAACACGAGCCCACAGGCCCTCGCGTTGCTCTCACTGGTCACAAGAGTAGTACTCAAAGCGTGAACAACCGAAACTCAGGAAAAAGGTGCAGGTTGATAGTGAAATTCGGTTCCAATTTAGATAGAAACTCCGCAGAAGATATTGCTTCGAATTGTACCAACCAGTCCGAGACAATGGCTTCCAAGATTTGCCCTGTTTGTAAGACCTTCTCGTCATCGTCCAACACCACTTTGAATGCTCACATAGATCAGTGCCTGTCCGCGGAGTCGTCAGCTCCCAAGTGGAGCTTGGACTCAAAACTGACGAGGTATAGAATCAAGCCGAGGAAGACAAGACTGATGGTGGATATCTATGCCACGGCAAAGCATTGCACGTTAGAGGATCTCGATAAAAGGAATGGCTCAAACTGGGCTGCTGTTTCAAGCTTTCCTTTTCATGAGGAGAGCGAGATAACGCCAGTGGAAGAAGATCATCAGACATCGAAACAACCGGCGCCTCCTCATGATCGTCACCGCATTAGTAGTAGTGCTGATCAGGTAGGCGCGGTCTATATCGATGCCAATGGAATCAAACTTCGGATACTATCAAAATCCGATAATGACAATCCTCCTTCAGTTTCAAAGGTGATACAAGAGCATCTTCGCCCCAGGAAACCTTTTAAAGAAGGGGGCAAAGGAAGCAAATTCCTTTCAGCCAGAAAGAAAAAGCGCCGTGCATCGAAGTTCAACAAGTATTTTAAGGCTAAACTAGCTCAAAGCAAGAAATTACTCTCATCAAAGGCTCGTTCTTCTCAGGTACGTCATCCTTGCTTGAACTTGTATTTTGCTCTTTTTCATCTCATTCACTTTTTTTGCTCATCTATCTGACCTCCATTAAAACCAACGAAACAAAGAAAGTTCTCCACCCCGTTCGTGCCAACTCTTCTGAGGTGATCACTGCTAAGTTTCAGCATATTCCTCTCCAGCTATTTTCCTTATGCTCCTTTGATGCCATATATTATTTTATATTTTGCCTAAGAAGAAAAATATAATCAAGGGTTTTTTAGACAGTTTCCTTTTCTCTTTAATTTAGTGCATGTGTTGATGATTTCCAAGTATGGTTTCTAAGCGAGAGAAAATTTTGTAGTCCTCAAAAGTCCCATGTGTTGTTATAAGGTTTTATTTAAATAGTGCAAAAAATACTAGTTTGCAAACTTTATTATTATTATTATTATTATTATTATTATTGTTTGTTATAGAATTGTTATTTTAATAGCAGCGTTGATTAAGACATTTATGGTTATGGAATTGTTTTCCAAAAAAACAGATTTCTGGGGTTCAAGGGAAAAAACGCGGAGCTGAAGCGAGCTATGAGAAGGAGCGGTGTAACTCACAGAAGCAGGTAAATATTAATCCCTCTAATACAGGAGCTTTGAGACAGTGGGTCTGTTCCAAAAGAACTGGTGTTGCAAAGAAGTTGAACAATAAAATCAGCCACCAGCATGTGCAATATTCCAAGTGGCATGTATCTACTGAGAACTCGAGGGTTGAGAGTGATCAATCGCGTGGTCATAGTCCTACTTCAGGCCCAAAACATCGCGAGGAAGAGCTTATGGATTTGTCTGGCAGTAATCCAGTTTCAGACATATTTTGTGATGAAGCTCAGGCTAGCTACATGGAGAAGGAGCAATCACCTGGGGCCAAGATTAGAGGCAATGTTGTTGAGAGGAGGTCGTCCCTTACACCGATGAAGCGAAATGCGCGTGATTTGAGAAAAGAAAGAACCTCTGTGAATGATTATCACATGCCGAAAACTCCTAATTCTGGGCTTGCTTCTGCTATTATTAGTAATAAACCCTCTAGAAGTTGTCATGCCTCCAGATCAAAATCCATGAAAATTACTTCCACAAGAAAAGATATGATTGCATCAGCTGCCCTTAACGGGTCTCAAGCGCATTTAAGGCCGGAGATGGATGACGAAGAAGTACAGTGGGATTCCGAGGCTGATCACGGACAATGTGATTTCAATCACAATTTCACGGCAAGTCAATATGGAGGAGAGGATGCCAATGATGAAATCTCTCTTTGCAGAAGCAATGGATTGGAAATGAGACGGAACACTGGAGTCTTAGGTATTTGTCGAAGGAAGGAAACCATGGTATCGGAGAGTTTACAATTACCCTCGCAGTATTATGGAGATAAGGAGGTGGATAACATATATTCTTCTGTTTCTGACAAAGTGGATGATGATGGAGGACCTGCTTGTGAAGATTTCCAACGCTCCACAGATGAGATTGTCCCTCAGCCATCTCCTAAAATTGCTGTTGCGGAGGATCATGTTATGAGTTCACACAAATCTGTAGAACTTGGTAATCATTCCAGGATCCAATCCAGTGCTCTACAATATAAGCGGCCTCTATGTGATGTTGAAGAACTGACGGGTCCAAATGGACAGAGTTTTGTTGGTGGACAAGAGATGTTTTATGGTGATCAATTGGGAAATAGCGTGGAGGAATTGGATTCTGAAGTTGGGCAAGGAAGCTCCTTTCCAGATGTTGATCCAATACCTATTCCAGGACCACCGGGGTCGTTCTTACCGAGTCCAAGAGGCATGGGGTCAGATGATTTTCAAGGGAACTCGTCATTAACCACAAGCCGGGTTCAATCTTCTCAAGATCAGCATGATTTTGTTGATGGGGATTCGTCGGATTCAACTGTTTCTGCAACATCAACCATCTCCAACTCCGCAGGCGGCAGATATGATCTCAAGTGTTCTGAACCATTAATACCATCTGTAGAAGGACCTGATCATGCAGTTCGAGATCACAAGATTAGGTCGAGTATCTCAGGTGGCAGCATTGATTCTTCAATAGAAAATGCTGCTGCACTAGCTCCTCAGACGGCAGAGAGACTAGCTTTTGATAAAGAGAAACTTAAAGTCAATAGTAAGGTACCTCTCAGCTTCATCAAAAGTGATCATAACGAGCCTTGCTGTTGCCAAAGGAAAGAGAGAGCTTCTCAGCGTGTCATCTTAAACTATCAGGAATCGGCGTTATTGAAGAGACGGGCATTGGCATCTTCTTCTGTCATTTTGGCACCCATGGAGAAGCAAACCAGCTACAATCTCAACACTATTAGGCCCAACAATGCAGAAGCAAGGCCTCCGGACATGTTCTCTCCAAGACCTGCGGAAATATTGGTTCTTCCTGCCACTAACAAGTTCCCTGGCCGTGAGAACACTTTGAGGGGTTCTGGGGATAGTTCTAAAGTGAAGTTTTCTGGCCACGGTGACTGTGATTTGGTCAGCCCGTCTTCTTCCAATTCCGTACTCAGGTTGATGGGAAAAAATTTGATGGTTGTGAATAGAGATCAAGATGAATCCATGCCACATGGGCAGTCCCAACCACAACCCCAAATCAACCATCTAATAAATTCACAGTTTCCACCATTTTCTGCAGTCTCTCAGAACCAAATCTACCACCATTCATTCCATCCTGACTTCCAGCAAGGTTCAGGAATTTTAGGCCGGGATGTTGGTCCACATTATGATGCAGAGAGGACGAGTACTCCATTTCCAAGGCCATCATCACAGATGTTTAGTCAGGGATTGGCAAATTCGTTTCCTAGTCAGCAGAACATGTGCGGCGGCGGCTGCTGTGGCGGTTTCATAACGCCTATGGAGCTTCACGAGTTCAAAGCAGATCACAACAACTCTGCGGAGAAAAAGTCTAGGCGCAGATCACCAATTGGTGCCACCCCTATGACCATTCCTGCTCATCACCACCAGCATCACCAGAATGTACTTTCTTCTGCAGCAGCCACTTATCCCATCAAAGAGATCATCACCATTGACGATGTCTCCGGAAATGAAGCTGATTTGGTTGATCATGAAGTTGCAAGATACTCAGGAGGAGGATTGGCGGAGGAGAGCCACGTAATTTCACCTGCGGGGGTTTTGATTCCGGGTTATAGTAATGACACAAAGTATGGAACTCCTTTCTATAGTATTACTTGTGAGTCAGATCAAGATCACCACCAATCTATGATATTGCAAAACTCCGGCTTTCACTCACTCCCCTCCTGCAGGCAAGCAAACAACGGAAGTCCTGTTAGGTCGAACGGGGGAGGCGGCAGCTCTGGCATAGTGCTTCAGCAAAGTCCTTTTGTAGCAGGCAGTACTAACTCGCCATCTTCAAGAGGAGGGCATCTGCGATCTGCGCTGTATAACTGTCAAAGCTTATTATAGAATTAGTATTGTTTTTGCCGCAAACTGCCAGGAGGGAAGCTTTGATATGGTGAAATAATGGTGGTTCATGATCAAAGACAGAGCCTAAGATCTGGGATAGAGTTGGCCTAAATATATCCTCACTGTACTGAAATGTGTCGGGTCCAAACTTTTTAATGCAGTTTTTGAGGCTTCTGGTTTGGGCATGCTTTAAGCTACCCTGAGACTCATGTATAAGCAATCATGAATAATAGTTGACAACAAAACTTGGCTTATAACAATGGGTAGAGTCAAGTACTTCCAGATTAAAAAAAGAAAAGGTTTATAATTTATGCTTTTGTTTTAGTACCCTTCAGTTGTTTTGACTTGTTTTTTTTTTCATAAAAGAGACTTGTAGTCATTTACCATGAGATGCTATAGGCTTGATTCTTATGATCATTTATGATAGTTTTCGATGAAATTTGACGAGTGCGGGGGAGAATTCTGTGGTAGGATATTAATACACACACATATATATAATTGAGGAGTGCCTCGTAATGCTGATTTGATTTCTGTGTATTTTAATGATAAAAAAATAACACAAAAAACCAATTGGGGTATCTTTAACATCAACCAAAGAAACAATTTCGGCGACGTCGGAGTCAAATATGGTACATATGAAACCTGTACAAAGAAACGATGCTCCGAATTGTGATCTCTTGCTTGTAAATTGCGAGAGAGATAGATAATGTAGTACGGATTATGGAAATTAGGACATGCGATATCCAGCAATACTATAACGTATAATATATGTGTATGTTGCAAGTAATCAAATTCCTGCATAGTTATAAGCATTTAATCAATTATACTTGGTCAAACAATTGGGATATTATACATAGATGAGCACATCTATAATTTGTTGTATCATATGTATGTATTGATATTTGTTGTGGTATAATGAGTAATATATAGAAGTAAAGGGTATACGCTTGAGAAATGTAAATGTGTATAATGTATAATTAGATTCTTGAGACTGATGAAATGGAAATATGATCAGCTGTGGGGTTCTGACAAAGAAAAGAATTGCAATAGGATGATGCATGCATGAACATGATGATCAATCACTACATGAATGACCCCATCACCCACCCCACCAAGAAAATCTCATTAATTAACTAGTCTGTCTAACAACTTAGTTTGCACCAAAAATTCCAAGTTTGTCACAGTTACAATGTTGTTCTCTTATAAATTTTAAATTTCTATACTGTTTTAGGTTCAAATTATTGGCTTGTATTGACTTCTCAAACGTGCTAGACTGCTCTCTCTAATAATCTCCACCCATTTAGTTGAAAATATATACTTCATACCCTAAATATATTTGTGTGTGTAGACAGGTTCTCAGCCAAAACCGCTTTGAACCCTTTATATGCATGATGTCTGTCTGTTTTTTCCTTGCTCAGAATCATGGCTTCAATTATAATATGCAAAAGAAAGCCACACAGCCCCACACACACACATATATCCTCTTCAGTCTTTAGTATTTGCATGGACATTTATTTGGTAGATCACATGAGAATCTACTATGTTATGCAATGTAGCCGTTTAAAAGCATGAAGGAAGAGAGAGAGAGAGAGAGAGGTCAGGATTGGGTACGTACAATGACAAGGGACACGAGGAAAAGCAAGAAAAAATGGCCGTTGTAGTACTAAGTAAATTTGTGCTCTTTCCTTTCCTTTCCATATGTTAATCATGTGGAGCCTATTAGTGGTTATTACTATTATGACACTCCATATTTAATATTTTGTTTCATTTCCCTCGGCATAAGATGTTTAATTAGTAATTAATTAATTAAACCACTATTATTTTGCAGCTTCTTGTTTAATGTTTAGTTTACAAATATTACCGTGATTAAAGGGGAGCAAGAAAGTCATGTAAATTAAAAAGAGGATTAAGGGAATATGATGGGAATTTTGAACGTGGGGGGGTGTAAATTTTGCATGGTGAAAGCTGGACACATCACTTGCACGGTTTTCAAGGACAAAAATGCTCTTCTCCTTTCTCTCTCTACCTCTGCCACCGTGGGCCATTCCCTGTCTTTCTTCGTCTCCATTTTCCACCAAGTCCCAACTCCCACTTTATTCTTGCCCTTCCATTAAAAAAAAAATAAATTATTAAGATAACATATACTCAAAATTACTAATTCCACTGTATAAATGTGCACGAAACGAATTGGAATCTCTTTTTTGTTTTTCTTTTCTGAGAAAAGAACTCGCATAGTGGTCAATAATATGATTGACCACGCCTCCTTACTCGGGGAAAAAAAATGCCGCATTAGTATCCAAAGGATTTTTCTCCGGTACGCAACACGTTTTTAAAATATTAAATAGGAATAAATTATTTTTTCGGTTGTTCACTTTCAATACGAGTCATAAGTTAAATCATGTTAAGAGGGCACCGACGCGGATAAAAAAATGAGTTTTTTTCCTAAAGAAAATAATAATAATAATAAAGGGTAAGTCATAAAATATTAGAGCTCATTTTTTTATTAGTTATGATTTTTAATCCTAGTAGTGTTCTTAAACTTTTTTCCCCATGTACATAATTTAAATGCATAAAATGTGTATGTGTGTATAGTACCTGTAGTAAGAATTCTTAAGCTGTTAAAGCTTGTTTGATAACGTTAGTTCTAACCAATCTTTTAATTATGAACAATATAAAGTTTTCACATGTTACAGTAAAAAGAAAAAAAATTTACAGCTTTCACATATTACAATGTTTGCAGTTCTAACCAATAGTTTTAACTACCATACCAAATACCCTATTATTATGTTTTATTATATTTGCATATTTATTTAAATTTTATCATGATTGTGAGGTCCAAAACAAAATGGGTTCTTCCTTGGTAGGACCTTATATGGATAGTATACGTTTTATACATGTTTTGTACATACTGAATCTAATCAAAATCATATTAAAATAAAAAGAAGCATATGATACAAATCCAAAGACTAAGAAAAGAGTCATATAGTAGCTTATCTTGTAGGTCTTATCCCAAAGATCTCCAAACTATATTGCATGAATACTTGGTTGGGTAAATTTTTTTTTTTTTTTTTTTTTATATGTACAACTAAAAAGATTCTTTAATGAACACAAGCGCAGAAAAGGAGATATTTCTTTTCATAATGTATAAGAAATTGGGTCTAAAGAAAGATGTGAAGATCACCTTTTCTTTTTCGAAGGGGGCCAAAAAAAAAAAAAAAAAAAAAAAAAGATGTGAGGATGACAATTTGGCAATATAGATTGTAGGGGTCAATTTGAAGAGCCACAAATAAGACCCCAACAACTACAAGTAAACTAGTAAAGTGGTGGGCTCACTTAACAACCAACCATGAATGAAGAAGATGATGATGAACTAGTATTGTTTATTGAAACTCTGTCATCTAATTCTTAATTAAATACAACACACCAATCACCATGACTAGTCTGGTGGCCTAGTTTCTTAACCAAGTCAAATTCAAATCCATTTCTCATTTCTCCCAAATATCATCAATCTAGGTACTCTTCAAATTATGTTTGTGTTCTAACTTCTTTTTTTGGTAATGTGGTTTTTAATTTTCATTCCAAAAACAGAAAAGAAAGAAGACGAACAAGAGGACGAGATCAGGAGAAGATCATCATCAATACCAATACACCACCATGCCAATCTCCCCATCAGATGTCATCTCAAGATCCCTCCAAAACCTCTCTGCCGCTGCTGCCATCCGCCGCCCTTGGCCGGAATTCCTTGCGGCCGGAGGTTGCACCGTCGACCGCCCCCACTCCTTCTCCGACGCCCTTGACCGAGTTCGCAGGAACTTCAGCCCCTTCCTTGTCAATTACACCTACATCATGGCAGCTAGCGCTGCCATCTCCCTCGTCAGCTCCCCCGTGGTGCTCTTGGTGGCGGCAGCCGTGGTGGCTCTATGGCTGGTGCTATATTTCTTCAGAGAAGTACCCTCAGGTAGTATCGGCCCACCACATTAGAGATCTGGCGCTGCTGATCGGCCTTGTCCTTCTAACCGTCGCCGCCGTTTAGTTTTTTGGTTTTGGACGGAATTGGTGATTGGCGCAGGGGTCGGGGCGGGGTGTGCGGCCTTCACAGGGTAGTGGTGAATCCCGAGGGCTTCTTTCTCGATGAGAAGGAAGCCACGTTGGTCAATCTCATTCACCGGAATGCCGCGTCATAAGAGTGATAGAGAAAAAAACCGCCAAAACCGATCAAATCACTTTCCATTTGATAAATGGATTAAAATTAATGATTTGATTTGAGTTAATGTGATTTGGATTAGAATTTAAGTTAGTGATTTAAATTGTTATCTGAATTAACGTTTGGATGTATAGTAAATTTTAATCTGAGTATAGAATAAAATTAAAATTTGTGTTTGAAAATGTAGTGAAAGTAGTTTTTGATTTATTAATAAATCTAATAAAATCTTAATGTTAATTATCTCAAAAAATATGCAATATGGATCTTAATTTATTCCTCTCTTCACTAGGAACATAATGAAAAAACAATTATCTCAATTGGATATCAAATGAAGAAGTTATGATTTTTTTCCCTCAAATATAGGAGAGAAAATTTTAGTTTTTATTGTAACAGAGATATCTGAGTATCAAAAATTTAAAAGAGGAGTCACAGCTCTAAAAACTTGAATTCTTGATACTCAAAGGATTCAGATTTTTAAGAAACAAACACATATCTAAAGAATTCTTGATACTTGAATCTAAATTTGAGTCCATTGAGTACAAAGAATACTCCAAATAAAATCACTTAAACTAATCCAAATGACACATGGTTTAGTTTAGTTTTAGTTTGTTTCAAATATTGATTTTGTGTGATTTGAATCATTGATTTGTGGCTTGTACATTTTAAGGATTTCTCCTTTTGTTTTAAAGTTTCAATCCTTGATTTCCTTCTCTTTCTCTTTGATTTTCTCTTTGCTTGCAAATTCATTTGTTTCTTTATTTTTTTGACATGATTTTGTTTGTAATGTAAGATTTGAGACCTGTAAAAGAATTGCAAATATATATTTGTTGTTTGCAATCACTTTGACTTCATCAACTTTGTTCCTGTACTACTTACTATTTTACTCTTTTTTATTTGTAAAGTTTGATTATAATTATGAAATCCAATTGACAGATGTAATAGAAAACGGATGAAATGAAAAGGATTGCAATTGCATCCAATTTTCTTATATTAGTAATTATTAAATCCAATAATACTTCAAACAGAAAGCAGAAACGAAAGTTATTCATACATTGTTGTATCCTTGCGTTTGCAATTTTTGCGTTCAATATTTTCTCCTATATGCTGCGGTCGGTATTTTTAGTTCTAATTTGCATACACATCAGTTGATTTTTTTTTTTCCTGAATTGATTTGATTAGAGATGTTTGTTGGGCTGAATTAAAAAACTCACACTAGCCTTAATTATAGTTGTAAATTACACTGCGTTGCACTGCAAAGATCTTTTATAATATGTAGAAATATGTTATCATATATATATATATATATATCCATTCCATTTGCAAGAAAAAGTTAGATGGAAAAATTGCTGATTGTACAACTAATAACTAACTTTGATTAAAAGTTTGTAAACAAAACTGAGTTTCCACTCCCACAGAACATATAATACAGGGCTAATTGGATTTGTTTCCAAATTGGGAACTAAGTAAGTAGTTAACTAAACTAACAACAAAACTAGTCTATATCTTGCTCCTCATCCTCACAAGCTTGGCCAGAGTTTCCTGAGCTGCCAAGGTTTGAGCATGGTTATGTCCCAGCATCACTGTCCTAATACTAATACACGTTCTGCACAGCTCTTCTCCAATGTCGAAATGCCCGCCTCTCAGCAACAATTTTGCCCTTGTCTCCAGCAACATCGCCTTCAGCAGCGTCGCGTCTTGCCAAACGTACTCGTCCACCCTCTGACCCCCTTCGCCGCCCTTCACACGATTCTTCTTCCAACACAGCGATCCTTGGCACCAATCTTGTATCTGCGACACAAACGACTTCTCCACTTCCTCTAGCACGTTGGTGCACACTTTTAGAAGCTCTAATGCCGAGTTGCACCTTGAAAACTTCGTGAAAGCCCTTATTGCAAGCGGAAGGGCCGTCCTTTTAATGTACAAGACCATGTCGATAGCCTGTAGTTGGACTAGCGGGGGCTCAGATTTGAACCCAAATACAAGGAATGCCGAGGCCCAGAGATGGTCCGAGTTCACCACAGGGTTGCCGATTTTCCTAATGCCTTCAACTGTGGCCTTTGCAGCGTGTAAGCTTTGGCTTCTTTTCGCGAAAACCTGAGTTGTGGGATGGAACTGGATCCAACACCCCGTGGTGGCCTGCTTGTTGGTGGCCCGGCGTGCTAGTCCTAATTTAACTAAAACGAGCGCTGATTCTTCTTCACTCTTCCAAGTTTGTGCCGCTAAAAAACCTGAGCAGCAACTAATGAAGGACACCGCGCTCAGGCATAATTTTTTCCACTTCCTAAACTGGCTCCTGGCTGCAGCAGACATATTGTCAGCTGCAGTGCCCAGCAATGTCGTGGAGATTGGCGACGGGGCAAACCAAGCGCCAACAAGCAGCATTCTTGCGGCTAGCCTGTTTGCTCTTCTTCCGCTACTAGTTTGTTGTTGCAAGACGGCAAAGCAAAAGGACAAGACTTTCATAAGGAAAGCATTGTTCTTGCAGTATTGTTCTTCATCAATGGATATAAATGGGCAAGGAGAAACCTCATCGAGTTGCACTCGGTTAATGGATTCAAACAAAGCGGAGGGGGTTATCGCAAGCTCAGAGAGCAAGGATCCAACAAGCCACAAACCAAAGCTCAACCTCCCCAATTTCTCGTCGAATTTTTTGAAAAACTCCGTCTCCTCAGCCGAATAATCCTTCTTCCTACTCCCCCTAATCAAAACCATGGCGTCCGCAGTGGGCAACGGTGGAAGCTGCATTGTCTCAAAGTTGATAACTTTAGACAATCTAGTAGTGATAATAACATGAGACCCTCCAGTGTTCCGTGGAATCAAGTCATGCAAATCTTTCCCCTCCCACCACTCCCTCTCACTCTCAAGGTTATCAATGATCAACAAATAAGGCATGTCCCGAAAAAGCTCCCTCTTGACCCGCTTAAACCCCTCGAGTTCTTGCTCCTCGAAGCTACGAATCTTGCCCCAATCCTTCTCTGGATCGGCACTAATATCCACTCCAAGGTTCATGGAAAGATTGAGTATGTTTTGCCTCAAATACCTTGCTTCACCACCAATCCACAACACCATCTTGTATCTTTGGGAATACCTATAAGCAAATTCCAAGGCAAGCTCTGTCTTTCCAATGCCAGGAATCCCATTTATACAAATTTTACCACTACTAGTAATATTATTTCCCAAACTCTTGCACTTCTTGTACTTATTAGACCTCTTATTAGTACCACCACCAATAATGCCATTATTACTCTCTTTGTTGCACTTCTCCCCCAATTCCAAGCTAATAAACTTTCCTCCTCCTAAATTGGTGGGGCCCACATCGGACTCCTCGTCGGCGAGGCCTTCCGACTGGCCGTCGCCAACCTGCGAAGAAGAACAACAACATTCTCCGAACAAGGCGGACTCGATCTCCGCCACCTCCTTCTCCCTCCCAATGAAAAAACAATTCCTCGGAAACGGCAACTCCTCGTTCACAGCAGCCTCGTTCACAGCCACGCTCTTCCGCCCGAGCTTCGACCTTAGAATTCCTTCCGCCCTGGCAATACAAGCCCTCCAGTTTCCCCCAATGGCCTCCAGCTTAACCTCCTGGTGGCACTTCATAACCGCATCGACTGCCTCTTTCCCTTCTCTGTCCACCACAATCTGAATCTCATCATCGTGCAGCCAAGTTTCGAACAATATCGGGATCAAATTCTTCTTCTGCGAGAAGAATCTGATCTCCTCTACACTTGAAGGATTGAAGAAACTATTCCGGGTTACCACCACAACGCCATAAGTAACCGAACAGATTACTCTGTCAGCAATCTCGTGGCTCTGAGAATCTCCATACTTGGCTCTGTCCGCAACAAAGCAAGCAATTCCTTGAAGCTCAAGCTCCGACTTGAGCCATTTACAGAACCTGACCAAATTACCATTCTGTCCATGAAAGCCGACGTAAACGTCGCAGCTTCTGAGCTTGACGTTGTTGGAAGAAGAAGAAGTGGAGCATTTGGCGAAGGAGATTCTGGGAGGGACCGGAGGGAAAGAGAAGGAGATTCTGGGTGGGACCGGGGGTGGTGGGGGGCACACCCAACCGTTGTGATCAGTGGAGAACTCGTAAGGATCGGACGGTGGAGTGTAGGAGCTGCTGAGGATGTCATGATCTGATGGGGTTGAAGGAACAGGATTGTCTGGTGGAGTTGGTAAGTGGGCCCGGGGAGATATGTAAGGAGACTGGAGAGCGGAGACGAAGGCTGAGGAAGGTGGGGAGATTAGAGAAGGTGAGTCGTAAGGAGATGGGTCTTGTGTCGATCTTGGGTTGTCGTTCTTCATCATTTTCAAATCTGGGTTTTCATTAATGGAAGTTGAAGAAGAAGAAGTGGGAAGTTTGATTTTGAGGGCACTAGAGATAGCTTCGTCCATGGCTTTGGAGATCTCACTTGTAATGTTGTATTGTTTCTCTCAGCCTCTGGTTCTGGTTCAGATTCTTATGCTGTGAAAGACGATAAATAAATAAATAAGTGTGAGATAGTGCGAGTTTGTCAGAAAGATAAATGCAACAGTCGGAAGCCAAAGACCTTTCAAACAGTAACGAGAATGAATGAAACAAGAGAAAAATCTTGTACCATGTCATGTGATGTAATGTAAATATATAACTCTCCCTCTTATCTATTTTTGTGGGGCCAATACTGTTACAATTACTATACATAAGATGAAGACTAGACTAGAGACTAGAGATGGTTCATGTTTATATCCTCTGGATATATATATATATATATTGGAATCGAGAATATGTTGTACTACTTGTTTTTAATTGATAATAAATAGTGATTTTGAAAAATCAAAATCAAAACAAATTTTTTTTTTTGGTTTTACCTTTTCATTTGAGGTTGAGAACTTGAAATATGTCTTCTTCTGCTTCTACTTCTGAGAACACCATTCTGTGTCTCTCTATACTCTCTCTCTCTCTCTCTCTCTCTCTCTCTCTCTCTCTCTCGGTGTTTGCGTTTGAACAAAGTTGGTGTTGAGAGAGAAGAATGAAGGGATGGATGGGAATCTGATGCGACCCATATGGAGCTAATAAGGTTTTAATTTTTAAGCATTATTAAATAATAGATATTAAATATTCAAAAACTTGTGCTTAAAAGATGGCTGCCTTAATTAATGGTGCAGCACTTGTATAACAATACAAAAACTAGTAATATTTTAGTTTGTAGTCTTTATATGTGGTTGTGGCAATTTCTTTTTGTTTATATGTTGTACACTAATATACTACGCACATTAACATGTCTTACAAAATATTAATAATTTAAATAAATAAATAAATGAGATGAGTAAATCTAATTAATATTAATGTTATTATTAACATGTCCCTTCAAGCTCTAGTCCTAATCTAACATGGGGTTCTCTCTCTCTTCCCCCCCCCCTCTCTCTCTCTCTCTCAAAAATGGTCAGAGAAGCCAAAGGTTTGATCAGTGGAAAAGGACATTGGGGACTGCAACCAAATTCAGAATTCAGACCTTGTTGTTGGCAATGGCACCCCCCTTGAGTTTGGGGTTTCAATGTTCATGGGGTTACAACTCCAACAATGTACCACTGGCCATTAGGGAGCTTTCTTAAACATACATATATAAATTTGGAAAAAATAAGGGTTTTTTGTCTGACACAATTTGGAAGTATTTGCATCGGTAATTGGAGCATGGACCAGTCCACTCAGCACCAATTAGTAACATAACAATGAATATGCACATTCATTTGAAACTTTCTCCGGTGGGGTCTTATTAGTAGTTAATATTCTTAACTTAATTTGTTACGTCTTATCAAAATTGTTTAAAAAATATATTTTATCTTATAGAGTTTTAACTCGTTATTTATAAAATTATAGGTCTTAATTTAATATATAGTGTAATTTTTAGCTTAAATTTATTGTTTTAATAATAACAAAGTTATAACTTCGAAAGTTAAATACGATTACTCAAATCTTTTATTTTGTAAATTTAAAAGGTGAAAGAAGTATACCTATTAATAAATTACTTTTTTTTGGTGAAATTGCCAATTTATTTTTGCTTGAATTTGCAAAGCTGAAAGGTATCTTTTATGAAAGCAAAGAGTAACTCACTTGAAATGTTATTTTATGTCATGAAATTAGAATAGAATAATTGGCACCTAATACTCAATTGATTAGAACCTCATGTTTGTCCACACAAAGACAAAACAATTTTGATTTTGAAACAGAAGCTGAGCTGTATTTTTTTTCCCCTTCAAATGATAAGGGTAAGATGGAATGCCTCTAGCCCAGCCAAGCAAAGCAAAGCAACGCAACTTATTTGAATCCAATAAAATCCCACTTGCCTTTTAATTCTCTTTTATACTTTTTGGTTTGTGATGATTGGGTCAATCTGGAAAGCCATTTCTTTTCTCTCTCTGTGTGTGATCTTTTAGCTTTGGACCAGTTACCTCCTATGATCGTTATAAATGAAAATTCTTTAGCTTTTTTTTTTTTTTTTGAGTTCCATGTCATTATCATCCTAATCCTATCTTAAGACCCACTACTACATATTAGTCATTACCTACAGCCGGATTCACTTTGTTTACAACTAGTTTAATTAAGTTACCAATATCTAAAAGGCCACTTCAATTAAAAAGGGCTCTTTTTTTCCTTTTTTTTTTGCAAAATGTGGCCTCTATCTTTACAGTCATTTTACAGCTTCTTTTGTCAAGTGCAGATTCCTTATTATGATATTAGAAAAAGTAATACCATGAATTTAGAAAGAAAATTCTTTCGTAGGCCTGTACAAAATAATTTTTTTTTATCTGTAATGTGCAGTTTCAGACTTTGTAGAAATTCACCAACTTTCGTTAATTTTGCGTCATTTTTTATTCTAATAAGATTTTAATCAAATTTTACCGTTTAAAACTGAACGATACTTGCCACAAGATTGTCCGGTCTAGTATTTCTTTCTTTAATTTTTATTCGTATATATATTTACACAAATATACTTGAGAATCTTCGTTTAATAGCTTATAAAAAATGCAGATGAACCTAGACTAGAAAAAAAAAAAAAAAAAAAAGTTACCAAGTATGGAACACAGACAGGTTTCTGAGTAGAGTTAACAAGGAGATAAGTTCATTGACTCATGATGTAACAGCGGATTATGACAATGATCACTAGAGAAAAATTAGTTGTAAATAGGAATTTTTTTAAATTTTTTTCTTCTTAGTTTAGAGTCTTTGAGGATTTTACAAAGTGGGAGCTCCACCATGAGCAAGTGGCAAAAGCATCACCACCGGCAAATAATGAACCAGAAGACACGTACTAACATTGCACTATCAAAACCAGATACTAACGACAAGATTAATAATTCTTTAAAACAAATGACAAGGTTAACAAAATGCATCTTTCATTACCATAAATAACGTAAGACAACCATGAATGGGTTGGTGCAGCGCCAAAGATGTCTTTTTTATTCTCCTTTTAAAATATGTTCAGGTTTAATACTTCATAATCTTATTATAAGACATTTGTCCGATTAATATGTTATGCAACATCAAGTACGTGGTAGTATAGGAAAAAATTGAGTCTATCCTTTCGAGTAAAATTAGGTCAAATTCTTTCTATTTCATTGGTAAACCCTAGGATTTCCAAATAACAAAAGAGATGAGGGTTGAGATTATATTAATTATCCTTGTTTAGCAATAAATAAAATAAACAAAAATTATAGAAAATATCACTTTTTCAAAATTAATTCTAATAAATGTCAAGATTTAAAAATATTTGTAGTAAATGCCAAATTTATGATGTAAATAATTTATCTTCCCTTTTTTATAGTGCAAATAAGAATTTACACAATAAATAAATTTATAGTACAAATAACATATTTACCTCTTTGTTTATGATGTAAATATGTCAAGATTTAAAAATATTTGTAGTAAATGTCAAATTTATGATGTAAATAATTTATCTTCCCTTTTTTATAGTGCAAATAAGAATTTACACAATAAATAAATTTATAGTACAAATAACATATTTACCTCTTTGTTTATAATGTAAATATTTCTTATTTACATAGTAAATAAATTGTTTACATTGTAAATCTAACATTTAATACAAATATTTTTAAAACTTGATATTTACTTTAAAAAGTTTCAAAAATCTGACATTTTTCTCGTTGTCCTTAAATAAATAACCTAACACACATATATCAGATAAACATATAACAATTACCACAGTCATGAGCCCATGCATTATTTATTTTAAGATATATAAGACATATTTGTATATGTATACACGCAGATATATATGTACTAATGAGTAGTGCTAGGTGTATTAATGATCCCTAACTTTATTCATATATATTTCAAAAATATATGTATTTGTAACAGCATGATATATAAGTACACGCATTCATTATTAATTTGTATAGATATTTAATAATAGATTGTGCATATATATTTATTTCTCATTAACTCAACATTGGTACTTTATACACATAATATGGGGTTTGCAAATTAGTCCAACTCCAAAGGACTATATTACTAGTTTTGTCTTAAAAAAAAAAGGTGGTGGAAAATTTGAGTTCACTTGCAAAATAAAATTAAAAATAAAAAAGGAGTGAATGAATATATTTATATATATCTAAGGTGAAGGTGCAGAAGTAGATAAGCTAAGCATATGAGCCATGTCTGGCTGTTTCAACAAGCACATTCAATACAAGGCTGACCATATTTGCCAATAAACGCCATCCGTGACATGTACGAATCTAATATTGATTTCTATGCTGCAACATTACTAGTAATTGCATGTGGTCGTCAGAAAATTGGGTCAATTTGCAGGACCATAATACATACATACATATATATATATATATATATATATATATATATATATATATATTCTCACAACGTGTATGAGTTGCATCAATAATAGAGTTCCACCATTATACACACACACACACACACACAAGTAGCCCTGTACACTACAAACCTTGACAGCTCAAATTTGAACCAGAAACCTCATAAAATCATGAATGTTGTAGTCTTTGAAATTGGAGAGAACTTCATATATGCAATCAAATTAGAGTTCATTTTGGTACAAATGAGACATTATACTATTCTCATATGTTATAGTGTCAAAAAAAAATATAATATAGTGTAAAGCTTTCACATATTATTGTGTTTTTAACTAAAATTAGTTCTAATCATTACTACATAAAACAGTGAGGTGTAAAATTGTTTAAGAATCATGTATATATTTTTTGCTCTGAATTTAAGGATCATATTTAATTACAGTCGTCAGTGGTAACACCCTTATTTTTTCCCCATATGTGGACTTGGAATGCGTAAATTACGTTATATATGTAGAGAAAGTTCAAGCCTTCTCCGGTCCCCAAGGATAAAAATGTTTGTATAGAAATAGAGTATGAATTTGTGAAAATGTAGTTAGATTGTATTAATAGTAATACTTTTTTAGAAAAGTTAATATCAATAGTCAGAAAAAGTTGAATTACATGTATATTTGTTTATAAGATATAGCTAAATAGTGGACATACTTCCTCCCTCCCATCCATGTGGAAAACTTACATTTATAAAGGAAAAAGAGAGAAATAGCATAGTTAAAAGAAATAGAAACGAATGCAAGAAATTTATAGGAAAGTTAGCAAAAAGCAATTTATATGCAAATATGAATTTACTGCTTTGTTAAAATAATAAAATAAAGGGAAATTTTCATAAATTTTATCTTTTAAGATTTATTTTTTATAAATATCACATATATTTATTTGTTATACAACTTAGCATCAATATGAACGATAATTGGCATAACTTTTTTTAGTATGATATGAATAAACCAACTTTTAGAAGTCTAGTCTAACATGTAATTTTCTCTAAAATAAATTGCAGAAACTTTCCGAGAGTTGAGGGGAAAAAAAAAAGAATTGAAAAGGAGGAAAGTATAGAAAGGGAAAACATAATAAAAACGGTAAAACAAGACTAACACTAGTTATACAACTTTAAGAAGGTAGTTAAATAAATATGATAGTTACTTTTAAGAAAATTAATAGATTGATTGTTGGGGAGCATTCAAACATTCGTTTGAATTAAATTTTGGCTAAAACACTATATTATATAAAAACTTTCTACTGTATCTTATTTTTTTTTATATATTGTAGTAAGTAAGAGCTTTGCTTTATAGCAATTAAAAATTGGGAGATAGAGGGATACAACCCGTTTAAAAGAGAGAATTAAAATTAATAGCACATATTTTAAGAAAAGAAAATTAATAGCACAAGTTTTATCCAAAATTTCAAAAATCTCCAATCTACCCATGTCTTCCTCACCCGACCCCTTCATTTACAAGACGACAGACCAGGACAGGCCACTCCATAATAGCCATTAGAGTAGACACTGGAGTCATGGGAGGAGCACGAGGAGTAGGGACAGCAATGTCGCTGTTCCGCGGCGAGTGTGGCTTCGAGATTCTCGGTGATTGAAGCTTGCTTCGTTACGACACTTGGCTTCTCACGATCTCGGCGGTTGGCAACGAGGTTGGGCAGCGACAGGTGCCCCGTCAGTGTTGCTCCGGTGAAGGCAAGGTTGGGTGGCGGTGGAGTAAAGATGAGCATTGTTTCCAGCCCAAGCACCCATTTCGCGAGCCTCATGTTGCCGAATGGAAGGTCGATCATGAAGGAGATTTTGTGTTGGATTCGTCACCGAAGTAACAGCATGAGAGGTCGCTAGAGTTCCCGCCAGGGCCAGAGAGAAGGGAGGAGGAGAGAGAAGATATATTAGGGTTTTTTATGAGAGTTGAAGAAGATAAGGATAAATTTGAAATTTTACAATAGTTTGGACTACATACTTAAATATTTTCAAAGTGTTATTTTCTTACATTAAAAATTATAACTGTGTTATTTGGTGTAATTTCATGTAAAAATTTTAATTGACACCTAGAAAGCCAAACACGCTTAGGTAATATTCATTATATGTAACATGGTATTTGATATTTAATTGCTAAGGCTAACTTAGGCATATAGTATAATCTTACTACTCATTTCAAAATAAGATAAGAAATAAATACTTTATAAATAAGATTTATCATGATAACTAAACGTAATTTTATATACTACAAGTGTAAAAATTATTGTAACACTATGTAAATTTGCATTTCTTAGAATATGTTTTCCAAAAATTGTACTACAAGAAATTGGACATTGTCACTTGAAGACTCAAAGCCCATAGCAGTTCCAGAAAGGGCCAAAGCAAAAAGACAGACCCATGTGGGGGTGTTCATCGGTTAAAATTGACTGTTTTTCGTTGGTCGGATTTTCCAAACAAAATACGACCGATTTTGAAAAATGTAAATCCAGAGTTGACTGGTTGCAACAAATGGTCGGTCGGATTTAGCCTTTGGTGATCAATTTTATGGCAATCGGTTTTGATTGGTTTTGGATAATAGTTACTAGCAAAACTTCATATAGTATCCCAATAGTAACCTAGTCGGTTCTTCTTTTTTTTTGTTTTTGATTTTTTTTTGTTACAAATACAATGTATCAGAGATAGCCTAAAAATTCAACATTTTGAGAACAATAATGGAGAAATAATTGGAGAGGCGACAAAAGCCTACACTTTTCATCACAAAACCAATAAACCTGAAAAAGATGGATTATTTTGTAAAAGAATTTTTTGGCCCAAGCACTTATTTGTTGAGTAGAAATTGATCCAATTTGAAGTTTTTGATGCTTATATAGATCGATCATAGAATAAAAACTTTGATTCATTTCGATTAAATGTCCTTCCTATTAATCCGAAAGTTCTTCTTAAATGCAATAAAATGATTAATATATGATATATTGTTATTTTCTATTTCTATATTAAACATAAATTAACGGAAGATTTGATAGCATAGGACTAGAAGTTAAGAAGGTATATTTTTGTACCTTATTGTTGAAATTCTTCCCTCTTTATTTATCACAATTAGCGATTCATCACTATCATGAATCAATACAAGAAAATTTAAAATAATAGTTGAATCTCACAATACCACAAAAAATAAAAATAAAAAAATCTAAAAAGTTACTACATTTAAATACCTTAGCAGGAGCGTGCATCCTTACCCAACTCAACAATAAAATCTCACAACTATGTCCCAACCAATAAAAGTTCATTCCACTAAAAAAAATCAATAAAAGTTCATCTTTCATGTATTTTTTCCCTACTTAAAAAAAAGAAAAAAAGAAGAAGCTTTTTAACTCTATGATTGATCAAAAATAACAACGAAACTATATGTAACTGAATAGAGTGCATGTGTTATCACCCAAATTTAAAAATTTTGATGTTTGTACACACCCAAAACTTTTTCTACCTCCCCTTTAATAATTAAAACTTTTCACTATAGTTCTTCTACTATAGTGATTGATAACATTTTTGCCTCCAAATACAAAGAAAGAAATATGAGAGACAGAGAATCAAAAGCGTAAAAGGAAGAGGGGGAGAGGAGCAATTCTTGTATTCCTAGAAGCAGTAGTAGAAGTAGAAACTTGTGGCTTCGCTGTAAAGAGATTTTGATTAGATTAGAATTTTTAGATCCAAGATGATATGATCCGACGGACAACGCCGCCCACTTGCCCGTCGGTGTTTCCTGGGCCCACTTCTTTTTTTTTTTTATCTCTTTTCTCTTTTTTTAATGTTATAGAATATAAATTAGTAATGACTAAGCGTTCTCCTTACAATTTTTTTAAAAATTTTATTTTCTAAAATGAAAACATCTTCACTTGTTTTTTTAAAAATATTAAACCGTCCACGATGATAGAATAAATAGAAATATTAATTTTAATATTAGTTAGAATTATATTTTTCTTCTATTCTCATGTGCCTTGGCTGGCTTTCCCTATAAAGCTCCCAGTCCAGCTTCTGTTTAGGGTTTCCATGTCCTTTCATTTCCCTAGTTCTTCTTCTTCAGTGTTCTTCGGTACGCTTTTATCTCTCCTATTTTCTAATTAGTCAGTTTTGATTTGCACCATTTCTTCAATAATTCGATTCGATTCCACTAATTCATGGTATAGATACATATATATATATATATATACATGCTTATATAATTCTGCTGTTTGTTTCTCTTAATTAGCTATTTTTGAATCGAGGTTTGTTTCTGATTCGATCCGTTTATTCTTTGATTTTTGCAATTTTTGGATAATTCGATCCCGTTAATTCATGATATGTTGTTTCCGTTATTCAGCTATTTTTGATTGGAATTCATCGACAAGATTCGAACTTTTTGATCAGGATTTGATTTTTGGATTTCATTTCGGATTTTTTTGCTAGATATTGAGCCATGAACTGGAATGATACATAGTTTTTGTTACTCTTGATCTTGAGAGACAGAGAGACCCTGGAATTTTTTGTTTTGTTATGGATTTGGAAAGTGAATGTTCATCCCTCAAATCCACACAAGACGAACAATTAGGACCAGGAAAGGTCTCTCCTGAATCTGATCATCACCATAATGGGATTAGGAATAACGGGTCTTGTGCTAAAGAGGTTGATAGATTGGGTGGTCCCTCTGAAAATTTAGGAGATAATTGGCCAAAGGATGCGGACAGCCCGCCGCAGCTGGCGAATTCGAATCCTTCCGAATCGAAATCGCCCGGTGGGGTCTTGCCTGTTACGACAACGAAAGGGTTCGGATTGAAGAAGTGGCGGCGAATCAGGCGAGATTTTGTCAAGGATTCTGTTGCCACTGTAGTTGATAATGATAACACTAAAATCTTGACGAAGAGGGTCTTGTCTAATAATGCAAACCCTATTAAGAATCAGCCTTCAGGTCTTGACATCAATGTCGGGGCCATCGATGGATTCACAATTCGTGGGTCCGGTTCTGACTCTAGGAATGCTGTGGGATCTGTTTTTGCAGCCGGGACGGATTCCGAGAACAGCGAGGATCGGAGTAGCAAGTCCTCAACGGCTGCCACTGCTCCTAAGGCGAGGTACGACCTGCCTGCAATGATGGGGCATGCACGGGAGAAGAATAAGCCGAAGGGTGTGACTGGAAAGAGTTTTGGGAATTCTTCGTCTCAGAGAGTTCTGCAGGGAAAGGGAGGAAAAACGGAAAGCAGTAAGAAGGCTAGAGGAGAGAGGGTCAAAATCGAGAAGGAAAACTCTCACTCCAGCATCGAATCGGACTCAAGAAGCTCGAATGTTTTCTTTATGCAGAGTACAAATGTGACTAGTAATGGAAAGCAGACTGGAAGGAGGTCGGCGAGTTATGACGAGGAAAATAGTGATGAAGCTCATGAAAGTGAACAACAGTTTAGTGAGGAGGTTCAAACTGGTTATAGCAAGGAGAATGCTGGAGATTTTGAAGATTCACAAGGTGATTCAGCTGCAGAAGTATCTTGGGGAATCAAGGAAGAATCCTCGATGAACCAGGATCCACTGGTTGATTCTATCCTTAGCCTCCAATCTGTACAAGAAGCACTTGAAAAGGGTTAGTCATTGTTCTTCCTAACAACTTTAGTCTTATGTAACAACTTTGAGATCATTATTATATTGTTTATCATTTTTTTCCTCATTTAAATGCTTCACTAAACGACCCAGAATAGCAAAAAATGTGTTCATGCTTTTCTTCATTTCTTTAATTTTTATTTTTATTTTAAATTGCATCATCCTGCCAAAAGAAAAAGAAACACACACACACACACGCACACACACGCACACACAATGCCTGTTGCTAGTACCTCAGCATTAAACTCTAGAGCTGTTTGCATAGTAATTGTCACCTTGTGCTTCATGGTTATCTTTCATGTTGTTGTTGTCATTGGCACTTTTTTTTTTTTCAATCTCTCTTTATTTTTTAGACTTAAAATTGTTAGATTCACTTTCTACACATTGTAAAATATTTCACTCCCAGTACCTCTTTCCTTGAATAGATTATGTTTCTTCAGGCCTATGTGACAGAATGGTTATGGAATGAAACTTCACAAACTATACACTTGTAGAATTCTAAGCACGCTACCCTTATTCTTTGAATTATTATAGGAAATTTACCTTATTTCCCAAGTATTATCTGGATAAAGTCTGAGCTTAAGATGTTTGCTTTTCATCATAAGTTTTTTCTCATTTGTTGGACGACGTTGCTAGTTGTGTTAATGTTCAGAACAATAACTGTTGTCCTCTGTATCCTCTTGCAGAAGTTCAGAAATTAGGACAAATTGGGAAGGAACCTATATTATCACTCGACAAGATGATGGAAGGTAGTAGTGTGCCTGCTGATTTCAGCGGTTTAGGAACTCAAGACCCTAAAGAGTCCAACCAGTTGGGTTCTAACAAAACCACACAAGCTGTCGCGAGTTCCTTGCAGGCTAAGGTATCAAGCTTGGAAGCGAATGTGAAAATATTGGAAGCGGAACTGAACGAGGCAAGAGCTTTACTTGTAGCGAAGGAGTCTAAGGTTGCTGAACTTGAAGCCACCATTAAAATTAGAAAGTCTCCAAAAGAAGAATCGGGTACTGCAGTAGAGTTAGAAGAGGAAAAATCTAGAGAGATAGAGAACGTTCTTGAGAGCTTGTTCAAGCAAAGGATCGAAGCAGAAATTGAGTATCTGGCAATAACAGCAGAAACACAGAATTTGAAGGTTTTCGCTGCAAAACAAACCACAATCTTGAAAGAACAAGGAACCGTGGCTGAGGAGCAAGCACGGGTTCGTAACAAGCTTGGAGACGTTGAGAACAAAGCTGCAAATCTGAAGAAAGAAACAGAGAAGTTGGAAAAGTATCATGGTGATATTTTAGAGACTGAAGAGGTTTTAGTTACTCAGAGAGGGGTATATAAGGTGACATGGTGTTTTTGTATACAATTTTTATTGCTCGTCTTAGTACTCTGGCTTTTTGTCTTGCAGTTATCGCCCAATCCTGGGCAAGTTGTACCCACTTAAAAAGCTTTGAAGTACTAGGCCCCTTTATTTTCCTCCCCCCTATTATCTTTTTTGTTTTTTTTCTTTTAATGTTTTCCACATTCTCCTTTGGGGTGGTAGAGTTGTAAGAATATTTCATGTTGTTTCTTTCATTGCACATGTAATATTCATTCTGTTGTAACTTTGGTTGTTGCTAGACGTTAGAACATCTCGATATTATTTTTTGGAATTACGCTTTTTGATGAGATGTTGAATAATTAGCTTGTCAATATAATTGTAACAGTATATTAGTATATGTGTGAAGAGTATTTTTATACATTTTTACTAAATACACCATTGTTTGTTGTGCCAAGACTTTTCCTATAGCATGAACGTGGAGAAGCATGTGGTTGTTAAGATCTATAGATGCCGGATCGGATGGAACAAAAGTGGTGGGACCAGGTGGGGTCTACCTATGACGGGTCGGAGACATACTGGTGCATGATCTGATGGTGTGGACCTCACCTCAGAAACATACGATAATTTCTGCTTCTTTTGATTTGTAGTGACTAATTTTTTCAAAATAAAAAATGGAATTGTATTTTTTTTTACAAAAATAGAAAGAAATGTCGTTTTTTCAAAACAAATTAAGTAAATGTCAATAACAACAAAAATTTACTTGGTAAAAATATTTTTACTATCTATTTATTATGAGTAAAATTTTTTTTATCGGTAAATTTTTATTTTACTCATAGTTATTATAAATATTTTTAAAACTTCACCGTTATTTTAAAAAGTTTCAAAAACACCGTATTCCCCTTCTTCTTCTTCTTCTCCCTAATTATTTGTAAACAAAAGATTGTGACTGCAAAAATGCCAAAGAAACCAACGACAAGGACAAGACTTCAGAAGTCAACAGCTACCGCTTCCTACGAGGAATTGGGGGTTGGGGTTCCCAATTGAAAGGTTTACTATTATTATCTTTTGTGGTAATTTTCTTTTATTATTTTATGTAGATGTGGTTGTTTACCTACATAGGTTGAACTAAAAAGTTTGGTTCAAATTAAATTTATTATAGTATTTTTTTTATACATTTAAATCGCTATAGTACTTTAGGTCAAATTATTCCTTTTAACTAACTTCTAAAACACCTTATATTTATGCCATGATAGCTACATGTGTCAGCTTTAAGGTGTTCTCAATTATTAATGTATTATTTTAGTGTGTTTAGGAACCAAGTTCTTGTAACGCCCACCAGTTTTCTTTAATGGATGATACATAACGTTTAATGACTTTGTGTGACTTTTCATAAAAATGGTTTTATTCACTATCAATGTTTGTTTAAGATGTTGCAAGTGACAACCAAGAGAGACCGATGTACCTAGGATGTTCATGTCAATAATGACATTAAGCATAATAAACTTAATTTTTTTTATTGTTGTTTTATTATTGTTTGTTGACCTAGTGATTAATTAGTTAATTATTTTTCATACATATATATAGATGTTTACGTTTGTATGTATCGTTGCATGATCAAATAAATAATTAATGTTTTATTCATATTTTGGTTTGAGATTAAGTACCACGCTCCTTCCATGACAGTACATCTATAATGTTAATGGTGCAACGTTTAGGCCCTTAAAGATAAAATGAATAATGTTTTATATGGATGTTTAAATGAAAAATATGTTATATGCAAATGTGTATCTTGTGCACAACTATGATTATGATTATGATGGTATGTTATGATTTTTATGAAAATTTATATTTTATATTATGAGATAGAAAAGTGTACTTACTAAGCTTGTGCTTACTTAGTTTTATATCATGTTGTAGACAAAGGTAAAAGGCATATGTAATAGGATGGAGGATGGGGACGGGCGTATGTGTAAGAAGTGTTGGATTGAAACAAAATCACGCCATGAAAACGAACTAATGACTCGAGCAATGAATTTATTTTAATGTTATTTTTTGCACTTGAGTTGTTTTGAGACTTTGCTTTTTTATGTTTCCTATAGACTTTTAAATGTTTTGGGACTTTGTAAAGTTCTTGGTATTTACGTGTTTGAAGACTATGCTACGTTTCTCTTATCACGATGTTTTTAAACTATTTGGACTTTTAAGTATTTTCGTAAGTGTTTGAAAAAAAATGCATGTTTTTCTTAGGTTATTTGCTTGAGTGTAAATGTTTTATTTAAGTTGTTTAATTTTAAATAATGATTTAAACTGAAAAGAAACTGTTATTGTGACGTTTATAAAGGGGGGTTATGGTTCTAGCATCAACATTTCAACTATTATGTAAAGCTTTCATATGCTACAATGTAAAGTAAAAGCATATTGCAATGTAAAGCTCTCATATGCTACAATATTTAAGTTTCAACTTAGCTCCCAAACACTCTTAAATTAAAAGATTTAACTCCTCATTTGTTGCAATAAAGAGTATTTAAAACTTAAGATTGCTATTAGTACCATTTCAAAATGAAGCACTAGATGAGATCAACTGTTCTTTCAAAGAACCCAACTGACCAAATCCTTGATCGTTTCGGAACATAGATCGAACCACAAATTAGTGATTTAAATCAATTTTGTTATAATGTTTTTTTTTTACCTAAAATTTTTATATTTAATTTAATTTTACTTCAAACTCTCAACTTGAACTACGTTTCCAAATCACCTAGGCTTCTCTGGTTATTCCCCCCAGTATCAATGACGACTTCTTCCAGGTTAAACTATTAGAGCTTTAAAAAGGTTTTGCTTTCATACATAGTATTTCTCAAAGGAAGATAACATGTACACATTGTATAATATTTATATAAAATTTTCAAGGCATTGATTGCCCTTGGATCATAATGTAATGCAAAATGGTACTTAGCTATAAAACCTGGTTTTTATTATCATACATTGGTTGACCATGGTCCTTATTAATATCCAACTCATCACCAAATTATATATATGCGTGCAAGCATGTATTTGTTTTTTAGTTAAATGTTTGATTACTTTAACTACTTCTCCAATTAAATGTTTCCCAACAAAAGGTCATGCAAATACTAAATTATTAAGGCACGTGTATATTTGTATGAATGTATGCATGTATCAACTTATGATTAGTAGTCTAATATACCTTGTTGGGGGCGTATATTATATTTAAGGCCAAAGAGAAATTTCTTTATTCTCATAATGGTGAGCATGTGGACATAACCCACCAAAAGAGAAAAAGGAAAAAAAAAAAAAAAAGAAGAAAAGAAAAGATGGTCTTTGTTAAACCTCATCACATAAAAGCACACTTTTTGAACTATATATGTTATATAGGCATATTGTTAATATTGCATGGCTTTAAGTTAAAAGCGAATAGAGGAAGGCATTCTCCAGCCAGGCATCCGAGTCAAACATTTGTAATTTTTGTTCGTCAATATAATATCATTTATATGTTTATATGTTCATATAACACTTAATTTATTTTAGGTGTAACACTTAATAGATGTAATCCAATACTTATAATATTAAAAGTTATATTTAAAAAAATTGAGTATTATATGAATATACAATCAATATATATTAGTGAACAAAAAATGTTATAAGTCAAGAGTTTTAGACTTTAAAATGTATATACATATCATTTATGATATATCGTCAACCCAAGAATAAAAATAGATTCTTTCCACGCAAAAGAGGTAGATACGGTATTTGAACTAAATCTTTTTGTGTTGAAAAAAAAAAAAAAAAACTGACAATTAACAAGCATCTTTGTGTGGATTTCGGCTTTGGGCATGCAAGTAAATATTGTATGTCTTGTTCCAAATGCATGCACTATAAGTTGTAACATTCCATCTATTTGATTCTATGAACATATCATCAACATCAACATAATATATGTATACGTACATATATATATATATATATATATATGTATATCACGACCATCATCATCAATTGGGATATGACAATATGCCACAGCTAGCCACTTGATTTTAGTCATAGCTTGTACATAGACATCAATTAACCTTCTTGATCAAGCTTGTTTCCTAGAGAGCATTCTCGGGATTAGTGATATCCTCATTCCTCCATGAAAGAGTTTGCATTTAAGGAGGATACACTTTATCCTACATTGTGAAATGGTACATTTTAGAAAAAAAAAACTATTATTTGTGAAGCTTTTTTTTTTTTTTTTGAGGATCTCTTATTTTTTCCTTATATAGCTTCCTTAAAAATAAAATAGATTTTAGCTATAACTATATGACAAACACCTAATCTTTAAGATTGGCCTAGTTGTAACACCCAAGTATTTTTATTACAATAAAAATACAATAATTTAAGGATTATGTAAGACAAAAATACAGTTTAATGAGAAAAATACTATATAATAATATGACAAAATTATACAATATTAGAATAATACAGTCTAAGGAAGTACACTGATAAAGTTATGCAATATGAACATTACATTGTAAAAGTAACGCAATGTAAGAATTAGACTGTTTAAGGTTAAGCAGTATAGAAATTGGACTGCTTAAGTTGAAACAGTATAGAAATAATATTGTTTGGAGAATATGGATGAATAAAGAATACTATAGCAGTATGAAGAACATACCAACAGTATAAGAAAAATAATGTTAGTATAAATTTAGATAGTACAAAGTGAGACAATATTGGAATTACATTGTATGATAGATGTGGATAAGTATTAAAGGTTATGGGACCTCATGAACTGTATAAAAAAGAATACCGACAGTATAGAAAAATACTATTAGTATAAACTTGAAATGCGTAAAAAGTTTGTAGGACACTTTGAAAATTTTGATTGGGCCACCACATCCACTAATGTGGCCCAATCACATAATTTGGCCACCCAAAGTAACCTAATTGATTACCAAGGTGATGATCATCACCTTTTTATTTTAAAAAAAAAAGAAAAAAAAAGGGGTCAATTTACTTATTATATAAGAAGACCAATTGGTCTCCACAGTGGACGAGAAGTGAAAAGAAGGAAAGAAAGGAAAGAAAGAAAGGAAGAAAGAAAGAAAGGAAGAAAGAAAGGAAGGAAGAAAAAAAATGTTTCATTTTTCCCCTCCAAAAACCGTCCCCTCCATGAAAGTTCCCTCAAGAAATTTAGATGAATTCTAAGCCTCCAAGGTATGCAAGGAACCAAGAGCAAGTGCTCTTAAGAAGAGTATGGAGTTTTAAGGTAAAACTCAAAACTTTTCCCTATTGTATACAAGGGTTTTTGTTCAAGTTTTGATGGATTTTTATGGTGAGGTATGAGCTTGATATTAAGGGAACTTTGAAGGGTTTAAAGCAAGAAAAAGTGAAGACAAGCAATGGATTAGGTAAAATCCAAATCTTTTTGATTAAGTTAAAGTTTGTGTTTTATATGTATATTAAGTGTTTGATGAAATGTTTAAGCCATGGCATGTAATATGGACAATATGGCATGGTTTTTTTATATTATATGATGATGGTGATGATGATGGAAAGAAGAAAGTAAGGGTTTTGATGAAATTTCAAAAGGGACTAAATTGCAAAGAAAAAATAATTTTCGACAGATTTAAAAATCAGCCAAAAAGTCCCTCTAAACGATGGAATTTCAAGAAATTTATAACATGAAAGTTGTAGAACGTGTCGAAACTGTTAGGACTATGAGGACAGTTTTCCAAAATTCTACCCGATTTAGAAGTTATGAATTTTATGAAATTTTGGGCACAAAATTTCAAGAAATGAAAACGTTATGAAAGTTTTAAAATTCGACCATGGTACTTTTATAAGTTTTATTCCTTGTGAGAAACTAAGCATTTTGGTATAAAGTAGTCGGTTTTGGTTTCAGAGGCAAAAATGTAAATATTTTTGTATTTCGGGTCAAAACCGTAAAATCTTGTAAAAACTAAGTTTTTTACCAAGAAATGTAGAATTCTTACACTGTTGTAGGTAGTGAGTGATTAAGGATGCTAAGTTCTAAAGGATTCAAAATTTAGTCAAAGAAAAGAAGGAAAGAAAAACGTTAGGGGGCAAAATGGTCATTTTACGAAAATGGCCAAAACGAACCCAAAACGCCTGATGTCAGGAAATGTTCCGTAGTGGAAATTTTTTCGTATTATGTAGGTAATAGAACAGTAAAGTTAAGCAATGGATTTTATAAAGTTACAAAGTTGACCAAAAACCCGCCAAGGGTAAAATCGCATTATCAAGGAAACGGCTAGAACGGAGTTGAACACTCTGATTTAGCATAACGTTTTTTGACAGAAAATGTTCCATAATATGTTAGGTAATGAAACCGTCATGTGTAACGAGAGATTTAATAAGAGATATTTAAGTAAACAAAAGGTAACCCGATAGGTTATAAAGTCGAGCAAAGAAGGAGGTAACCCAATGGGTTACCAAGCTAAGCAGAAAGAATGGTAACCCAATGGTTATATAATTAAGCAAAGGGAAAGGTAACCTAAAGGGTTACAAAATTAAGTAAAGAGAACGGTAGACCGATACTATACTAAGTTATGAAAAAAAGGAATGAATGTTTAATATTTAAGTTATGTTATCAATTGAGTGGATTAGTAATAAAAGTTAACTAATTAGTCGGGTGTCGTATGATCAGGACACAGAAGCCGCCTAATGAAAGGAAAAGGAATGAGACAAGAATGGAATAGAGAACGTTATGAAGTAATTAATTTTTAAATATTTATGTATACGCTTGTAAATGAGTTTGCAATTATTATGCAAGTTTCTTTTGAAATATGTTTGCATTTATTATGCAAAAACATTGAAAGTACAAAAGAAGATTTGCAATGAATTTGCAACTGTTATGTTTAAAGTCTATTGGTATATTGATATGCATAATGTTTTTAAAAGTTCAAGTTATGATTTTCAATGTATTTGAAGTATGGTTGCATGTGAAATGCACAATGTTGAAAAGAGTACAAGTTATGATTTGCAAAATTTGTTTGCGTTATATGATGCATTTGTTATGCAATAAGTGTTATACAACTTATGATTTGTAAAATGTGTTTGCGTTATATGATGCATTTGTTATGCAATAAGTCTTGGAGTACAAGTTATGATTTGTAAAATGTGTTTGCGTTTTATGTTGCATTTGTTATGCAATAGGTTTTAGAGTATAAGATATGATTTGTAAAGGTGTTTGCATATGATGCGTTAGTATTTGTTATGCTCATTAACTTTACAAAGAAGGTAAATCACAGACGATAAAAGAAAGTGTTGTACCAGCCTCCTTGTTGTGAGGTACTAAAAGTAAAGTTAAAGTTTGACCTCCTAGATGTGAGGTACATGACCTCGATGTTCGATAGTCTCAAGTCTTCTACAAATGAAGCATCATGTTTATGATCTCATGATTAATGATATTGGTACGAATACTAAAGTAAGATAAAGGAAAGATAAGGAACAATGATAGAAAGTTAAAGTAAGATAAGAAAAGTTAAGGAACAAGGATAGAAAGTTAAAGTAAGAAAAGAACGTTTATAAGACACTCATAAATGAAAGTTCATAATTGAGCATAAATAGAATCATGCATTTTGATTTTGCTTGAATTTCTTTTTATGAAATATATATATGTTATGTTATGAAAGACATTTTAAGGAATGTTTTACGTTTAATATTTATGAAAAACATTTTCATGTTTTCAAGAAAAGATTTATGAACGACGTTTTAGTTCAAGAAATGTTTTACGAAAAACGTTTATGCAAAACATTTCAGAAATATTTTATGAAAAATGTTTTTGTGAAAAAAGTTTTTAAAGAATGTTTTAAATGATTTGTGAGCTTATGTTTGAACTAATTAAAAGTTTCTTCATGCTGTATGTAGTATATGGGCGACTAGTATGACCCGTCAAAAGAGCTGGGTGCTGTAGATGACAGATGCAAAGATTTAGATATGGATACCACCACAGTAAGTTTTCGCTGTTTAAAAGAAATATTTTCCACTATTTAATATAGTGTTTTCAAAGTTTTAAGAAAATTAAAGTTTTAAGAAATGTTTTCAAAAGTTTTAAGATACATTGCACGAAATGTTTTTATACATTTATAAAGTGAAGTTTTAAGCTATGATTTCATAATGGTTTCTTAATAAGTTTTAAGAAACGATTTGAAAAGGGTTTAAAGTCAAGTGTTGAGCGAGGTCTCAGCTTGAAATGCGACAGAGGTCGCATCAGTTTAAAGAACGTTTTAAAGATTGTTTAAAGAAAAAAAAATTAATTCAGTATTTTCTTACTAAGTAAGTTAGATTAATGTTTAAGAATGATTTTTAAGAAAGTTAAGTAACTGCCTGAAAATGCAGGTCGTCACACTAGTTACAGGTTCAATCTAACCATAATTCCGTACCTACGCCTGATGTTGAACTCTAGAGTTCAAATTAATTAAGTTTAGAATAAAGAAAAAGTGTCGAGGTTTGCAACAATGACATAGATTAGCATATAGATATGATATTGAAATAGGCAGGGGATAATAAAATTCGTTATCTATTATGCCAATGCTGCATTAGATATTATTTTTCTATATAACAAGGCCTAGCTGTGGGCCAACTCCAATTTTTTTTTTACAATAAACCTTCAATTTATTACAGAAATTAACATGTTAGTGCACTGGTAAAAACTTGATAGCTAGGTTAAACTTCACCAAATTCTGAAATAGAGAATTTGAAATATATATTAATGGGAAACTTTCTCATTATAATCAATTGAAAAAAAAAAAAAAAAAACTCGCTTGTTTTCACATTTCCTCTGGCCTTGTGTGCTTTAGAAGCGGTGGGTTAGTTGACTTGACCTAATGGAAAATTGCACCTTCTCATCACGTTAACGTCTACACGCTCACGCACACATCCCAAGCCATAATCGTCCAAACCTAAGTTTAGGGAAATTTTTTTGTGAACAGTGTGACAACATTTCCAAGTAAGTTGACGCAGCACAATTAGGAAAGATAGTGTTTTACACCTTAATTAGGAGAGAAAACATGTGAAATTTGTATTCAATTCTCAATATCCAGTCTTACCATTACAATTAGCTTATGAGTATATTTATAACCCTCTAACAAAACAAATAACAAATATACACTAAAATAAATGACATAATAGACAAATAATAATAAGCTAATAACAAGGCAAAGGTAAAATATGAAAATGATTAATATAGTTATAACTTTCTACATCATAAGTCATATTTGTGCATTTTTAACGACTGCAAAAGTGGAATTACTACCGCTTTCGAGATATATATATACATTTATAGGTGTGATTCTAATAGTTACGTTTGTAATAGGTATTGTTATTATTATAGAGTGTTTGGCAGGGTGGTGAGAACCGTTGGATAAAACCATTTTTACTATAACATGTAAGAGCTTTACACTGTTGTTTTTTTTTTTTGTAGCATGTGAAACCTGTTTATAATTGAAAAAGTAGTGTAAACCACTTTTGCCAAACATAAGGTTAGTCGATATAATTCTAACGGTTGTAATGAATTGAATAGTTGACTAAAAAAATTAATGATAATTAATGAGATTGAATTATTATCATGCCATATCATTGATTATTGTTAAAACATATCCTTTTTGAATATGTAATCATTGAAGAATAGCCACTAAAAACAAGTCCATATATATATTTTGTCTACATATTTTGTGTGAAAGAGAATAAATTCACCAATTCTTTTACTCTCAAATACACCATTGAATAATCAGATTGTACTGGATTCTTTGAATAAAAGATGTATTCAAATTTAAAGCCAGATTGCAATACATGTTAATTTTACTTAAATATTTCTTTTTAGAAAAAAACAATTTAATACATGTCATGGCCTTAAATAAAGGGATTACAGAGCCTGCAATAAGTAATAACGGATTCTGCAATATCCTAGATAATTGAACCCTGTTTTAGCATGAAAAGGGACATAAAATCCATAGCATTAATTTTCTAGAAAATTTTCCGTCCTTGATTAAATAATGTTATAATACATGTGTGGAGTAATTTGGTGTGCAAGACAAAATTATGATTGACCATAGACCACATGATAATATACGGCAGATTGTCTGTTGTAGTACTATTTTGGAGTTAAGAGAATGGCGTGAGAAAGGTGTTAATGTGTAGTACAAAGTCCAAATGATTTGTACTCAAAAGTGGTGCTTTGCTTTCACACACGCGCTCGCACACACACACATATACATACATATATATATATATATATATATTTATACGTGGTCACGAGAACTTGCAAAGAAAACAGTTGAGCTTTCCATCCCCTATCGTTCTCATTTATCTGCTAATTTGTATAAAATTTGAACGCAACATTGAACTAAATACTATTCTTCACCTGGTCTTAATATCACCTGCAATCTCTATGTATCTTTGAATTTAATAATATAATAACAATAAGAAGAAAAAACTGAATTGAACTGCAGAGTTAAAGGTCATATATATATATATATATATAGGCTAGTAAGTCCTAGCCTCATTAGGAATCTTAATCCAACCAAGAAAAAACAAAATTAGTAAGGTGTTTAAGGTTGTGGTCTCACCCACACAGTTTCAATCAAACAGTGTTACGCTCGTAAATATTAGAGTGTAAAGAAAGCTTTTATGTGGTTTTAGCACTGAAAAACAAGATAAAAATAAATCCTAATTGAAAATAGAGTCCGATTTTAACTAAAAGACAAATTCAATCCTAAATAAGGCTTCAAACTTGTTCTACGTCAATAGCATTAATCAGACTGAATGTTCTCTGCCTTGTTCAACCAGTCACTATGTTCACACAAGTGATAGACACTTGGAGAGTCACCTGTTACCTCAAATATAACAAGACGTGCAAAAAATTATTATTTCCATGCATCTCTATCATCTCTGCACCAAGAACATTAATCAGACAGAATCCATAATCCCGAATTTAGTTTTGTCTGGTGGAATGATATATCGTGGAGCAGGTTTCCATGCGTCCTCTAAAACAGTTAGTTTTAAGACATAAAAAATTAGGCAATATCCACCTAGGTATCTTTATTTCAGCTATTAAATTTGCAAAAAAAAAAAAAACTTGTTTTGACCGAACTTAAAAAGGTTTCAAAACGTACAGTGCCAATGGTAGTGGTTCCCAGTGGAAGTCTTCAATTAAATTACCTTTAAGTCCTCAAGGAAATTACCTTTCTCCATCCTATTCTCTTTTTTTTTTTAGTATATTGAAAAAAAAATAAAAATGGGGAATTTCAAAACTTAATCAAGAAAACTATTGTTGATTCTTCCAAGTTAAGGAAAAGTGACCTATTTTGACTAATTTAAACATAGTTCAAAACTTCTAGAACAATAATAACTCCCCTTGTTCTGGTCCACCGCTACGTATAGCTTGGCGCCATTGTGCTATTGAAAGTCTGAAATTCTCAATATTGACAAACTCACCCATTGGCGTTGGAATAGTGAGAAAATCATATTGCTCTTATGGTCTAAAAAGTTTATAATATAGTGGTTGCATGCACATTTTAACAGTAAATTCATACCCGACTTTAATAACAATGAAAAGTTCGAATCCCTTCTCCTTAAATTCAAAAAAAAAAAAGTCACAATCTATATAGTGAAGCCCATTAAGATATATGTACAGCAGAAAGAGTATCAAAGATGATGATTTGAAGAATTATAGACAATAGGAAAAAAAAAAGTTTATTAACTTATGCAAAATGCAACAAAAGATATTACATCAGTCCTGATTTCCAAAAAGAAGAAAAAAGTCTTCTTTTTGATGCTGTTTGGTATAGACCCATCATGGTTTGCATGAAGAAAATCAACACTAGAAGACAAAGTGCCACTGACCCCACCCCCAAGAAACAAAACGACACCAAAACAAAGAAAGAAAGACGTTTCCTCTTCAATTTGCCGCTATCTAGTTTCACTATTGAATGCCAAGCTAAAAATCATTAAAAGAAGCTTAACTTGAACATGAACAACCCCATTAGAGGTGTAGCCAAAAGAATAATTAGCATCAAAAGAGCCCTGCAAATTCTGTAAACTGCACACCTACTTCTGGTATTCCAAGAGAAGGAGACCGCCAACCAGCTACTTGAAATTAGTTCTTCAATCCTCCAATGGTGGAAACTCATTGAGATCAAAATCAAGAGCATTCTTACTATCACCCCTTTGAGCAGAAATCTGATCTCCGCCGTCATCATCATCATCTTTGTCATAATCTGTTGTTGCAATTTCATCCGTCGACGGCGATGAATCATCGTTATCTTCGTCATCTGAACTCGACAAGTGGTTATCGATGATGATGTTCTTGTTCTTTGAAATAGTAGTAGTCTTGTTGTGGCTTGACCTGTGACCTCCTAGCGCTTGGTAACTTGGGAAAGACCTCTTGCAAACACTGCATACATATTGACCACCATTACTGCTACTCCAACTTGGTAATTTTGCCTTATTACTAGTGCTAGTTGTAATTACTTTTCCTTCTTCTTCTTCTTCTTCTAGGTCAGCCAACTTCATCTTCTTTCTTCTTTTCTTGCCCTTGTTCTTGTTCTCTATTTTCTTCATTGTGTAGTCCTCCTCCACCGAATTCTCTTCTTCTTCTTGTCCCTCTTGCTCCTTTTCTTCTACTTTTCCTTTATTCTTATTAATCCGATTAAGAACGGCTAGAAATTCAGAGCGAGGTTTCTGATGAGAAAGCAACATGAGATGAATGGCAGCTTCCTTCATTCTGTTATCCATGAGATCAACGAAATTGGAGGTGGCTGAGGAGGAGGAGGAGCAGCAGCCGGTGCTGTTGCCGCTACCTCTTTTGGCGGTGACGGACCAATTGCCATCCTTGAGAGACTTTGTCAAGTCTCCTTTATGATCATCACTACTGGAAGGAGGAGGAGTTCTAGGCGAATCAAAAGAAGGCATTAGTACTCGCGGCTGCCCTTTTGGAGTGGCTGCTGGTGAATCATCATCAATCATATGGAAATCGTCAGAAGTTATCATGGAGGAGCCTTGCTTAATTACAGAAGAAGACCAAGAATAAGAAGAAGGGGGTTGAATCCCCCTCCAACCCCTATCAGGATGGCACCTCATGTGACCAAAAAGCGACTTCATCGACGGGAAACTCCTCTCGCAAAGCAGGCAAACCGGTTCATCCTCTTCCTGTTCTTCTCCATCAGCTGTTCTTTTGTTGTTGGGCTTTGCAAGTACAACTGTATTTTTGTTGTTGTTGTTGTTTTTGGGTGGAAGATTGTGCATTCTCTTGTGACCACCGAGGGCTTTTCCAGACTTGTATCGCTTGTTACAAACTTCGCACACAAAAGGCAACTCTTCATCGTCATCTTCAACTTCTTCTTCTTCTTCTTGATGATGATCAGCTGGCTTCAGCTTATTGATGTCATCATGATCTGGTTTCGGATTGATTTTAAACTTTAAGCAAAGTCTTCCAATATTATTCTTTGCAGCTTCTTTCTTCTCTGTCTCCATTATTATTATGATCAGAAGGAAAAACAGACGAGGGGAGGGCTAGGAATTAGCATAAATGTCGACGAAGTATAGGAAGATGTTACCGTTTTTAAAGAAAGGGAAATCATGGAAAGTAAAAGCGTAAGGAGGAATCAAAATTAGGAAATTTAATTGCTTTTAAAATTTAAATTAAGAATCTAAAGCCCTTTAATTAAGCTATAAAGGAAAGACTTTTGGTTTTCTGGTAGAGAGGGAGAGAAAGTGGTATGAATATTGATGAGCCCTTTTATTTTTTTATTTATTTATTATTATTATTATTATTTTCTATTGAGTTATTCCTATCCTGACATCTTTTAAACATCTTCCATTTTTTCTTTCCTAAAGATTTGAACTTAGGATCTCTCTTTTAATCTATCAATTTTTACCAACTTAGCCAGCACTAGTTAGCTTGTAGGCTAACTTTTCAGTTGAAAAACAAAAAATAAAATAAATAAATAAAACTCTAATTGTTGCTATAACTACTAAACATGTATGCAGACTTCAATGTCGTATCAACTTATGCGATAATCATATTCTCCCTCAGAAGGCTGCATTTTAAGAGTTTCGAAAGTGAAAGAATGGGAGATAAAGATTTAACTACCTCATTTTCTTTTCTCTTTTGTAGTATACATGGTTGTTATTTTTCACAATTAACTTTTGTTGGGTAATAAGAAATCTCGTACCATTTGAACAAAAAATAAAAATAAAACAATCTTGTAAGATATGAATGTTATTTGAGCATGAGAACTTAATTGAAAACCAGTCCCACGTTTTGTTTATACTTTTTGGAGCTTTCCTTTATAATGATAATTCATCAATATTAGAACTTTGACCCCTCTCCTTCAGAATTTCAAGCTTCCTTTCATTAACTAAACAAAATCCTACTTTCAACATCTTCATCTTCGTGATCATCATCTGTAGTAGTGGGCGAGAAAGTGTTTTTTTTAACTAAATTTTCTCTTCAATTATTTATATATATATGTATATATATACACACGCAATTAGATATTGTCTTGGGACTACTGACAATTGATTACATGAGGATGCTATATGTAGGAGAGAAAATTGGGGGCTAAAAGGACGACTTTTGTCGTGATATGAACGAGTCATTGCCAATGAGATTAAGATATTGACCAACTGTGATAAAGAAAGAAATTTGAGTTTTTTTTTTTCTTGTTACAATATCATTACGACTCGGCGGTTCAATTGGGTTATGCAACAACTCTTGCATCGTTCAAAACTCCTCTCTTTTTTTTTTTTTTAACATTGCTTTCAACCTTTTCACAATTTGTTCTTAACTGTATTTATAAATAAATAAGCTTCAAAAAGTTGCTTTCATGACATATACTAGCTGAGGCCTTGAAGATAGCTGCTTTAAAAATAAACTAAAATAGAATACAAATAAACTCCCTTTGCAAAATTCTTCAAAAAGAAAAAGAAAACTCTTTTCGACATTGAAAGATAAAATAAATATCTTTCGCAAAAAAGGTCGATATTTGATGCTTCTAAAGTCGGTCCCTTTGTCTAAAGGTAGTGCTTATTATTTTTCAACATATTTTTTTAGAACACTTTTGTTTTGTATTTTTTTTTCTTTTTGGAATAACTTCTCTTGTTGATTGTTTCATAATATTAAACAACTAAAGCTTTTTCTACTATGCAATTACTCTTGTTATCCATTTGTTAAAGCAAAGAGATAAGCTCTCTTATCCATTTCTTAAAGTTACTAACTCTTCAATCACCTTTTTCTTGTATTCTTTTTGGTGAAACGTTACATTACATTTTTGTTTAAATTGTTGCTGCATAATTACAGGATTGAATACTCACTCATTGTGGAATGCAGAGAGATTATCTTAATCTACCAGCTACTAGAATAAGGTTTAAGCATAAACCGGCCTTTAATTACATCGAAACGACAACTGATTGTGAAAGGCTGGTTGTTTTTAAGATGATTTTAAGGTAGGGTAAAAAAAATTCACACACTGTTACTACTCAAAAAAATAAAAGTTCACATACGGTTACTGCTCAATTTCAAACATTTGATCAAGTCGCAATCATATTAAAATTAGAAAAAGATTTATGATGACCGTATTAAAATTAGAAAAAGATATATGATGACCAATTGTAGGGTATTCTTTTATAGCCTATTATTAGTTTTTTTTTTTTTTTCTAACTCCCAAAAAGTTATCAAGCTAGGTAGGTCAAACTGAAACATAGGTAAACTTGAATTAATCTTGTATTACATTGCATTGTATTATACAACAAAAATATAATATAATATAATATAATATGATGTATCAAACAAACCCGTACATGTAATTCAAGAAAATATTGAATTTCAAATACACGACTTTGACCACTTTTCTTCCTCTCTGATAATCAACTTGCTTCCAACTTTATTAAGTTATAAATTGCACATAATTCCAATTTACGGCACTGATTCATGAGCGGATGTTATAGACAGAACAATTCGTTCAAAGTTTCCAATTCACAGCTTTTGACTTTGACCAGACAACTAAATCCCTTAAGCCATAAAAGTCGTAGAAAGAGAATTCTCGAGCTCATTAGTTTATCTCAATAACAAAAATCTATGTAACTTCTTAAGAGTGAAAAAACAAGGGAATGTTTCTTATAGGAACTTCTGTTAGTTGCTTAATAGTTTAATCTATGATTGAAAATAATTTTTGATCATGAGTAGTAAATTTTTAATGTGAACAGACCATTAACAAGCAAATCCAACGGTTAAAACAACGATTCCTATCGTAAAAGTTCCCAAAAACAAACTTGAACAAAATTGTAGTCTTCATCCTCTGTTAGACTTCATAAGAGAGAGCATTATGCAGTTTTCTAAAGACAAACATGCCGAAAATACAGCCATAGTAAAAGAAAACTTATAGGCTATTCGCAGCCTCGGTTGAAACCACAGTTATTTCAACAATGTTTTCTCTTACATGCTCCAGCGACTCATTTCCTAAATGGCCTATAAGATTGTAAGAACAAAGTACTAGAACTTCAAGTTCAGTAAAAACAATAAAAAAAACAACTGCATTAAACTACAGAAACGTACAACGGACAGCCAATAATATCCAAAGAAAAGGGTTCCCTATGCAAGCACTAACAATATGGAGACGATTAAAGAGTTGTTGCGTTATACGAAGATTTGTATTCCAACATTTCATTCTTGTATCTCTCCTTGTCTCTGAGCCCTTTGTCTTGATAAACCTGCAATGCCACCAATTATCATTGGTGGAGCCAGAAAAAAAAAATTTCCATAAGGACACCATACGAGAATTAAGAAATACAAAATAATTTTCAATTGAACGAAAGTGGAGACAGTTATAAATTTTCTAATTAAATTGTGATACAGGTGAATTTTATAGAAATTTTACGGAAAAAAACAAAAATTTTATGATCTACATTGGGCACGTGTCCCTATGGGATTGTATGCGACTAACATACTCCTAGAAACGATGTTTATGTTCACAATGCACAAGGACTGAAAATTTTAAAAATACAAATAGCAATAGGCATAATCATAAGAATTTTCTTCTCATACGTTTCAAGTAACCCATGCAAGTAAATACGCTCATGAAAGGTAGAGAACTGGATAGAAATAATAAAACAAGAAACATACTTGTTTTTCCGCTTCAGTAAGATTATTCCAGAGAAGCCCAATTGTCTTGCTGATGGCCTTCTCTTGCCCATGGTACATAGGTTTTAGCCTCGCATAATGCTCTGCAAAGAAGAAATTGTAGCCGCTCCTATTTGATTTGGGCCGACATGGGTCCCGCAACGCCAACCTGGATTTCTTTCGGTTCCTACGTCTACGCACATCTAAAAGGCATGAGCTTTGAGCAGCATGGAAGGGAACATGATATAAGACGCCTTGCAGCTGATCCGAACCCAAGTTAACCGTGATGAGATAACCGTTCTCAAACTTTCCATCAATTGCTCCGTTAACATTAGAGCCAGGCTGCAATTCCAGGGTCGCTGCATAAGGATTATGCATAACAGATCCTTATCTCAGTTATTATTTCTCAAGAAAACTAATAATAAGTAGGAAAGCCAACAAACTAATGAAACCAAAAAGCAGTAGACTTGTCATATCAAAATGGTAAATACTCACCCTGACCAGGTAACTGGTTCCTAATTGTGCCTTCTTCGGCGGTTCCTAATTCATTGGCAAGGTTTCTACTAAGAGGATCTAGAGCATAAAAACAATAGAACCGTACATTAGCCCATCTGTGGAAGATTTTCCAGACAAGTCTATGAAAGAATCAAGAAACACATGTCCAATTACCATCCCTTGAAATAGAAGGAACTTGCTTGCGGAAATAATACACCTGCTCAAACTGATAGAGCAAAGATTGGTAGTACTTCCTTAAGACAAATGAAGCACTTGTAATTGTCGATGGGAAATTGAAGACCACAATCACCTCCTTCCATTTTCGATCCTTAAGCACCTGTGACCATATTTAAAGAATTTAAAGCATGAATTTCCAGAAGAATTTGCATAAGCAATATCAAGATTGTTTAAGAGATGACTTGTATAAAGTAGCACTGTCAAAAAGAATCTATAAAGAACTAATAGCATGTTTACAAAGGGATTATCAGTCAAGATTTAGTAAGGCTGCAAAAGAAATTCTGTGATTTATTCCAATTCAAAGGAAAACAAGACCAGGGGATAACTTAGGATTGGCTTTCTCTTCATTCCGTACATCATGTGGGCCCCACCAGATTGGTACTGTGGAACCGTTTCTTTTCCACTCATCATATTTAAAACATGCCCTATAAGGAGACAAGGTAAAAAGTTGTAGTTCATCACAACCTTAATTGTCAATTCAGCTGATTTTCTTCACAACTCAAGTTGTTCGCATGTAAAGTGAATTTAATCGTGCGGAGTTGGTAACCTCAACTAATCCTACTTGAATGATAAGGAACAAAGAACTTGACCACTTTTTAGATACTAGAATAAGTTCAACACTTATAGAATTTCTTTATTGTGGAGTAATGAACAACACTACCTGCAAATGCAATAAGAAAACGATAACGAAATGAACAAACCTTTTCAAGACCACCACGGGATGTTACTTCCACAAAAAGGCGGTGCAGATCCAGTGCCTTTCCTCCTACAGTAGGAATCCTATAGAGACAACAAGCAGTTGAAACTGTTAATCTTATTGTCATCCATTTTCTGTTTTCTATGCTCTCTATTATGTTGCATAAGCGAATATTCTTAAGACCTCGTTACTCTAGAGTCAATAGAAACTTTTATGCTGACTATTAATAAACATATTTGAGAGAATCAAGTCCCCAGTTGCGGAACAACTGGAGGTAGAGATCTGGGGATCAATCCCCATAAAAGTGAAAATCTTTAAAGCATGTAACGTCTTCTTTGTAAGCAAAGTAACAAAACAGAAAAAAAAAAGAAAAAAAAAAAGGGGTCTATTCTTTCCCACATTTTTATTTTGCACTATTAGCCAGCCTGTATACGGAGGAACAACTTTTATTTAATGAGCCATGTGTATCATGTGCGCGGCAAGAGCCCCAACAACAGATTTGTGATCGACATATCGCATGTTCCCATGTCCGCCACCTATAATTCCTCGTAAACCTAATGAAACAACTTAACCAAGCTACAACTTAATTGAGCCCCTAGTCATGTAATTATTCCAAGCGCCAACAACCTGATGTACTAATGTACAAGCAAAATACCAGACCAATGAACCTAAAGACTGCCTTTCATGTGTGTACATGTCGTAGACTCCTCTATTTAATGGGCTATTTTATTCCAAAACCTACTTATTGTAATTTCTTTTTTGTCTATACGTCCATGGGATACATAAAATGAAAGCAAGATTTATGTTTAGCTGTGTTACACACGTAAATTCACTCCTTTTGCTCATAAACCTCTCTTAATCATCACATTAAGTTTTAATGAACCAAGGAATGGCGCAGAAATTTAATGAAATCTTAAAAGACTTGATTAGTGTTAATTGAAGCCTCTTCACACAATGTCCACCCTAAAACAGAGAAACCAAATTAATTGAAACCAAAATCCTAAGTTTCTTAAACAAACAATTGAATACAAAGATATAGTTTTAAGAGAAAGGCAAAGTAGAAACCAAAAAAAAATGGAAATTTAACAAGCAGTGGGAAGAGCTAAAAACAGAAGACAAACAAATTGGCATGAAAGAACATAAGACAACAAAAACCCAGAAATTAAAATAAAAAAGCAAGCAATAAACGAATAAAAAGCTTGATTATAAACAGACCCACATTCACAATTCTAATAAAAATCGCAACTTTGCTTATCAATATTGGGAAAAGCCAAAGAAGCGGAATAGATCAGAAATCTTTGCTTATCCCAACTTTGCTTATCAACAAAAGTCTTTGAATAGATAAGAAAAATTTGAACTAAACAAGAAGAAGAAAAGGGCAGTAAATGAAAAAGGAGGGCTTTTTTTTTTTTTAAGTTACATGAATTTGGTGCCAAAGGAATTGTGGAAAGCCCTGAGCTTTTCCCAGAAAAGGTCGGAGCTTTGAGCGACATCCTCGTACTTGGCCGTGGCAGCAGCAGAAGAAGGAGACCCATTTGCTGAAATGGAAGAAGAAGATGAAGGAGATGGAGATATTATTGGGTTTGGGACCTGCGAGGAGGACAGGTTATGGTGATGCCCATACATTTGATTTTTGATTTTTGATTTTGAGTGAGAGAGAGAGAGAGAGAGAGAGAGTGGGGCTAAAGAAGAACAGAATACGATAGTTACATCAAAACAACACAAAAATATCCCAATATATATACATGTAATTTTTTTTTTCATTTTTTATGTATTTTTAGCTTTGTTGTTCCTAATTATCCAATTAATTAGCATTCTTTATTAAAAAAAAAAAAAAACCTTTTTCTTATCCATATATCCTATTAAAAAATCTTGGGGTCATTCCCCCAAAGGGAAATGCTTGTTATAAAATGTAAAGCAAGGATGATTAACTGACTTTTTTAAAAAAAAAGTGAAATACGGATTATTAATATTTAAAAAATAAAATAAGGATTATTAATAAACACAAAGTATTTTTTTCCCATAAAAATTACAAGTGAATAAAGTATTAATTATGCATGTCTCAACAAAAAATATTATTTTATTAAAAGTATTAATTATGTTTGCTAGGCTTTTCATTTTGAGCAATGCCATAACCTGATAGGGCTATGGCCCTGTTAGAGATAAGAGGTAAGTTATTAGGCCCAGCTCTTGTCTTTAATAGGGTTTTCGAGAAGATTAGAGTTTTTTGTCTTTAAAAAAGTGACAAATTTGCTAACGTGTAATATTATAATTAGTTGTTTAATAAAGAATATTATAATAAATAGAGGAAAAGAACAAAAAATGTTAACAATTAAAAATTCTCTAAGACAACGTGACATATTTTTTTTTACCTTGTTTTGGAACCTTGTGCAAAGTAAAAAAAAAAAAAAAAGTTTAAATTAATTTTTTTATAGTATTGTCTTTCATAAAATTTAATTTGCTATAGTATTTTAGATTGTTGTATTCATAAGATTCTAAATTTTTCTTTTAAATTTCACTTGTTTTGGGTTGAAATTAATTAATAATACGCTTAATAATTATGGAACCATTGATGTAGTATTATTTTCAACAAATTACAAAATTCTTCTTTAACTATAGTCTTTATAAAAATATACCTCATAATTTTTAAAACGTAAATTCGTCCCTTCGATGAATGAAATAATAACAAAAAAACTCTTTATATTAAGAATTTTAGCCCAATATTCAAGGACAACAAGATGTTTCATTGTAAATGTGGTTTATGTAATGATCAGTGTACAAAACACATTAGGAAAGGTTAAAATCATTACTAACTTTGAAAACATTTAAATTTCCTTCTAATGTCGTTAATATAGTGATGAGTATGCAATGGTTGAAAAAAGATAAACGCTTAGGCTAGTGTACTAGAATCTTATGTGATGTTTGATATAGTAGTGTGGAATGAAGTTTATTTTACCTTTTAGGAAAGCGAAAGATGAACAATAGTTGGAAAAAAAAAAAGGGTAAGATTGGTTGGTACGTGGTGGAAAAAGGCAAATTAATACAATTTATGTGGGATTTTTTGAAAATTTATTGTAACCTGATAGGTGGTTTAAGAAAGGGAGTAGGAAATACAAGAACTTATGAATTTGAACGTTGGAATTGTAAATGCAGCCTTAAACAAGGAAATGTTGAGGGCAAGGCAGAGGCGATTTTTAATAACTTCTTTTCTACCGAAGGCTCCATCATTCAAGACATTTGATTTGTTTATATTACTTGTCGTTTTTCCATGTGATGATTTATTGTTATATATTGTCAATGTCGTTATGTAGTCTTTGTCAATTATTTTCATACTGTAGTGGTTTTGAAGTTAATGCCGTTTTCTCATTTGACATATTTTTAGTTTCATTGTCGTTTCACCATGTGATGTTGTTCTTGCATGATCGTTTTGTGATGTCATATCATTTTCCCTTTTCTTGTTTTCGTTTCTTTTCTGCTGTCATCTTCATTAGATTATTCCTGATCATCTATTGTCGTTTTTCCATTTGATGTCAGTTTTTGAGGTTGTTCTGGTTTTGGGGAAAATAGAAATCAAGGAAAGTAACCAAAATTAGACAGCAAGGAAAGTCTCATCTTCAATACTATAGTAAATATAACCGCAAAAAAATCAATATTGTGATTTTGGGGAAAAAGCATTTTTCAAGGGGAAAAAATCACTATAGTTTGTATAACCGCAAAAATTGTTGTTTTTTTTTTTTTTGTTAATATTGTTTCCTCGTTTGACTTTCGTAAGTGAAAATTTTACTGGGGTCTATAAAAGATCCCAATCAACCGAATTAACTAACAAAACCAAGCGAGCCAGTGTCCAAATTTTAATTGATCGATCCGAAACACTTTCTATACAAAACCAAATTGAACCAAACCTGTCATGGTGAAGCTTTGACACCCTCGGTTCCAACCGCATTGAACCAAGGATGGGTAAATATTTTTCTTTAGTCTTTTTACTCGGAGAAAGTCAGAAAGCCCAATAGCCTAATAGAATTACAATACCCCTTTATCATTAGAATCGTATTTAAGAAAATTACATGCTACATCACGTTTTTAAAAGTTGTGTTTGTTTATGACATATTTAGAAAAGTTTATATAATACTATCATATATATTACATATTAAGTTATGTCACAAATGAAAATGTATAACATTTATGAAAAAGATCAAATAAATTTTATGAAAATTCCCCATCGTATTTGCTTATAAAAAATTATAATACGACCATTTTTTGTTTGTGAGGTAGTAAAGACAAATGCATAATAAATTTGGATGGCTAAATCTTACGAGAAACGACACATACATCTTGCAATCCTTTTTTGCTTCAATTTTAAATCCATAGAAGTTCCACATTCGGTGTCTTCCAAAATCATGCATATCCCATTACAAGCTCTAGTCATGTTTGGTCCACGACATGTTACACTTTCTGGAAAATACTTGCTTGTCTTCCATCGGCCCTTAAAGTGAAAATCTTGTTTGACTCCTTCCCCTTTGGCTTTTGAGATCATAAATTGCTAAGATAATACTGAGCAAAATGGTTCAAACTGTGATTTAAACCTATAAAACATAAGCAGCAATGTTTTTCTTTGAGAATGCTTATAATTAATAGAGTACAATGGCCACTACTTCAGGAAACTAATGAATTCACATCCTTTTGGTATGTGCGTTTGAAAGAGAGAGAGAGGGAGAGAGGAAATTATTGGTCCAGTAGAAAGAAGAGGGAAACATATTAAGATTAGCTGGGGGGCTTGAGATTGGTTCACAAGAAACGACACATACATCTTGCAACATTCTCTTTATTGGTCAATTTTAAATCGATACAAGTTCCACACTCTGCGTTTTCCAAAATTATGCAAATCCCATTACAAGCTCTATTCATGTTTGCTCCATGGCATTTTACACTTTGAGGAAAATGTTGGCTTATCCTCCATTTGTCCTTGATGCCAAAATCTTGTTTTCAATTCTTGTTCTTCTTTGGCTTTAGATATAAATTTCTTAAAACAACTACTCAACAAAAAGAAATATGCTTTATTAATGGAAATTATCGCACATTAATAATACTAGAGAAAGAAAGCTACATACTCATTATAAAAACTAAAAAAGATAAAGATAGAGATTGCAAGGAAAAACACGTTCTTGGATGTATTTGCCATTTTCTTTCTGGGAAAATGACGATAAAGTCAGTATTATTCATAGTATAAGTTGCATTGCATTTTTTCCCTTCTGAAGTTGCATAGTTTTTCATTAAATTGGATGATTTTTCTTTTTTAACTGCTTGCTTGTTAGCCAATATATGTCCATCAAAGGACTTAAACAACAAATTTTCAATAGTTTAGTTTGGAGCTGGCGCTAAGAAATTATATAGTCTCCTCAAATACATTTTTGTATACTTTTTTTTAATGGTTTCAGTTCAAGAAGCGACACGCTAAGAAATCATATATTGTCGCTTCAAATACATTTTTGTATACTTTTTTTATGGTTTCAGTTCAAGAAGTGACACGTACATCTCCTAAATCTTCACTTTTAAAACCATACAAATTTCCAAGTCTTTTTTTTCATAATTACACCATTAAGTTCATAATTAATAAGAGTATAAAAGCTATAAAAGCAAGTTTCAATTAGATTATTGGAATCGGCAACAATATGACAAGTTCAATATACTATATATGTAAGATCAACAATTATGAAAGGATGTAGTAGTTTAAGAAAATGGTTGACTGGAGAGAAGTTAATACATCCTTAGCAGTCCGAGCAGGATTCCAGCTGATAATTAAGTACTTGATCTGTTTTATTCGATAAAATTCAAGTAATTAAATCAAGGTGCTGAAAACCCTAATACTTATTGTACGTAAAAATTTGTGATATTCTATGATTTTGTAATTAGAGTGAATTCGGTAGTATACAATATCATTAAGCATTATGAGAATTAGGAATCAGCTCAAGTTCAGAACACCTCACATCTCAAAGTCGAGATGAAGAGAGTTTATCAGCAAGAAACTTGAAATTCAATTAGAAAGAATTATAAGTGTAATCTTATATTAGGAGTGTACAGATAGATACTATAGCACAACTAAACAAAATTAATTAGCTATACTTTAATTTAGAAAGTTTCATATTAGTGAGATCAAGGAATTAGTGTTTAAGTGTTATGAACTTAGCTAGTATTGTGATGACCAATAAACCCAAGAAATTAATGTTAAAATTTAAATATGGAAGTCAAGGATTTTTATGGAAAATCTCATGTCACGTTTTATGATTTGAGAATTTGTGGAATTATAAAATAAATTTTAAATTTCTATATTAGATATTAAAAGGAGATTTCATGGCTCATTCGAGCAAAAAAATTTGGTTATGATTTTACACAGCGATTTAAGGGGGAGGAAAATTTAAACAGTAAATTAACTTAAAAATTTATTGTAAAAGATTTTCAAGTACAGTATGGTGTTAGCAGTGTTTAAAAACACACTCTAATATATAAATATCCTTAATTGTTTATTAGTTAGAATTGGAGATACACGAATAGCATTTTCGATGAATGTTATCTAAGCTCAAGAATTAATACCGGTGAAAACTATGTCGTTTCCGAGAAAAGTACAGAAAAAGTCAAATTAGGAATATGATATACCCACATTAATAATAAATCATATACTAACATTGGAAAAGGAAAACTACATACCAATTTTAAAAACTAAAAAAGATGAAGATAGAGATTGCAAGGAAAAACAAGTCTCTGGATGTATTTGCCATTTTTCTTCCGGGGAAAATGAGGATAAAATTCGTGTTATTTATAGTATTTTTTTTTTCCTACTGATGTTGCAGAGTTTTTCACTGGATGAATTTTTTTTTTTTAAACCACTTGCATGTTCAGCCATATATGTCCATCGAAGAACCTAAACAGGCACAATTTTTCTATGGTTTAATCTAGAGCTGGTGCTGAGAAATTTGTCTCTTCAAATACCAATTTCTGTACTTCTTTTACGGCTTCTATTGTTTCAGCAGAAGGGACACCTGCATCTCTTGTAATCTCAATCGCACCTGTGGTGCATAGATTCCCTCCGTTTGCACGTATGTTCCAACTTGAATGCACGTTTGATTAAAAAAAAAAAAGTTTGGAACGATGAGGACGATTTAAACATCACATTAGAGAACAGTCAATTTTGAAAGCTTGACCCTCTTAAGTTCTTATCGTTTTGAACCATTCTCTACAATAAAATTCCATCTTATTTTCGTTTTTATTGTTAAACTATAGTTTAAATTGATATTTTTAAACACTAATTCTCTGATGTGATGCTTTATTCTCTTTTAAAATTTTACATTCCAAACATTAGTTCAAAATCGCTTGTTCAAAATAATATGGTTTAAAATTTTATGGTTTAAACTGAATTATAAACTGTGTGGTTTAAATGGTAGTTTTAAACTAGCATATAGAATGTAAAGGTTCAAAACGAGAATAATAATAGTTTTATTGCAAGAATGGTTCAAAACCGCCTAGACTTAAGGGGGAGGAGGCATAATTTAGATTTTTGGTGTTTTTGCCAGTTTAAAACCGTCTTAATTATTATTTCACCAAACGTTAGTTTAAACCGCCTTTATAGTTTAAAACCGCCTTTATACTTTAAAACCTATGCATCAAACAACACATAAAATCATATCAATTCAAACCCACAAGGCAATATTCAAGTTTAAAACCATACAAGTTCCATTCTCGAGTGTTCTAAACTTGTGTATGTTCATATTAGTTTGAAGAAATATACAAGTTTTTTCTTCAAACAGATTTACTTATCTGTTTATTTACTGCATGCATTAAAATCTGTGAATATTTATGATTTTAATGGGAATTAATGCCAAAATTACTAGGATGTTATACGCACTATATTGGGGAGGGAAAACTGCAAACCAAAAAGATTCACAACTGTACTTAGCTAAAATCTCTCTTCAAATTAACTACTTCATTACATTGAGATATGCCAAACCTATGATCTTATTCTTGACCATTATATTTCAAATCCTCTCTCTAATTTTTGGAGTCTCAAATAGTGTCCAATTATTTATAGTATGACAGGTTATTTAATGAAAAATATCATTTAAAAACCAATTAATAGACACTTTTTTAAACTTTAAATGATGTGTAATTAAAAGATTGGTTAGACACCATTTAAGATATTATTTTAAAATTGGATATAGGATTTGAATTCCAGACCATCTAAAACAAAACTAAAAATTTTTCTAGGGCATGACTTGAATCGAAATTTTAAACTAAATTAAAAGTGTTAAGAAACTGAAAAACTTTTTCTTTTTTCATTCTCTATTTATTATTTTATTTTGCTTTTTCGTTAATCTTTGTATATATTTATTTTTTATAAACCTAATCAATATTAGTGTATCAAAATTTTTGTTTACTTCGGTTTTCAAATATGAAAAAAAAAATGAGTAAAAGAAAAAAAATGAGTTGAAAGGGATGATCCAAAGTAAGAAATAAGGGCGTATAAATGAAAAATTTCAAATGAAACATGTTTTAAAACTTTTGGGGTTGACAAATAATATAATAATTTTCCTAAAACATTCTTTCCCATAATAGTTGCATCATCATCCTTGAGCTAGAACTTCATCTCCTCGGCTAGGGTTGCGCCCTTGTTAGTTTTTCCTTAATTCCAATCTCTTTGTAGCGGTGCCACTCGCCGTAGACTTGCCCCGGTGAAGCCTGCAGTATCTGCTTCTTCGTCTCATTTTCTTTGTAGAGGCGCCACTCGTCGTAGACTTGCCCCGCGAAAGCCATATGTTGCTGCTGCTTCTTCCTTTGATTCTCTTCGTTAAATGTGGTTGAAATTGTAGACAAGCCCGGATTGTTACATTGTTGTTGTTGATTGGAGACAAAATGGGTCTTCATGTCCCTTGATCATTTTACATTAATTCTTGTCTTCCCAATTGTGGATGAACTTTGATTATTATTAATCTTGACCTTGTGTATCTTCTCTGATTTAGCCTCCTTATAGCATTTTAGTTTCTCAACAACTTGCTTCACTTCAGACAAAATTTCTTCCGTCTTTTCTATGTCATTCGGGTGCGTCGACATCATCTCTTTCTCAAGTTTCGAGCTCGTAGCAATTCCTTTTTCTCTTTCTTACTAACTGTAAAGACGAATGCAGGATTTAATTTCAGTAAGATAGTAATTATATATAAAAAGCAAACTGTCAAACTTTTCGTCAGTGTTCTTTTAAAATTCTATTCTCTGTTTTAATATTGAAGTATATCAAAACATAAGAATTGACTGAAAAAAGGAAAAAAAAAAAAAAAAGAAGAAGAAGAAGACAACCTTGAAAAGGATGGTAAGGAATGAAAAAGAATTACCTTGCGCCGGTGGATAGTGGTTAGAGACAGAAGGCGAAATCTATGAAAACACAAGAATAAAGACAACTGATTCGCTTATTTATAGCCTGTAAATTAGAAGTAAAATCGAATTCATAATCCTACTCAAACCCATTAAGATAAAGTCACATGTCTTAATTATTATTATTATTTATTAAGATAACGTCAAATTATCACTCAACAGTTAACACTAGATAAATGTCTTTTTTAATAAATAAATGTCCTTTTTCTAAATAAAACGAACTAAAAAAAGAGATTTAGTCCCTGAATTTTTTTTATAGCTTGACACTTTCATCCTTGATTTATGTTTTGGCAATTTAATGATCAAATTTATAAAATAGTAGGATTAACTCCAATTGGTTAAATGTGTTAAATTTTGGCTGAATAACATTGCCCCCTTAACTTCTTATAGTTTGACTTTTTAGTCCTTGAAAAGTTGCTGTTTTGTTGCTGCTGCTGCCGTTGTTATTTATTTGTTATTTAGTCCCGAAATTAGTCATTTTAATGTTACCCAAAAGGTCGTCAATTGCTACTCGTTTAGAAAATTCAAGAACTAAATTGGAATAAAAATTAGGGATGATATTGCCAAACCACAAGACATAAAGTGAAATACTAAAAATCCTAAAAGTAAATAAAACAAAACAAGTAAATAGAAATAAGAGTCCTTTTTCTAAAGACTATTTCCTTCAACTGAGATAAACATAACAATAATGGATAAAATACCCTAAAAAACAAGTGATTTGTGTGTTTTGTTTTTCTTCTTTTCTTCTTTTTTGAAAGTCTTTTAATTTTTTTCTCTTTTAATTAAGGTTAATTTGATCATTTTAAAAGTAAAAAGTCAACTAGATAAAATATAGATTTATGTATTAAGTTTAATACGAAGATTATACAGGTTGATAGGAGATTAGGATGTATGTCTAGTAGTTATAACAGCAGTTAGAGTTTTTTTTTTCTTTCATTTTTTTGTTTTCCATCTTTTCTTTTGTTTTTCAACTGAAAAATTATCCTACACGCTAACTAGTGCTGGCCAAGTAGGTAAGAATAGGTAGATGAAAAGTGTCAGCCAAGTTGGTAAGAACAGGTAGACTAACAGGAAGATCCTAAGTTTGGGAAAAAAACTAACGGAAAATATTAAAAAAAAGTTAGGAAAGGAATAACTTAATAGAAAATAATAAGTAACCAAAAGAGAAACAAAAATAAATAAATAACTAAACAGATAAGGGATTTATTTTATAATGAATGAGGAATTTTGTGAACGTGTTTAGCAAAGGAAGTAGGAAATTCTGAAATAGCGGAATTAAAGGCAAGAGTGGTCAACTTCATAATAATAATAAATAAATAAATAAATAAATAAATAAATAAAAGGGCTCATCAATATTCATTACCACTTTCTCGCCACCTTTCTAGTGTTTCCTTGGTAGCTTAATCAAAGGGATTTAGATTCTTAATTTTAATTTTAAAAGGAATCAAAGATTCTTCCTTACCCTTTTACTTCCCTTTAACACGATTTCTGTTTATTTTTTATCCTTTAAAAACAAATAAAGAAAAACCAAAGAATTAGAAAACGAAAAATGCTTTCTTCTCTTCTTTTTCCTTTTTTTTAATTTCTTCTTCTCCATAATACTAATGGAGATAGAAAAAGAAGCTGAAAATAATAATAAGCATAATTGACGACTTTGCTTGAAGCTTGAATATGAAGATAAAAGAAAGTAAGGTTTTGTTTAGTTATGTAACGCCCCTTGAATTTTTCGAATAGAATTAATTATGTTAAGTTTAATTATTAAGTGTGTCAGTGTAAATTTTGATGTTAATTTTTAGGTATTTAAAATTTTGTTGTATTTATCATATTTAAAAATTTGACTTTTTAGTTTTAAAATACCAAATGATATTTTTACCTAATATTTTTCCATATTTACAAAAAATGACACTGGCCCTTATATTTTCTTTCCCTCTCACTCTCTTTCTTATTTCTCTCTTTTTTCCTGTCTCTCTCTTTTCTCTCTCTGCCCATACTCTCTTTCCCTTTCTTTTTCTCTGATTTTTCGCAGATCTGAGCAAGAATTGAGGTTTCAATCATCAAGTTTTTCATCTAAAAACGCCATTAAAGGTTAGTTTTTTCTTTTCTTAAAATTTTAAAGTTTTAAATTTTAATTTTTAAATTTTCTTTGATTGTTGAATCCGAACTTTATTGAGCTTGGATAATGTTTAATCTAAGCTTATAAGACTTGTTTTATCATGGATTTAAGCTTATTTGAACAAAAATCAACTTAATCAAGTTTTTGCATTTTTCTTAGATTTTTAAACCCATTGTGAAATTAAGTTTAAATTTGGGGAAAATAATTTAAATTTGTTCTACTATGATTTTCCATGCTTTTTATATGATTTTTATGCTCTGATATTGAGAAAACAGGTTTTGATTTAAATTTTTGAGCTTGGAGTGGTCGAGACTCGAAGTCTCGGGTCCCCAGATTTGCTAGATCAACAGGCTAAACTTGATCTTTGGCATGCTGGATTCATATCTTTGGCAGGCCAAACTGTAGCAGTTTGGTAGGCTGATCTGAATGTTTGGAAGGTTGAACTGTGCAGGTTCAATAGGCCAAACTAAGATATTCGAAAGGCCGACTATAGACTTAAAAAATTGTATTTTTTCTTCCTATTTTTAATGTTTAATGATTCCGAAATGTTTCAAAAAAGATTATAATTTTGTGTTATGATTTTTTTGAGTCAAAAGACACACTGATAATTAAATTGACATAATAATATTTGTTAAATATGATTTTTTATTTTAAATGCAATTTTAAGCTCTTGAATATTGATTGGAGCTTACGTTGGATTTTATTTTGAGCTTACGGTATTGGAATTTCAAATTAAGGTAAGATATACATATATTCCTATCCCTTTCTTTGGCAGCCATTTTTAAATTATTTTGGCCAAAGTTTATTTTTTTAAATGTCTCCTTTTAAGAATGATTTATGTCTTTGATTTTGAAGAATTGTATTTTGATATTCATTCCGATTTTCAAAACCCGTACAGTGATTCTTTATCAAATTTCGTACAAATAAGTGTTTATTGATTTTTGTCAACATCTTAAGATTTGGTTACAAATAATATTTTTATCTATGATAATTGTTTTTAAAATAACTTGTTTTAAAATAATTATCCTACTGAGCCTTCCACTCACGTTTTTCTGTTTTTAAAATCCCTTGTCAAGTTTGAGGAGGAAGGGCCCAGGATCAGAACCTGGCTCTAGGAATAGAAATGGTATTTTCTATAAAACTGTGGTATGATACGTGTACTGTATGACTTGTCCCAATTCGACGTTGATATCGTGTCATCTTTGTGAGTTCCTGTATTTTTAATTTGTTTCAAAAATGATATTTTAGAATGGTTTTTCAGTAGTTTTGTATTTCTACTATTATTATCTGTGTTTTATTTACTTACCTACCTTCGTGGTAAACATCCACGTGATATTTTAGAATTGGTAGATTAGAGGGAGATCTAAAGTTCACAACTTGAGGGAAAAACTAATAAAAGATATTTAAAAGATGTTAGGAAAGGAATAACTCAATAGAAAATAAAAATTTATAATAATGATGATGATGATGATGATAATCTTACCATAGGGTAACAAAAATAAAAACAAAAATAAATAACTAAACAAATAAGGATTTTTTTTTAATGAGATGTGGAAGTGTGGGTAAAAAAAGAAAACGAGGAAATTGGTCTAGCTAAGGAAGTTGGAAATTCTGAATAACGGAATTAGAGGCAAAGAGAGTGGTGAACTTTATAATAACCAAAAATAGGCTCATAAGAATAATAATAATAATAATTAAATAATTATATAAAAGGATCATCATTATTCATTACGACTTTCTGTCTCCCTTTCTACCAGAAATTCTTGATTTAAATTTTAAAAGCAATAAAATTTCCTAATTTAGATTCTTCCTTAACCCTTTAACTTTCCTTCTACATAATTTCCCTTTCTTTTGTTTTTATTTTTGAAAACAAATAAAAAAAATCCCACGAATTTAAAACCGCAAGATCTTCCTAGCCCTCCTCGATATTTAAACTTCCCATGTCCTCTCTGCCGTTTTTTCTTCTTCTTCTCCTCCTTTTTATTTTCTTCTAGCCCTTCTCTTCAGTTTTTTCTTCTTCTTCTTTTCCTCTTTGTCTTTTTTTATTTTAATTTTTTATTTTTTATTTTCTTCTTCTCTCTAATCATAATAATAATGGAGACAGAGAAGAAAGAGGCTGTAAAGAATAATATTGGAAGACTTTGCTTGAAGTTAAAAATCAATCCGAAACCAGATCACGATGACATCAATAAGCTAAAACCAGCTGATCAACAAGAAGACGAAGAAGTTGAAGATGAAGATGAAGAGTTGCCTTTTGTGTGCCAAGTTTGTAACAAACGATACAAGTCTGGAAAAGCCCTCGGTGGTCACAAGAGAATGCACAATCTTCCGCCCAAAGACAACAACAAACCCAAGAAGAACATTAATACACCACCTGTTAAGCACAATAACAAAAGAAAAGCTGATGATGAAGCGGAACAAGACGAGGATGAACCGGTTTGCCCGCTTTGTGAGAAGAGTTTCCCGTCGATGAAGTCGCTTTTTGGTCACATGAGGTCACATCCTGATAGGGGTTGGAGGGGTATTCAACCTCCATCTTCTTATTCTTGGTCTTCTTCTGTAATTAAGCAAGGCTCGTCAATGATCACTTCTGATGATTACCATATGATTGATGATGAGGATGATGATTCACCAGCAGCCACTCCGAAAAGGCGGCCGCGAGTACGAATGCCTTCTTCTTCTGATTCCCCTAAAACTCCTCCTCCTACCAGTAGTGATGATCATAAAAAAGACTTGACAAAGTCTCTCAAGGATGGCAGTTGGTTTATCACCGCCAAGAGAGGTAGCGGCAACAGTGCCGGCTGCTCCTCAGCTGCCTCAAGTTTTGTCGATCACATGGACAACAAAATGAAAGAAGCTGTCATTGATCTCATGTTGCTTGCTCATCAGAAACCTCGCTCTGAGTTTCTGTCCGTTCTTAATCGGATCAATAAGAACAAAGGGCAAATAAAAGACAAAGAAGAAGATAATGAAGAAGAAGAAGAAGAAGAAGAAGAAGAAGAAGAGGAAGAGGAAGAGAATTCGGTAGAGGAAGACTACATCATGAAGAAAATAGAGAACAATAACAAGGGCAAGAAAAGAAGAAAGAAGATGAAGTTGGCTGACCTAGAAGAAGAAGAAGGAGGAGGAGGACAAGTAATTACAACTAGTATTAGTAATAAGGCAAAATTACCAAGTAGTAGTAGTAATGGTGGTCAATATGTATGCAGTGTTTGCAAGAGGTCTTTCCCAAGTTACCAAGCGCTAGGAGGTCACAGGTCAAGCCACAACAAGACTACTACTATTACAAAGAAGAACAGCATCCTCCATAACCGCTTGTCTAGTTCAGATGATTACAATAACGATGATTCATCGCAGTCCACGGATCAAACAGCAACAACAGATCATGACAAAGATGATGATGGTGGTGATCAGGTTCCTGCTCAAAAGCTCGACAGTAAGATTTCTCTTGATTTTGATCTCAATCAGCTTCCGCCATCGGAGGATTGAGGAACTAATTGCAAGTAGCAAGTTGGTTGAAATAGACAAGTAGCCACCAGTAGTAATAGTATTGCCCTTCCTCTCTTGAAATAGACAAGAAGTAGGTGTTTAGTTTCAGAATTTTGCCACAAATCTTTTGACGCTGATTGCTCTTTTGGCTACATTCTAATGGGGTTGTTCAAGTTAGCCTTTTTTAGTCTTTTGAGTGATCTTTAAACAGTAGTACTAGCCAGTGGCAAATTGAACTTATTTTGTATTATCTCCCTTGTTTCAGTTTGTATAAAGTAATGAACTTTTCTTTTATAGTCCATCATTCTCCAATTCATCATCTTTAATGTTCCTTCTCATGTACATATATCTTCATGGGATCCACTAAATTGTGAATATGTGTAATTTAGATTCGAAGATTATATAGCTTTGAATATACATAGAATATCGCTTTGAATATACATAGAACTTGTAAAAATTTTCTGTAGGCCAATTCAATTATTCTTGCAAATTTAGCTAGGCGGTTATAAGCCTTTCTGAACTCAACTAGCCTACCACTTTTAAAGTACGAAAGGCAAGAAGAAAAGTGAAGGCAAGCAAGAGTTGATTAAAAAAAAAGTTGATTGTACTGAGAAACTTTCCATCAATGTAATAGGACCCATTTTGGTTGGCAAACTCTTGATGCTTCTTGCACCCAATCTCTTATCAGTTTATTTCTTCATTTGTAGGATTTACGTTAGGAATAATCTTTTGCTTGTAGAGCTATATAAACCCTACTCATAAGTTGATTTCTCATAGGCATTTTCTACAATTGCAATAAGAAATTTCCCTTCTCTCATTTTCTGTTTGAGTTGGGTACTCTTACGACTCTAAAATTTAAGTCTAACCAATCGGCCTTTAGAAATTAGGTGGACTTGAAACGATTATGAGGTAAGACCTCGCTACAACCCGGAAAAATGGTCATCAAGTTGCTATCTTTGAACACTTGCTTTAACTAGCTTGAAAAGAAGATGATGATGATGATGATAAAGAAGAAGAAGAAATAGTCATTTCTATTATCGTTTCCGTACAAGAAAGAGTCTCAGCCATGCACCTTATTCTCACTGGCCAGTGGGTGTTCAATATCGGAAGAGTAACGGAACAGTAGTTTGGACAACCTCTTCGGAAGCTCAAAGCTCACTGAACACTTTGCCAACAAAAACTTCAAACTCCTCTTCTCCGTATGCACAGTAAACTTAGGTGGGTCACAAAACGGCTACAAGCTGCCGAAGAAAAACAAGAAAAGTAAGTTTGTAAATTGGTGAAGTCATTGTATGGCTTAAAGCAATCACCAAAACAATTACATGAAAAATTTGATACTGCTATGCCTGCAATATGTATACGTTGTGATAGTAAATCTGCGATTAGAAGGGCACAAAGCAATATGTACAATGATAAGTCTAGACGCATATGTCGTAGACACAATACCATTAGACAACTACTCTCAACCGGGGTTATCTCTATTGACTACATAATATCATAGGATAACATTGCGGATCTGCTAATTAAAGGGGTTAAATAAAGAGAGTTGGTTGATAAGTTATCGAGAGCAATGAGACTAAGGCCCATGAGTTGATACAATGGAAACCCAACCTAGTTGATTGGAGATCTCAAGATCTAGGTTCATAGGGTTAGAGACTGTATGAGATGACTGTGGGGGTTATCCTCCTGTCCATTAGAGCTCAATTGTTTAGAAACTTTTACAGAACTAGGGAGATGTTACATGACTAAAACAAACATAACAGTAAGAGCTGAATTGTGTTAGAAAGATTCCTATGTGAGATATATCATCATTTAGGCAAATGGTAGAACAGTTCAAGGACATCGCATCCATTGATCGGCCAATAACCCACCTATCCTATGCAGGATCCGACCATTAAACTCTATCACTAGAGTCAAACTTTGTTGTTTGTCATGTTACCTTCATCAATTTTCATTCATGTGAGTGTTCGTTGGAAAATGGCTTAGAAAAAGCATGTTGAAGTACCATTTTCATGCTCAATTTTGAGTATGATACACTATGTGTTAGTGATAGGTCAAGGCGAAAACTTGTTCTCCTTTACATGGAGATCAAAATGGTATATTCATATGCTCAAAATGGTGAATAGGTGAATGAAAAATTGACAATGGTATATTCATATGCTCAAAATGGTGAAGAGATGAATGAAAAATGAACACTCAAAGTACACACGTGCACATGTGAAATTTTAAAGCTAAAGTGAAAAAATTCTCTTGTCATATATCAGAAAGAGAGTGAAGCCATGGTTTTAAAGTCTTCTCTACTTTTAAAAATTTTTTCTAAAATCTTTAGGTTTCAGTGCGGTCGCTAGGGTTCGGACAAATTCAGTACTCCAAATAGTAGCTCTGACGTGTGTCTTAGGAGGAGCTTTGACATTGTGAAGGGACAGACACCGTATGATATTATTGATATTTTTCTAGCAGAAGTAAGCGGCCTCTACTCTCATGCCGTTCTCTTGTGATTATAAGACTCACTCAGATGATGTAGAAAACTTTAAAAAGTCTTCAAAATTTCAAGTCTTCAAAGATAAATTGGGCAGTCACTGCCAAGAGAAGTAGCGGCAGAAGCATAAGTTCCTCTTCCTCCGCCTCCGCCTCAAATTATCTTGGATTCATGGATAACAGCATGAAGGACGTTGTACAAGAAGAGAATATGATTGAGGAAAGTAATTTCTTTATTGCTTGAAGAAACTACCTGTTTAAAGGACTTGGTGCTAGCTTTTATATTTTAATAATTAATCTGATTCGGTCTATATGAATAAAGTCATTTAATGATTCTGTACTCAATATACTAGTATTTTTCTTCTCACGTATGATGAAACCATCAGGCAGCGGATGTATGTAGCCCTAAAATTGACAAAATTCAGTGCGCTATTTTTGTTTTTATTTTTATTTTTTTGAGGGCTGTGGTTATTTTTCTTTTCCAGCACTTATGTCAAGCCCCGCATTACGGGAGGTGACGTGGTGGTTTAATTAAGTTAATTAAGTAAAAATTTAGTTAAAAAAATGAGTTTAAGTATTTAAATTAATTATGAAAATGTAAAAATTTTAAAATTTTTTTAGAACAAGCATTTATAATAATTAAGCAATTAAGAATATCAAAGTAAACAATAAGAAAGTAATAAATAAATAAAAAGAAACGAGATTGGGTCCCACTGACACACATCTTGTGTACACACATAGTACTAGCAATATCATGTTACAACCACAGTCCAAGTAAAGAAAGAGAGTTAGAATATTACATGCCTTGATTTTTATAATTTAAATAACCTACTGGGTTCTTCTACTGCTCCTGTGTCTGTCTATAGACTCTTCTCTGATCCTAAGCTGAAATCCGCCTAGAGGGGAAAACGTTTTAAAACAAGTAAAATATGAGCAAAATGCTCAATAGGACTACATTTTGAAAAGCATTTAACTTTAAAAGAAAAATTTCATTATTCAAGGGATTATTAAGAGAATAGACTTGAATAAAAGAACAAATAAAATCCAATAATATTAATCTTACCAAAACCATTTATTGGTCGACTAGAAAGAATATTATTTTCTTTTTCTTGGGCAAACCATGTATGTAATACCACCGTAGTAGCCCAGCTGGGTTTCGAGACCTACTCCTAAGGTCGCACGCTACACGATCCGATCTCTGATATGGCATCACGTCCTTATATATACATATATTTCTATAATTAAATAAAATCTCTTTTTACCAAGTATCTTCATTTACATTCATTATGAAGGTTTATTATGAAAATCACCTAAATCTACTGTTTATAAAAACAGTTGATGAAAATCCCCTTTTAATCATTCATTGAAAACTTCTTAAATGAAAATTGTTTTGAGGCCAAAATCTTTTAAAAACCAGGTTACCAAGGAAATGGGTAAAAGTCCTACCTCAATACTTGTGCTAGTGTCCCACACCGCATGTAACACTCGAGAATTTTTAATGCATTAAAAATATATTAAGTGAAAGACAAAAAGTACAGTTTAAGGAAAAATACTGTATAATAATATGAAAAATCATACAGTATTAGAGTAATGCAGTATAAGAATTGGACTGTTTAAGGTCATGTAGCATAGAAATTGGACTGTTTAAGTTAAAGCAGTGTAGAAAGAATACTGCTAAGTAAAAACACAAAAATAGGAAAGGTTATGTTTGGCCTCCAAAAATAAACCAGAGGCAAGTAAAATATTTTATACAGTCAAGGATATATTTTTGCACTGATTTTACTGCGACAATATAAGAAAAATATTGTTTGGTAAAAAATTACATAGTGTAAAGTTTGGGCCCCACAAAGTAGACACCCACTTGAATCTCATTGGGCCACCAAGCCATGAAAGGTGGCCCAATCCCATGGTAACACTTGGTAACCCAAAGGATTACTTAGTAAGTAACCAAAGTGGATAAGGAAGCATTAAATGCAAGTTTAGCAAAAAAATTTCATCTCCTTCTTCTCTAAACCCCACGGCAGCCATTGTTGGAACTCTTCAAAAATTTTCTCAACCCAAATCTTTACAAAAATAACCCCAATTAAGTTCAAGAGGCAAATTTCAAGGGATTTTTACAAGTTTTAAGGTAAAAACCTAAACTTTTTCAAGGGTTTTTAGGGGTTTTCTTGGGAAAAAGAAAGGAAACTAACTCAAGGTATTTTTGCATGAAAGTGATGCCTAGGAAGGAGTTTCAAAGGAGCCTTGGAAGGCTAAAAGCACAAAGTGTTATTTGGGAAAGTTTTGAATTTCAAAGTTTTGAAATTTTATGATTTTTATATTCCTTCAAAAGCATGTGGGTTTTCAAGCAAAGTTTTACTTAAATCCCATAGAAATATGATTTATGGTATGTTGATATTGTGAAATTTAGGGTTGAATTGTTGAAAACCTTAGTTTTTGCAAAAAGTGTTATTTTTGTAATTTTAGTACTAATTTTGCAAAATTGATGAGTGGGCATGAAAATGATTGAAACAAGAGTTGGAACTGCCCTTGCAGGGGTAGAGATGCTGATTAAAAATAGATTTTTACAAAAATGCCCCAAGGACTAAATTGAAAGAAAAAGTTTCTTCTCGGCAGAAATAAAAATTGCCCAAAAATACCCCTGTATAGTGAGAATTTTGAAAAAGTTACAATACAAAAGTTGTAGATCTTGACGAAACTGTTAGGCATTGTGAACAGGTCGTCAAAAATCTCAATCGTACAAGAATTTGTTAAAATTGAGAAAAAAATTTTAAAGGGCAAAAATGTCATTTTTCTAAAGGATTTTGAATATGGTACTTTGAGCAAAAATGTTCCTCATGAAAAATGGGGACTAATGGTTTAAAAAGATTATTTTTGGTTCTAGGGGTAAAAATGTAAATATTTTTGTATTTCGAGCCAAAACTGTGAAATTGTGTGAAAATTGGGTTTTCACTAGGAAACGTTAGTTTCCTACACTGCTGTAGGCAGTAAGTACCATAGATGTTAAGTTTTAAGGAAATTAAAGTTTAGTTAAGGAAGGTCATTTTGCAAAAATCGCATTTTGCAAAAATGGTCAAAACGGACCCGAAACGTCCGATGTCGGGAAACATTTTTTAGTGGTAATTTTTCCAGAATATGTAAGTAATGAAACGTTAAAGTTAAGCAATGGGTTCTATAGAATTACGAAGTTGACGAAAAACCCAAAGGGGTAAAAACGTCATTTTTACGAAAACGGCAAAAGCAAAGTCGAATACTCCGAATTAGCATAACGTCCGTAGACAAAAAATGTTCGGTAATACGTTAAGTAATGTAACCGTCACGTGCGACGAGAGATTTAAAAGAGATGTTTAAGTAAACGAAAGGTAACCCGGTGGGTTACAAAATTAAGTAAAGAGATGGGTAAATCGATAGTATACAAGTTAAGTTAAGAAGGAAAGAATGGTTAATGTTTACGTTTTATTATCAATCAAGTGGATTAATAAAAAGAAAGTTAATTAATGAGTCGGCTGTCGTATGATCAGAACACAGAAGTCGACCAATAGAAGGAAAAAGAACGAGAAAGGAACAGAATAGAGAACGCTAAGGCATAGTCTGGATAAGTTCAGACTTCACCTACAACATGAAGTAAATAGTTTTCAAATGCTTACACATACGTTTGTAAATGAGTATGCAAGTTGTTTTTAAAGTATATATTTGTATTTATTATGTAAAAAAGTTCTAAAGTACAAAAGAAGATTTACAATGAATTTGCAACCGTTATGTTTAAAGTCTATTTGCATATTGATATGCATAATATTTTTAAAAGTTCAAGTTAGGATTTTCAAAGCATTTAAAGTATGTTTTGCATTATGACAATGTATAATGTTTTATAGTTTAAGTTATAAGTTTTGAGATGTATTTGTTATGCAATAAGTTACATTAGTTGTGCAACAAGTTTTAGAATAAAAGTTATGATTTGCAAAATGTGATTGCGTTATATGATACATTTGTTTTGTAATAAGTTGTATTTGTGATGCAATAAGTTTCAGAGTACAAATTATGATTAGCAAAATGTGTTTGCATTTTATGTTGCATTTGTTATGCAATAAGTTACATTTGTTATGCAATATATTTTACAATACAAACTATGATTTGCAAGTGTGTTTACATATGATGTGATTGCATTTAATATACTCACTAAATTTAATAAGAAGGCAACGTAAAGATAAAAGAAAAGTGTCGTCCCAGCCTCCCTGTTGTGAGCTAATGAAAGTAAAGTTAAAGTTTGACCTCCTAGATGTGAGGTACATGACCACAAAGTTTGATGGTCTTAAGTCTTCCATAAAGGAAGCATCACAGTTATGATCCCATGATTAAGATGTTGGTACGAACACTAAATGTTATAAGATAAAGAAAGTTAAGGAACAAAGGATGGAAAATTAAAGTAAGATATGTAAAGATAAGGAGTAAGGATAGAAAGTTAAAGTAAGATAAAGAAAGTTAAAGAACAAAGATAGAAAGTTAAAGTAAGAAGAGAACGATCATAAGACACTCATAAATGAAAGTTCATAATTGAGCATAAATGGAAACATGCATTGTGATTTTACTTGTTTTCCTTGTTGTGAAACATTTATATGCTATGGAAAACATTTTGAGGAATGTTTTATATTAAGTGTTTATAAAAACATAAATGACGATTATGAAGAGCAATATGAGGATTTTTTATGTTAAATGTTTTATGAAAAGCGTTTATGAAAAATGTTACAGAAATGCTTTATGAAAACGTTTATAAGAAACGTTTTATAAATGTTTTATGAAAAATGTTTATGAAAAACGTTTATGAAAAATGTTTTAAGAAAAAGGTTTCCATGAGGAAAGTATTTAAAGCATGTTTAAATGCTTTGTGAGATTTTTTTTGAACTTACTAAGCGAAAGCTCGTAAAAAGTTTCTTCATGCTATAGGTAGTTTTATGGGCTATCAGTAGGACCCATTAGAAGAGCTGGGTGCTACGGAGGACGGATGCGAGGATTTGGGTATGGATATCACTATAGTAAGTTTCCGCTATTTAAAAGAAATATTTTATACTATTTAATATAGTGTTTTCAAAGTTTGAAGAAAAACAAAGTTTGAAGAAATATTTTCAAGTTTTAAGATACAGTTTATGAACTATTTAATATAATTATAAAGTTAAGTTTTAAGTTATGTTTTAGTAAATGTTTCTTATTAAGTTTTAAAAAACTATTTGAAATGATTTTAAAGTTAAGTGTTGAGCGAGGTCTCGACTTGAATGGCGACAGAGGTCGCAGTATTTTTTAAAAACATTTCAATGAATGTTTAAGGAAAAAAATTTTTAATTTAGTATTTTTTTTACAAGTAAGTAAAATTACTACTTAAAAACGATGTTTAAGAAAGTAACGTGATTGCCCGAAAAGGCAGGTCATCACATCGTAAATCCAGGTCCGCTAGACGTTAGCTCCGTGGATCCTCGAACACCTTAAATATGAACTAAATCTATCAGTTTCTAGCTTAAGTTATTTTATGTTACTAAGCTATCTCATGGTGTCCTAGTATGCCACTTGTAGTTATAAAATCATATTATAGCATTAAAATCTCAATCGGGATTCAAAACAGTAAAAATGGATGAAAAATAACAAAACTTCACCATGCTCGGTCGGCCTACCAGTCACCCAGGTTCGACCGGCCGAACTGCACTGAAAAACCAGGTTCGGTCGGTCGAACTTTTCCATGTTCGGCCTGCCGGACGTATGAATCCGGCCTGCCGAACACGAAGTTCGGCCACCGAATTGAAAAATTCTAGAATTTTTCATGGAAATCAATCATGGATGATAGAGAAACATCATAAAACACTTTTAAGCTAAATTAAACAAGATTTGTACAATGATTTTGAAAAATTCTAAAAATGGAGAAAAATAAAAAACTTTGATTCAAATCCGTTTTTATTCAAACTGAGCTTAGATTCTAGTTGTTTTAAGTTTGTCTAACTTGGATTAAGAGTTTCCTAAGCTTAAATGTACTTAGATTTCAAAATACCAAGAAAAGTGAAAAGTTTTGAAATTTGAAAACTAACCTTGAATTTGAGCTTCAAATCGTGTTTTTGATTGTTCAATCACGTCCCCAAGCCTCCAATCCACTAACCTGAAGCTTAGGCTTGATTTTTGATTCAAAATTTTGGAAAGAAATTGAGAGAGAAAGAGAGGCAGAGAGGAGAGAGGGACGAGCGAGAGAGAGTGAGAGTGAGAGAGAGCTGAGAGTGAGGGAGAGTGGAAGAGAGGGAGACATAAATAGAGAAAGGGAGAGGCATTTTGCTGCAAGAAAACTGTGTGCAACACACCGATTTCAAATGGGAAATGTTTGGTATTTGACAAATTGTTTTGTTTCAAGGTTCAAAATAACAATTAAAAATTATTAGAAATAATTAGAAATCATTAAAATAATCATTAAAATAATAAAAAATAACATTAATTTAGAAATTTCATAAAATGATCAAATTAAGTTAAAAACATTCATTATGGTACACTAATCCACCATTTTACACTCTAGTATCACTTAATTAATTTCGGCATTACAACTCTCCATCCCTAAAAGAAATTTCGCCCTGAAATTTACAATTGGTTTAGAAACAAAATAAATGCGGATACAACTCCTGCATACTTGATTCCAATTCTTAAGTGGCTTCATCAACCCCGTGATGTTCCCACACGACCTTTACTAACAGTATTTCATAGCGACGCAAACTGATCACTTTCTGATCAATAATCTAGATTGGCACTTCCTCATATGTCGTGTCTTCCTGAATCTGCACATCATGAAATGAAACTATCTTGTTCTACTTAAGCGAACACTTTTGAAGCATCGACACGTGGAATACATCGTGACCATGAGAAAGTTCAGAAGGAAGATCGAGTCGATAAGCAACTACACCGACATGCTGAGTAATCTCGAACGGTCCAATATACCTTGGTACAAGCTTACCACTTACTCCGAATCACGTGATGCCTTTGTGTGGCGATACCTTCAAGAGAACAAAATCTCCTACCTTGAATTCCAAGGGTCGACGTATTCTATCCACGTAACTCTTCTGTCGACTCTGAGTTGCCTTTAATTGGTCTCGAATTACGGTGACCTTCTCATTACTATCACGAATCTCATTTGGCCCAAGAATAATTCTATCTTTTGGTTCTGCCCAACATATCGGTGATCGACACGGTCGTCCATACAGTGCTTTAGATGGTGCCATGCCAATGCTTGCTTGATAGCTGTTGTTATACACAAACTTTGCCAGATGCAAATACTTATTCCAGTTACTGCTAAAGTCTAACGCACATGCACGTAACATGTCCTCGAGAATTTGAATAACCCGCTCAGATTGCCCATCGGTCTGAGGATGAAATTCAAATCCGTTCCCAAAGCCTCCTGAAAGCTTCCCCAGTACTTGGCATTGAATCTTTATCTCTATCTGATGTAATGGACAAGGGAACTCAGTGCAATCTTACTATGTTCTGCAGGTACAATTCTCCAAGAACCTTTCTTGAACATGTTGACCTAAATGGGATGAAATGAACCGATTTTGTTAATCTGTCGAACATGACCCAAATTGCATCGTGCCTTTGCTCCGTCCTTGGCAATTCGGTAAGAAAATCCATCGTGATATGTTCTCATTTCCACCCTAGAATGGGAAGTGGCTAAAGCTGACCTATTGGCTTCTGATGCTTGACTTTCACCTGAAGACAAGTCGCACACTTGGCCACGTACTCTCGAACATCTTTCTTCATACCTCTCCACCAATATTGCCTCTTCAGATCACGATACATCTTCATGCTTCCTGGATGAATGGCGAACTGAGACTTATGAGCTTCGTCCATCATGACCTTCGTCACTTCAGCGATTGCTGGAACTACTAGTCGCTCCCTGAAGTACAACGATCCATCCGTATGAATCCTCCATTCTTCAAATTGCTCTCCATTTTAAATTCGGGTCCAAATTCCCTACAGATGCTGGTCTTGCCACTGATTCTGTTTCGCCATCTAGATGAGTGCTGGGGTCGTCTCCATATGGTACACCGAAACTTGATTGTAGCCTTTGTAATACTGTAGCCTATACTTACTCACTGTCACATCTCTTTTCCAATCTTCGAGAGCCAAATAGGCGAGAATCCCTGAAGACTTCCTGCTAAGCGCATCAGCGACCACATTAGCTTTCCCAGGATGGTACTGCAGTGCAAAATCATAATCCTCCATATATTCGATCCACCTCCACTGCCTCAAGTTTAGATCCCTTTGAGTGAACAAATACCTCAAATCCTTGTGGTCAGAGAAAACCTGGAAAGTAGCCCCATATAGATAAATCTCTAAATCTTCAGCGCGTGAATCACTGCTGCGAGCTTCAAGTCATGAGTAGGATAGTTTTGCTCGTGAGGTCATAGCTGTCTCAATCCGTATGCCACCACGGGTCTGTGTTACATCAACATGCATCCAAGTCCGCATCCTAAAGCATTTATGTATACCTCATATGGCTCATCACTGTTGAAAATAATCAATACTAGAGCTGAGGTTAATCGATTCTTCAATTCTTGAAAAGTGAGCTCACATTCTTCATCCCATTCGAACCTGACATTCTTCCTGATCAATCTTGTCAGTGGCGCTACTATCTTCGAGAAGTCCTTTACAAACTTCCTGTAATATCCTGCGAGTCCTAAGAAGCTGTAGATCTCTGCTACATACCTCGGTCATTCCTATTTCACTATGGCTTCTATCTTGGACGGATCCACTGAGATACCATACTCGGAGATGACATGACCTAGAAACTTAACTTTTGTTAACCAAAACTCATACTTTTCTTTCTTGGCATACAGCTGATGCTCCCGTAGAGTCTGAAGCACAATCCTAAGATATTGCTCATACTCCTCCCAAGTCTTAGAGTATACTAGGATATCGTCGATGAACACAGTCACAAACTTATCTAGATAAGGCCTGAATATCCTATTCATTAAGTCCATGAAAGCTGCCGGTACATTTGTTAATCTAAACGGCATCACCAGAAATTCAAAGTGTCCATACCAGGTCCTGAAAGCTATTTTGGGGATGTCCTCTTCCTTAATCCTAAGTTAATGGTATCCTAACCACAAATCTATCTTTGAGAAATACCGCGAACCTCCCAACTGGTCAAACAATTCATCGATCATAGGTAGGGGATACTTGTTCTTTACCGTGGCTCGATTCAACTGCCAATAATTTATGCATAACCTGAGAGTTCCATCATGTTTCTTAGCGAACAAAACCAATGCTCCCCACGATGACGTACTATTTTGGATACACCCCTTATTAGCAAGCTCCTGAAGTTACTTTCTTAATTCTTTCATTTCTGCCAGGGCCATCCAATAAGGTGCTACAGAAATCGTTGCTGTTCCTGGAAGCAACTCAATACCAAATTCAGTCTCCCGATGCAGTGGTAATCCTGGCAACTCATTGGGAAAAACATCTTCAAATTCATTCACCACTGGGATTGCTGTGTTTCTTCTTGAGGTATTGGGCTCTCCTTCTAGGTTCATAAGGAAGGCATAGCAAGCTAGGTTCTTGAGGTATTTGTTGATCACCTCCACCCTGGTAAGTGATCATCGTCCCCCTATCAAACACTAGGGTCACTTTCCTAAGCTGATAATTTATAGTTGCATTATACCTGGACAGCCAGTCCATCCTTAGGATTACGTCATACGAACTCATGGGGATTACAATCAAATTACTCTTCAAAATCTCATCCCTAATCTTTATTTTACAAGCTTTACATATACAATTCACATACACCCGCTCTAAGGGTGAAGCTATAACTAGGGGTTCATCAAACTCTTTTATCTCTAATCCTAAGGCATGTACGAAAGAACTTGAAATGAGAGAATAAATGACACTAGTATCGAATAAAACATGAGCTAGTAACTGAGCAACTAGAATCATACCGTCGGGTGAAGCTATAACCAGGGGTTCATCAAACTCTTTTATCTCTAATCCCAAGGCATGTACAAAAGAACTTGAAATAAGAGAATGAGTGGCACCGGTATCGAATAAAACATGAGCTAGTGACTTAGAAACTAAAATCATACCGTCGACAACCGCGTTACTGGTTTAGGCATCTAAACTTCCTATCATCATCGAATGAACCTGAACTGGAGCTTTCCCTTTTCCTCTACCAACATTACTAGGAACTGGTTTAGTTGGCTGATATTGCTACGATGGTGATGAATGCACACTAGCTGAACTCGGCGCTTAGTATTGAGGGGCATTGTGCTAAAAGTTTTACGGCCGATGTACTTGCGCTGGGTATGGTTGTTGCTGAGGAGAGAACTGACGGAACTGAAGCTGAGAAAACTGCTGAGAGTGGGGTAAGGTCTGAGGTTAAGGCTGACGACTGGCTCCTTCTCTGGCCTGAAGTCCTAGGCGAGCACTCCTGATCGGGCAATTCCTCTTGATATGTCCTGGTTGCTGGCAATAGTGGCAGTGAAAGCTATAGGGGTTGTTGCGCATGTTGCTAGATGAACTACTGCTACCACTATTCACGCTACCCTGTTTGTTCTTTCCCGGAGTTGGTCGACTATTGGTGCTCCTCCTGCCGTTCCTCTATGGTCCTCCTAACGTCTTGGCTCGATTCTCATAGTACTATGCATAGTCATTTTCCACAAATATAGCTGCTGACACGAGCTCATCAAAATTCATGAGTCGTAGGGCAACTGCCTGCTGTCAAATAGAAGTCTTAAGCCCTTCTTGCAACTTGATACACTATCACGCTCCGATGCCATTGAAAATGGAGCAAACCTGGCCAGCTCATTAAACTTCGCTTCATATTTCCAAACTGACATATCACCCTGTTGTAATCTATAAAACTCAACCGCCTTCTAATCTCTATATCCTTGCGGAAAGTATCGATCGTAGAACAACTCCTTAAACTTGTCCTAACTGATGTTTCCATTGTTCTCCAAGCTTTTAGCTTGCTTCCACCAAGTATTGGCACCACCTTCGAATTTATAAGCTGCAAACTCCACACGATATTCCACTGGCACGCCAAGAGTATCTAAGTGTTTCACAATCGAGTCTAACCAATACTCAGCCACTTGTGGGTCCCTATTTCCGTCGAAGGTTGGAATAGACGCATGTCATAACTCTTTAAAGTATGCATGTCGACGACAAGCCTTAGAATCCTCCGATCTTGCCCTGGTTGCCATCTGTCAGAATGTAGCAAACATGGCCCTCATGATGCCCTCATCATTTCCAAACTCGGCGTCAGTTGTCGAGCAACATCTAGGTGCCATTCTCTCATTTTTGGAAATAAAATTTAGACTGTCAGTGGTATTTCATTGTCATACCTATGTGTGCACAATTCCCAAGGTTTATAACCTTGAACTCTGATACCATTCTGTCACGTCTCGTAGTACGGGAGGTGACGTGATAGTTTAATTAAGTTAATTAAGTGAAAATTTAGTTTAAAAAAACATGAGTTTAAGCATTTAAATTAATTATGAAAATGTGAAAATTTTAAAATCTTTTTAGAACAAGCATTTATAATAATTAAGCAATTAAGAATATCAAAGTAAACAATAAGAAAGTAATAAAGAAATAAAAAGAAACGAGATTGGGTCTCACTGACCCACATCTTGTGCACACACATAGTACTGGCAATATCATGTTACAACCACAGTCCAAGTAAAGAAAGAGAGTTAAAATATTACATGACTTGATTTTTATAATTTAAATAACCTACTAATTCAAAAGAAGAAATTAATCATTTTTGAAATTCGAGAAACATACTAAATTAGGGTATACACTATAGATATATTTACAAAATTAATAAAAATAATTAAGCATCAAAATGCATAGTTTTGTCATCAGTAATCTATGCAATATACCACCAAAATTGTTAATAAAAAAGTGGGGGAAAAGAGAAATACTGGAGACTTAGAAGATTAAATATATCATTATTTTATTTATGCTTTAACTTGGAAAAATGGTACGACACAATGGTTACATAAGTCTTTTTTTTTTTTGCTACATCTGAAATCGAAGCTGCATGCATGGTCAAACTTAGAATAATGTACCTTTTCATGACATGTTCATGAACATGATCTCGATGAATATATATAAGATGCACAAAAGAAGTAAAAAGAAATTACATCACATAGTAGGCAAAACTCTCTTGTATTTGTATGTATCCTTCCACTAAAGCCTCTCTGATCATTAGATATCCTTAATCTAAGGACACTTCCTCAGATTTTTTTTTTAATTTTCCCCCTTTTTTTTGTCATTATTCATTTCAGGTGCGTTATAAGGTCTCCAGCATAATGATGCGCTACGGTCTAGTTGATGGTTGCAAATATTAATATATATATATATATAATGGATTTTATATATCTAGAAGAAATTTCCTCTTTTGTCAATGTTTGGTCATGAAATTGAACAACTTCAGCTTGTGATTTTTGGAAGTTTATTTAGTATAACTACTATTTTAATAGCATAATCATCACTTAATTAGATTTTTTTGCTGATTAAGTGAAAATTTTTTCTCGTTTCATGTACGTACTATATTATTTCAGTGACATTATCATTGCATGCATGTATTTATTATCCCTGCGCAACAAATTGTTCCTTTCGTTTCAGTGAAGACACCAGTATTGACAGTACCATTATGAGAAAACAAGAATTCTGGAATTCCAATAGTATAATTGTTATTTTGTGACCCCAAAACCCACTCAAAGTCAAAGGCAAAGGCAGAAAGGTAGGGCCATGGCGCTTGAAAGCAACACCGCGGCGGTCCAATTCGAAGAAACCTTTCTAGCGCCGCGGCGCTACGATTCGGTCTGATCATGTATTTCATATTTTTACGCGTTTTTGGGTTATTTTGGGCTAGAGTTTGAGTTCTAATACATATAAATACGTCATATTCTCTATAGTTTATAGAGAGACACATTAGATAGTCAAAAAGAGTCACAAAACTTCATAGAGATCATAGTGTTGAGAGTGATACAAGTGGTATCAGAGCTTTGGCTTGGATTTACAATGGCAACCATGAAATTTGATATTCTGTTGTTGGATCGCACAACGAGGTTTTCTCTATGGCAAGTGAAGATGCGGGTTGTTCTGGCACAGATGGACGCTGATGATGCGCTATTGGGTTTCGATAAGATGCCCTCATCATGGTCAAAGGAGGAAAATGAGCATAAGGACCAAAAGGTTTTGTCCCAAATACACCTTCATCTGTCAAATCAGATTTTGTAGGATGTACTGAAAGAGAAGACTACTGCTGTTTTATGGCTCAAACTGGAGCAATTATGCATGATCAAGAGTCTGACTAGCAAAATTTATTTAAAACAACGTCTATACTCTCACTGAATGTCTAAAGGTACGTCTTTTGAGGATCACTTAACTGTGTTTAAGGAGATTGTATCTGATTTGTATCTGATTTGGGTTAATTTTATTATGTTCACTGCCTTCATCGTATGCCACATTTAGGGATACTATCTTGTATAGTCGGGACACTCTTACCCTAGATGAGGTTTATGAGGCTTTATTTTCTAAAGAAAAGATGAAGCAGTTAGTGACTAGATCTGAAACACAAGGAGAGGGTCTAGTTGTTAGAGGTAGAACCCAAGAGAGAAGTTATAGGACTGAGATTAGAGGTAGGTCTAAATCCAAAAATAAGAAGAAGTTCTGTAACTATTGCAAGAAGAAATGGCACATTAAAACTGAGTGTTATAAGCTACAGAATAGAAACAAGAGGGCTGAAAATCAGAAGGGGAAGAAACTGGATGCTGGTAAGGCTAGTGTCATTGAAGAAGGCTCTGGTGGTGAGCTTTTGGTAATTTCTTATGGTGATTCTAAACCCTATGAGGATTGGGTTCTTGTCTCTGCATGTACGATTCATATGTGTCCCAACCGGGACTGGTTTTCAACATACGAGACGGTTCCTAAGGGTTCTATTTTGATGGAAAATAACGCCCCATGCAAGGTTGCTGGTATTGGTACTGTTAGTATTAAGATGCATGATGGTGTAGTGAGGACACTAGGTGATGTAAGGCATGTCCCTGATCTTAAAAGGAATTTAATTTCCTTAGGTACTCTTGATGCTAAAGGATACAAGTACATCAGTGAAGGTGAAGTTTTGAAAGTCAGTAAAGGCGCTCTTGTGATGATGAAGGGGCAAAAGAAGACTGTTGGTTTGTATGTTTTGCAGGGTACTACAGTTGTTGGTGATGCAAAAGTTACTACATGCACTATGTCTGATAGTAATCTCACTAAGTTATGGCATATGTGACTGAGGCATATGAGTGAGCTTGGGATGATAGAACTAAGTAAGCGAGGATTGTTTAATGGACAATGCACATGTAAGATGGAGTTCTATGAGCACTGTGTTTTTGGAAAGCAGAAGAGAGTTTGATTTGGCAAAGGCATTCACAACACAAAAGATATTTTGGAGTATGTTCACTCTAACCTTTGGGGACCGTCTACTGTTCCTTCTTATGGTGGTGCTAATTATATGCTTACCATCATTGACGACTATTCCAGAAAGGTATGGACATTCTTTTTTAAGTAGAAGAATGATGTCTTTGCTACATTCAAAGATTAGAAGACCATAGTAGAAAAGCAGATCGGTAAGCCTGTTAAACATCGCCACAATGATAACGGCTTGGAGTTTTGTTCAAATGAATTTAATGCCTTCTATAAATCAGAGGGAATTCTGAGGGACTTAACAATCCGACATACTCTGTAGCAAAATGGTGTGACCGAGAGGATGAACAAGACGTTGATGGAGAAAGTGCACTGCATACTCTCTAATGCTAGGCTACCTAAGTTATTTTGGGCTAAAGCCGCTTTTACAGCTTAATATTTGGTCAATCACTCTCCCTCCATCGCTATTAACAAGAAGACACCACAAGAGATGTAGTTAGGAGAACCTACAGATTACTTAAATTTAAGAATTTTTTGCTGTCCTGCTTATGCTCATGTTGACAATGTAAAGTTAGAGCCTAGATCCATGAAGTGCATATTTCTTGGTTATAAGTTGGTGTTAAAGGCTATAAGTTATGGTGCCCAAAAACCAAGAAAGTTATTATTAGTAGAGATGTTATGTTTGATGAGACTTTCATGTTACGTGGGACATCTACTATAGGGTCTAGTGATGTTGATCAGGAGAGATCTCCCAGACAGGTGGAGTTTCAGATTGAGACAGGTACATCATTCGATTCGAATTTTCAGTCAAGTTCAGAGAGTCAAGGCAATGGTGCTTCCCCATCACCATCACCACCGCAACCACAATACTCTATTGCTAAGGATAGGTCGAGGAGAGATGTTAGGCCTTCATAGAGGTATGCCGAGGCCAACTTGGTGGCTTATGCTTTATCAGTGGCAGAAGGTATTGAGTCTGGTGAAGAACCTTCTACCTATTCAGAGGCGGTAAATTCAGTTGACTATGGTAAGTGGATGATTGCTATGCAGGAAGAGATGGAATCCCTACATAAGAATAGCACATGGGATTTGGTGAAGTTACCCAAAGGGAAGAAAGCTGTTCGCTACAAATGGGTATTTAAAAGAAAAGAAGGCACACCGGGAATTGAAGATGCTAGGTACAAGGCTAGACTGGTTGCAAAAAGATACAGTTAGATTCTAGGTGTTGACTTTATAGATGTTTTTTCTCCTGTGGTTAAGCATAGCTCAATTCGAGCCTTGCTTGGTATTGTGGCCATTCATGATCTTGAGCTTGAGCACTTAGATGTGAAGACTGCATTTTTGCATGGAGAACTCAAGGAAGACATTTACATACAGCAACCCAAAGGTTTCATTGTTACAGATAAAGAAGACGATGTTTGCTTGTTGAAAAAGTCTCTTTACGATTTGAAACAATCTCTTAGGCACTGGTATAAGAGATTTGACTCATTTATCATCGCTCATGAGTTTAAGAGGAGTAGTTATGACAGTTGTGTCTACTTCAAGAAGGGTGATGATGGGTCCTTTGTTTATTTGCTCTTATATGTTGATGATATGTTGATTGCTGCTAAGGATAAAGAAGAGATTAAGAAGTTAAAGGCTCAACTCAGTAGAGAGTTTGAGATGAAGGACTTGGGTGTTGCCAAGAAGATTCTTGGCATGGAGATTTTGAGAAATAGAAAGGCAGGTAAACTATATCTGAGTATGAATGGATACATTGAAAAATTTTTGCACAGGTTCAACATCCAAAAAGCAAAACTAGTGAGCACTCCGTTAGCAGCATATTTCAAACTTTCAGCTGTGTTAGCTCCACAGTCAGATGATGAAATTAAGTACATGTTACGTGTTCCGTACTCTACTGCAGTCGGTTCTCTCATGTATGCTATGGTATGTTCTCGCCCAGATTTATCATATACAGTTAGTACAGTTAGTAGACACATGGCAAATCCAGGTAAAGAGCATTGGAAAGCAGTGCAATGGATTCTCATATACTTGCGTGGTACTACTGATGTTTGTTTGCACTTTAGGAGGACTAGGGATGGTGTTGTGGGATACGTTGATTCTGATTATGCTGGAGACTTGGATAAAAGGAGGTCGCTTACTGGGTATGTGTTTACAGTTAGTGGTTGTGCTATCAGTTGGAAGGCTACATTGCAGGCTATTGTTGCCTTGTCTAAGGCTAAATATATGGCTATTACAAAGGCTTTTAAAGAAGCTATTTGGTTGAAAGGCCTATTTGGAGAACTCAGTGAAGATTTGAAGACTTCTATGGTGATGTGTGGCAGTCAGAGTGCTATTTTTCTTACTAAAGATCAAATATTTCATGAGAGGATGAAGCACATTGATGTTCGTTATCACTTTGTTCGTGATATTGTTGCTCGTGGTGATATTGTTGTGAGAAAAATCAGTACACATGATAATCCTGCCGATATGATGACTAAGTCGTTACCTACAGCTAAGTTTAAGCATTGCTTTAACTTGGTTGGAGTTCATGCTCGTGCCGGTTAGTTGCCCGTTGGGGCTTTGTGGAAGAGATGGAGAATTTGGTTAATCACATGTTGGAGTTCTTTATGGTGGATTTTGTGTCAAGGTGGAGATTGTTATTTTGTGACCCAAAACTCACTCAAAGGCAAAGGCAGAAAGGTAGAGCCGCAGCGCTTGAAAGTAGCGCCACGGTGCTCCAATTCAAAGAAACCAGTGCCGTGACGCTAGAAAGTAGCGTCGTGGCACTCCGATGCAGCCTAATTTGTATTTTTATGTTTTTATGTGTTTTTGGGTTATTTTAGTTTAGGGTTTGAGTCCCCATACATATAAATACGTCATATTCTCTATAGTTTACAGAGAGACACATTAGAGAGTCACAAAGAGTCACAAAATTTTATAGAGATTATAGTGTTGAGAGTGATACAGAGAACTCAGTCTTGTGAGTTTGTGATTGATTGAGTGAGTGAATTTCTATATTTGAGCGCTCTAAACACTGTTGTAATTTCTGTTTTGTGATTAGTAGATTGCTTCTCTTCTGCCCGTGGTTTTTTTTACCCTTCATTAGGGTTTTTTTACGTAAAATCTTGTGTGTAATCTTCTCTTTATTTCTTGTTGCTTATTGCTTTGATTTCTAACAACTATTATGGAAACAAGGAATTTATAATGTTTTCTCTCATATAGATATATATGTGTGTGTGTATAGAAAAAAAGAAAGATCAAAGGGGGGGCTAAATATAAAGAAGATAGCAAGTTCACTTTAATTAATCCTCAAGCAATAGACAACAATGAACCAAGCAAAAATTTTGCAGCTTTAGTGAATGTTTGGCGTTTGGTTCAAATTAAAGCGGTACCTAACATTATGACGCTTTAAGGCCAAAGATGGAAAATATGTAAAGGAAAGATTCCCTAAAACTAATACCTCATAAAGGGTATAGACAAGGTCACATGGATCTTAGGTGGGGGTAGGCACAGAAAACTAGAATTGATTTTTTATTTTTTTTTTCTCATTGCAAATTCAATTTGGACGGCAGTCACGTTACACACACATAATAGTGCCTTGTCCTCTCTCACTCTAATAATTAGGTGGGCTGGCTAGTAGAGTCACTTTAACCATTATTAGAGTACTTTTTAATTTGCCTTACTTTGAGTTAACCTAAATAAAAGTGATTGAATGATTAAAGGTCACCACGCTATTGCATGTATTACCCCCCATGGCAAGTGATCAGTTTTACTATCTTACTCATCATGATTATTCGTTCAGTAGAGAACGAAGGGAAGCGAATTTAACTTGACGGGTGTGAAATTAGTTAATCTCATAAAAGTATCCAACCTTCAACGTACTTCAAGAAAAAAGAAAAAAAAAAGAAAAAAAAAAACCTTGATGTAGGACCGGATACAAAAGAGAGAATAGAGAGAATTCATAAAGGAGAATAGAACCAAAATAAAGGAGAAACATAACCAGACGAGAACCAAATTCGAGGGAGAATAAAAACTAAAGAGGAAAACCACTAATAAAACTTATAATCATCTAAAGTATCTATAGTGATCTAAGCCAGCAAAGAGATAATCTTAAATAAATTTAAAATAATCCTACAAGATAAATAAAAATCTATATTCAAAATTAAATACTAAAGATAAAATGAAATCCTCATAGATAGTTATATGTTCTAATCTCATACTACAGTCTATAAATAGCCATCAAATTTATATCAAGTCCCATGAAGCACACCTCAAGCAGCTTTCTTCCCTAACAACCTAAGAAAGAAATGACGTTAAGCACATTCATCATCATCTTCTTTTCGTTCTCTAATATTTTCCTCGGGAGCGCCTCCATCCTCAGCACACGATGTGGAGATCAAGCAAACGGTACTTTATGTCCAGACTTCCTATGCTGTAGCCGTTTTGGGTTTTGTAACACCACAGAAGCCTGGTGTGGGTCTGGATGTCAAAGCCAATGTTAGAGCCAAGAAAGGAGTGATGGCCGTTGTGGACCAGAATATGGCTATTCTCCATGTGGAAAAAATAGATGTTGCAGTATATTTGGATGGTGTGGTGCTTGTAGTTCCTATTGTAATGGAGGAAATTGCCAATACCGTTGTTGGTATTTCTCCGATTCTCCATCCGGAAACAAGCTGGAAAGTGCTATTAGCAAGATTCTTAGCAAATCACTTTTCGATGAAATGTTTATGCACCGAAAAGATTGCCCAAGTCAAGGATTCTACAGCTATGATGCTTTTCTCAGTGCTGCTGCGTCTTTTCCCAGCTTCGGTAACACTGGTGATCTTGCAACTCGTAAGAGAGAGCTTGCAGCTTTCCTTGCTCAAACCTCTCAAGCAACCACAGGTTAACTAATTAAACATTATCTAATTTGTTCTTATCTTTTATAAGATAGTTAAGGGTTAACATAGTTTACGATTACTTGCTTTGTAGGGCGCTGGCTTGATTCAAAAGACCCACATGCATGGGGATATTGTCACGTCAATACCACCGTTGCAATTGGTGCTGGTACATATGAGAATGATATTTATTGCACATCCCCTAAATTTCCATGCGCTTATGGTAAAAAATATAATAGCCGTGGACCAATTCAACTCACTTAGTAAGTATCTCATCTTCAGAATTTTTAGTATTTCCATTATTAGCATTGGATGTTTCGTTGACAAACGTTTTCATTGTCTGATCAGCAACTATAATTACGGGCTTGCTGGAGAAGCTCTCGGATTGGATTTAATAAACGATCCTGATTTGGTGGCAACAGACCCAGTTGTATCATTCAAGACAGCTCTATGGCTTTGGATGACTGAACATGACAATAAGCCTTCATGTCATGAGGTTCTCGTCAAAGCATCGGATTCGAAACCTAGTCGAGTCCTAAGCTACGTTCATGTGATTAGCAACATAATTAACGGTGCTTCTGGACGCCTTAATGCTCTCGGCACCGACAGTGTCACTGGTAGCGTTGGATACTACAAAAGGTACTGTGACATGCTGGAAGTGAGTTTTGGGGATAACTTAAGCCTTTGGTTTGAAGATATGCGTTCCTCGGAAGTTTCCAACATCAAAATGCCTGTCCTGTAATGCCATATAAGAAGATTAAAATGGTGGCTCAGCTTATTAGTTGAGCTTGTCCGGTAATCTTCTACCAATGTCATATATATGAATGGTAACCTCTAGGCTCCTATAATATAAGTCGTAATGTTTTAAAAAGTGACTCAACTTAGTGTTTGAGAGCTTGATATAATTATGAAATAAAGGAGCCATCTGTGTAATTTATGTTTGGAATAAATGAAAATGTTCTTCTACGTTCTAATCTGTTATCTTTAATTTGGAGAACATGGCCAATTATAGCTCGCATCATATTGACTAGTCTCTCTTTATGGGAACGTCTAAGAGGATTGAAAGTTAGCATGAAGGAATCCCGTTTGGACAGTTTAGGATTGTAATTTTACGTGTTCATTGCTCATTTCGACTCACACCTTGTGGTAGATATTTCAGTTGTCTTCCCTCGTTCTCCGGATGTGCGACCTCCCATAACACACTTAGCAAAACTAAGGGGAGATGCTATTGAAATTTCTACAAGAAAGGGTTGTTTTTGAACAAATAACAAATACATTGTAGGGTGAGGAGTGAAGGTTGATAATAGTTTTCCATGCATACATCTACATTATATGTTTGTACTATTGGGGAATTAGGCACCTCCTAATTCTAAGGATGGCAAAAATGAATAATTGCATAAAAAAAATTGGAGAAAAGAAGAAAAGAGAGACACCAAATTTTTATACAGGTTTGTCCAAATTTGAGACTACGTCCTGTTTTCGCTCGCTGCAGATTCCACTATGATGAAGGAGATTACAGATTACAAGAGACATTTATCACACACTCTCAAATAGCGTTTCCTAAATCTCTCTTCTACCTAGCACCATTTGTGGGAATTTTTTCTCTCAACAATGGAGCTCTCACAAAATATATCTCACACAAAATAATGCCACTCACACAAAGTCACACAACCCTAGCCACCTTATGTCAATTTATACTCCAAAGAAGAGAAAAAATAACAACTAATGAGAAAACCTAGTAGTTTCCCCTTTTTGGGGCATTTGAATTCGACTTTGACTCAAAAATATCTCAAGAAACCAAACTTCGGGTGCCGCGGCACTTGTTTGCACTCGGGCGGGCGCCACGATGCTAGGCCACTACCCCACTTTCTCTTTTTTTTTCTTCTCCTTGCTTTGCTAGGATTGATTCAGCTCCACATTGCAACAATCTCCCACTTGGAGACTAATCAATCACCACTTCTCCCCTGTAGCTGCAATAACTTCTTACGCCTCATGGAGAAGTCCAACTAAAGTTGCGCACAACTTTAGTTTCTCGATCGGAACCGTCTTGGTGAGCATATCTGCTGGATTCTGATTTCCAAGAATCTTCTCAAGCTTTAACACCCCATCTTCCAATTGTATATGCTTCGTTTTAGCATGAAATGCGAGATTTTTTGCGAAGTGAATGGTGCTCTGACTGTCACTGTATAATGCACTCCTTTCCTACTTGTGACCTAGTTCTTTCAGAAATGACTGCAACCAAATCATCTCATTGTTGTTTCTGTCACTGCCACATACTCTGCTTCTATTATAAAGAGTGCAACTATCTTTTGCAGCTTCGAGACCCAACTAATTGCAGTACTACCCAAAGTGTAGACATAACTGGTGGTACTCTTTCTGCCATCAATGTCTCCAGCCATATCAGCATCTATATAGCCTTGTAGTCTCAAGTCTGACTTCTTAAAACACAGTGCTAAACCCGCAGTACCTCTCAGATATTTGAGAATCCACTCACTGCCTCCCAATGCTGCTTACCTGGATTGCTTATGTACCTACGCACAACTCCTACTGCATGTGCAATGTCTGGTCTGGTACACACCATGACATACATGAGACTGCCTATTGTTGAAGCATAAGGCACCTTGGCCATTTGGTCTCGCTCCTGCTCCGTGGTCAGTGATTGCTCCTTTGACAACTTGAAGTGACTGGCCAAAGGAGTACTCACAGGCTTTGCATTACTCATGTTGAATCTACTAAGCACCTTTTCAACATATTCTTCGTGTGATAGTTTCAGCCCATTATTGTTTCTCGTTATTCTCATCCCAAGGATTTGTTTTGCAGTACCCAAATCCTTCATTGCAAACTCCTTAGATAGCTCCTTCTTCAGCTTGTCAATCTCCTGTTTGCAACCTCCTACTATCAGCATATCATTGACATATAGCAACAATATAATGTAGGAGTCACCAAAATTCTTCACATAACAATAGTGATCTCCCTAACACCTCAAGAAACCATTGCTGCACATAAAACTGTCAAACTTCTTGTACCACTGCCTGGGAGCTTGTTTAAGGCCATACAAGCTCTTCTGAAGTTTGCACACCAAGTTCTCCTTACTCGGTACTTCGAAACCTTGTGGCTGCTTCATATAGATCTCCTTCTCCAAATCACCATGGAGAAAGGCCGTCTTAACATCCAATTGTTCCAAGAACAAGTCTTCATTTGCCACTAGCGCAAGTACCATCCTGATCGTGGTTAATTTCACCAACGAAGAAAAAATCTCATTAAAGTCGATGCTCTCTTTCTGTTGAAAGCCTTTTACCACCAGCCTTGCCTTGTACTATTTGCTGCCATTACTTTCATCTTTTATCTAGTATACCCATTTATTATGTAAGGCCTTTTTGTCCCGTGGTAACTCTATCAATTGCCATGTCTAATTGGACATTAAGAAATCCATCTCATCCCTCATGGCTAACTCCCACTTGACTGAATATTTAGCCTATACAGCTTTATCATAACTCTTTGATTCACCTCTGTCGGTCAACAAGATGTAATGCAGAGAAGGGGAGTATCTCTATGATGGTCTGATAGTCCTGCTAGACCTCCTGACTGGAATGGCAGGAGTACTCTGGTTTCCTTCTAGAGCTATATTCTCTTGATCTTCAACTTCTGGATTTTGCATCTCCACTTCAGGAAGATCCTTCAATGGAATCACCTTAGGCTTCTTTCCTTCAAAACTTGAATTTCTAGAGTCACCGCTATCTCTGTCCTTGTACAGAAAACCTTCATTGAAGATAACATCCTTGCTCTTGATAATCTTTTGATTTTGGTCATCCTAGAAACAATAACCAAACTCAAGTCCACCATAGCCAACCAGAAAACACTTCTTTGACTTTGCATCAAGTTTACTTCTAGCAGCAAGATCAATATGAACATAAGAAACACATCCAAATACTCTCACGTAAGAGAGATCAACCTTTTTGTCGCTCTATACTTCTTCTGGTAGCTTGAACTTCAGTGGTGTGGATGGACTTCTGTTGATCAAATGAGCTGTTGTGTTAATTGCCTCAACCCAAAGTGACTTTGGCAGCCCCGCATGCAACCTCATGCTTCTAGCACACTCATTTAGAGTTCTGTTGATCTTCTCAGCTACACCATTTTGCTATGGTTTCCCTGGAATGTTTTCTTCATCTTTATTCCATTCTCAGAACAGTACTGCCTAAAGTCATCATCTAAGTACTCTCCCCCATTGTCAGACTGTAAGCACTCCACCTTTAAATCTGTCTTGTTCTCCACCATGGCTTTTTGTCTCTTAAAAGCATCAAAGACATCAGATTTGTTTTTCAGAAAGTAAACCCATACCTTCCTGCTTGAGTCATCAATGAATGTCACATAGTAATTTACGCCAACAAGGGAAGTCACCAGCGTAGGCCCCCACACATCACTGTGAACTAGCTCTAACTTCTTGGACTTAGGCTCTCTACCTATTGTTAAGAAGCTAACTCTCTTCTGTTTGCAAAAGATGTAGGTTTCACACAAACTGTGATCAATAGTTTTCAATCCTGGTAGTTTTCTTTTACAGTGAATCACCTTCATTCCCTTCTCACTCATATGACCAAGCCTATAATGCCATAGCTCAGTATTGACAGTAGAATCAGCAATTGCTATGGTATCTTTATAGGTAGAATTAATATAGAGAGTTCCAACTTTGCATCCCTGAGCAACAACCATCGCTCCCTTAGTGACTTTCCAACCTCCACAACTGAAGGTCACTTTATGTGCTTCGTCATCTAGTTGCCCCACCAAAATCAAGTTGTGCCACCAAAATCAAGTTGTGCATTAGTTTGGGAACATGTCTCACCTTATGAATCTTCCACACAGGACCATTAGGCATTTTTAAATTGACATCTAATGCCAACAATGTCCAAAGGTTCACCATCTGTAAGATAAACCTTACTATGATTTTTGGCAACATTATTTTTTTTCAAGACATGACGATGTGAAGTAGTGTGGAATGATGCTCCTGAATCTTTCACCCACAAATCAAAAGAATTGTCAACAAACAAGATTAAGGCATCTTGTGCATCTTCTGTGGCAGCATTTACAGTGTCATTATTCTTGTCTTCATTCTTCCTTGGAGCCCTGTAATTCTTCTTCAAGTGGCCGGTTCTCCCACAATTCTAATACTCCATAATCTTACTGTTCCTTAACTTGCTTCTCTCATTCCTCAACTTGCCTCTCATGCCATTATCCTTGTTGGAATGTCTCTCAAGTTTTCTGCCCCTATTATCAACATTAAGGGCCGAGTTTGATGTAGAAGCTTCACCTGAATCCTTCTTGCGAACTTCTTCCGCTAGAATAGAGTTTTTGACATCAACAAACTTCAGTTTTTCATTCCCAATTGAATTGGTAATTGCCACCCTCATGGGTTCCCAACTATTTGGTAATAAGGCCAAGAGGATTAGGGTATTGATCTCATTATCAAATTTAATCTCTACCGAGACCAATTGGTTCAAGACGGTGTTGAAATTGTTCAGATGCTCTACCACCGAGGCACCTTCAAGCTTTTTTAAATTAAAGAGCTTCTTTATAAGATGTGCCTTGTTATTGGCTGAGGGCTTCTTATACCTCTCTTAGAGAGCCTTCATCATCCCTGTTGTAGTATTCTCCTTCGTAATGTTCTGAGCCATATTCTTTGACAGGGTCAAACGGATCACACCCAACACCTGTCTATCAACGAAATTCCACTGCTCCTCTATCTTGTCTGTGAAATCTTCTCCGATCCTAAGCTGGAATCCGCCCAGAGGGGAAAAGGTTTTAAAACAAGTAAAATATGAGCGAAAGGCTCAGTATTCTCCTTCGTAATGTTGTGAGCCACATTCTTTGACAGGATCAAACGGATCACACCCAACACCTATCTATCAAGGAAATTTCACTGCTCATGTGTCCTGTCTGTGGACTCTTCTCTGATCCTAAGCTGGAATCCGCCTAGAGGGGAAAAGGTTTTAAAAACAAGTAAAATGTGAGCGAAAGGCTCAGTAGGACTATATTTTGAAAAGCATTTAACTTTAAAAGGAAAATTTCATTATTCAAGGGATTATTAAGAGAATAGACTTGAATAAAAGAACAAATAAATAATATTAATCTTACCAAAACCATTTATTGGTCGACTAGAAAGAATATTATTTCCTTTTTCCTGGGCAAACCATGTATGTAACACCACCGTAGTGGCTCAGCTGGGTTTCAGGACCTGCCCCCAAGGTCGCACGCTACACGACCCGATCTCTGATATGGCATCATGCCCTTCTATATACATATATTTCTATAATTAAATAAAATCTCTTTTTACCAAGTATTTTTATTTACATTCATTATGGAGGTTTATTATGAAAATCACCTAAATCTACTGTTTGTAAAAACAGTTGATGAAAATCCCTTTTTAATCATTCATTGAAAACTTCTTGAATGAAAATCATTTTGAGGCCAAAATCTTTTAAAAACCAAGTTACCAAGGAAAGGGGTAAAAGTCCTACCTCAATACTTGTGCTGGTGTCCCACACCGTAAATCTCGATCCGCTATACATTAGCTCTGCAGATCCCCAAACACCTTAAATATGAACAAAATCTATCAGTTTCTAGCTTAAGTTATTCTACGTTACTAAGCTATTTCATGGTGTCCTAGTGTGCTATTGTAGTTATAAAATCATATTATAGCGTTAAAATCTCAATCGGGATTCAGAACAGTGAAAACGAGTGAAAAATAACAAAACTTCACCATGCCCGATCGGCCTTCCAGTCACCCTAGTTCGGCAGGCCAAACTGCACAATTCGACAGGCCGAACTACACAGTTTGGCCTGCCATAAAACCAGGTCCGGTCGACCGAACTTTTCCAGGTTCGGCTTGCCGGACGTGTGAATCCAGCCTACCAAACCCATGAATCTGGCCTACCGAACACAAAGTTTGGCCTGTCGAACTAGAAAATTCTAGAATTTTTCAAGCACGGGTTTTGGGCCTCCTCGAGCCCAAATCTTCATTTCAACCTATTTTTCTCAGTTCTCAAGCATGGAAATCAATCACAGATGGTAGAAAAACATTATAAAACACTTTTAAGCTAAATTAAACAAGATTTGCACAATGATTTTGAAAAATTCCAAAAATGAAGAAAAATAGAAAACTTTGATTCAAATCCGTTTTTGTTCAAACTGAGCTTAAATTCTAGTTGTTTTAAGTTTGTCAAACTTGGATTAAGAGTTTCCTATGCTTAAATGTACTTAGATTTCTAACTACCAAGAAAATTGAAAAGTTTTGAAATTTAAAAACTAACCTTGAATTCAAGCTTCAAATTGTGTTTTTGATTGTTCAATCACGTCCCCAAGACTCCAATCCACTAATCCAAAGCTCAGGCTTGATTTTTGATTCAAAATTTTGGAAAGAAATTGAGAGAGAAAGAGAGGCAGAGAGAAGAAAGAGACGAGCAAGAAAGAGTGAGAGTGAGAGAGAGTTGAGAGCGAGGGAGAGTGGAAAAGTGAGAGAAATAAATAGAGAAAGGGAGGGACAGTTTGCTGCGGGAAAATCATGTGCAGCACACTAATTTCAAATGGGACATGTTTAATATTTGACAAATTGTTTTGTTTCAAGATTCAAAATAACAATTAAAAATTATTAGAAATAATTAAAAACCATTAAAATAATAAAAAAATTAATTTAGAAATTTCATAAAATAATCAAATTAAGTTAAAAACATTCATTATGGCACACCAATCCATCATTTTACACTCTAGTATCACTTAATTAATTTTAGGGCGTTACAACTTCATTTCATGTTTTACGAGTTTTACATTCTATTTTAATTCTTACTAAGACCATGGTAAAGATCAATGGCGATCAACAACTCCATTTCTATAATCAAGTTATTCAAATCATAATTGTGTTAGTTATTATTCACTATGTTAATAAATTTAATTAGTTATGTGGGTTGACAAGATTGCCAGCATGTTTAGGTTGACAAATTTTAACACATTTAATTGATATGTCTTCTTTGGGTTGATATTTTTTTGTTTATAAACAAGTTCATACAAACACAATTTGTTAACAAAAACCGCGACCTTTTATCTTTTAGTACAAAATGTTGTAACGTCCTCTACTGTAGAAAGCCCTAGCGTATGTGTATTCATTGTCAAAACCCTGACGTTTTCTCCTTTTTCTATTTTTTAGGAAGTAATCTTACATTTCTAAAATTGTCTAACCACTTGACCTTTAGAAATGACAAAAGGGCAAGATCTCGCTGCAACCCTAGAAAACTGATCATCAAGTTAATTACTATCTTTGAACACTTGCTCTACTAACTCAAAAAAAAAAGAGCAAAGGATATCGAATATAATGCAATCGAACAGTTTGCACAACCCCTTTTGATGCTCAAAAACTGATTGATCGAACAATGTTCCAACGAGAACTTCATACTCCCTTTTATCCACACAAACAATGAACTTTGGTCCCAACAAGTAATGGCGCCTTTCTGTATTGCCAACATAATTGCCATTTGTTATGAAAATATTGCGATAGAAACAAAGAACAAAACACACAGAGAATTTACGTGAAAACCTAAGACCGAAAAAAACCACCGACAGAAGAGAAGAAAATCACTAAACTTGTGAAGATTACAATAGAGGCGTTAGGGAAGCTAAAAATTTGCTAAAAATGATAAAACCCTAATGCAATACATCATATATATATATATAAATATAGACAAAACCCTATGGGCTCAAAAATATAAACTAAACGGCTCAAAAACAACGGTTCATACCGCGAGGGCGCAGCCCCCGCACCCCTGGCGAATTCTGTGGTGGACAAAACCCTATGGACTTAAAAATATAAACTAAACGACCTAAAAACAACGGTCCGTACTGTGAGGGCTCAGCCCCCACACCCCTGGCGAAATCAATGTTGGGCTACAAGGCCTGATCCCTCCGTTACCACCACAGATCTCATGAAAAACTTCGCTTTTGTTTTTCATCACAATTGTCGCATCGTAAACTTTTCGGGTCGGGCCAAACGAGATTTGAGTCACCATACTCTTACACTATCTACTCTCCCTCGTAACATTGTATCAAATGGTCATTAGGAGGCACTTAAATAATTAGAAAAAACAAAAACAAAAAAAACAAACAAACAACAACGACAACGACAACAACAACGACAACAGAGATGATCATATTGATATGATCATGATGATCAAGTAGACATGAATAATCAGCCTGATCAAGTTCAAGATCTAAGATCAAGATAACGATCAACACTTGCTTTTTGTCTGCACACTTGGTAACAACGCATACAAGACAAGACAAGCTCTGGCCGGTCACGTGAAGATGCACGGCCCCCTTGATTATGATTATGAACCTAAGCTGGATTACGTAGAACATGATGATGAATTTGAGTCAGATGACTACTTAACACCATCTCATCAATCTTCGTCAACCAGCACTCCGAAAAGGCATTCTCGGGAACCAATGCCGTCTTCTTGATCCCCCAAAAGTCCTAATCCTAGCAATGCTACTTGTGTTGTAGGCTTAACAAAGTTTCTCAGGCAAGGTAACTGGGGACTCACCTCCAAAAGAGATACGGCAACAGTACGGACTACTTCTCCTCCTCCTCCTCCCCCTCTACAAAAAGAGCAAGGCGGTCAAGCGACAACAACAAGAAGATCAAGAACTCGTCTAGCACCGTTGATCATCATGACAAAGATGATGATCATCCGTCATGGTCCATGGATGAAACAGCAGCAACTGTTAATGACGAAGACGATGGTGATGATGATGATGGAGGTGGCGATCAGGTTTCTGCTGAAGAGGGTGGCAATAAGAATGTTCTTGGTTTTGATCTCAATGAGCTTCCACCTGATTTGGAGGATAGTTGAAGAACTACTTGCAAGTGGTTAGTGGGGTTATTATGATTCCTTACTATATTTAGTACTAGTAGTTTGAATTAGGTGTGCAATTGCTGAACTTTTCCACTTATTTTGATGCTGCTTCTGGGATTCTTTTTGTTACATTCTAATAACAGGGCTTTCATTACATTCTTTCTTTCTTGGGTGTGGGGAAATTAGGGACACTTTTGTCTTTATTTGGTGTTGAATTGATTTTCTCAAACAAACATCCAAAAAGACTCTTCTTCTTTGTTTAGGGTATACAGATTGATGTATATCTCTCTTGTTTCATTTTAAATGAAGTAATAAAGTTTTCTTTCATAGTCTATCATTCTTCAATTCATGGTTTTATTTAATGTTATACTTCTGCTATGTATCTCTTCATGTGGGTTCCGCTTCATACATTGTGAACTTTGATTTTAGGATTCGTCATTTTCAAGTTGGATCATTCAATCATTCATCACTATTTATTAGATTCAATCTGTTAACAAAATAAATCAAGGAGACATTTACTATTACTTCTCAGACGCAACATGATCCTACTTGGCTTAATAACCTTTTTTTATTATTTTCTTTGTAAAACGTCTCTTAGAAACGAGCCACTTTTTTAACGTTTTTTGGTACCCTTTTAACAACCATGCCCAATTAAACGTCTATAACTCTAACTCTAATGAAAAAAAAGGGGGGGACAAAAACAAGAGGATACTATAGAATTATGGATCAACAAGAGATAGGAAGCGTTCTTAAGATTTTGGCTTAAATTCGATTGCTAAATATTTTTCGCACCAATACTAAATTTTATGTGACTAAATAAAATGTGGTCGCCGTTTCTTAAGTTTCCGCCACCAAATTTGGTTGCGAATACTTTCACTCCCTTCCCATTTTTCAGCGACCAGATTTTTGGTCATGTAAACCTCTTTTTGCGAACAAATATTTTTGGGTCTGAATTGTTCCTTGCAAAATGTCAGTTTTCCTGTAGTGAAGTTGGAGATCAACATGATGAGCCTTCATTCAAGATTTTTTAGATATGGATGCATACTTAAGGAGCTCAACTTCTCCGCTTATTGTATTTATTCCTAAAGAATGGTAATCGTCGTCTTTTCCTCTTGGCTTAGACTCATCAGTTTATGCAACAAAGTTGATTTGTAAGATTCGATTGAAGTTATTAGCATTGAGAATGCAAAGTTTTATCGATGAGTTCATATTCGGAGCTCAAGTAGCCTTTGTGCCCAGAAGATGGATTCTATTTGTGCTCATGAGATTAATTAGTGACTCGTGGAAGATAAAAGTTTGCTTGTTATAGCTAAAGCTCGGCACAATTGAACTTGTTATGGCTACTGCTTATGAAAGTAATGAGTGAGGATTTCTGTTTGGAAGTTTTAAAGCTTTTGGTTTCCAAATGAAAGGTTTAGAAATTTTATTTGGCTGGCAGTGTGTGTCTATGATGATGTTGTATTCGATTCTACTAAATGGCCTTCCGTTTGGCTCCGCTGTTCCTCAGAGTGGCCTAAGGAGAACTAGGACAAGTAGAAATGTTGGGGTAAGACTTTCTCTTCCAATGGAACGTTGCTCCCATGTGGCCATTGAGTAGCAGCGGAGTAGTCAGCGATGAGCCCTACCTTCGACTCGCCTTCGTAAATAACCTCGTCATGTGCGAGCAAATAAGTTCTTAACACTAGCTTCTCTCGATCTAGTATTTATTTTACAATTTCTTTAACAACGAAACAACCTTACCATAGAATCTCAGAATCACATCGGGCACTCGTGTACAAGCACTTTACCTTTAATTTTTTTTTTTCCCCCTCAAAATACTTGTATTATTCTAATTCTCACATATAATGAAACCATCAGGCAATATATGGACTTAGCCCTCCGTTGAGGGTGATCTATTATAAATTTTGGTGTGTTTTTTGCTTCAAGACCTTTATTTCATATTTTACGAGATTTATTTTATGAAGGACCATAGCGAGGATCAATGTTCTTTACATTTCATTATTTCTCTTACTAATTGACTCTATTTTCTGATCGACCGTAAACTCCCACGTCTACAATAAACTTCAAAACAATCACAAAATAGTCAATACACCCAAATGGTTAAATCAAACAAGTACAGGGAGATTGATCAAAGCAAAGAAAGCAGCATTGCAGTGACTTTTAATAAAAGCTATACAAATACAGGTCTGATAAGCTGACGATAAAAAACCCAAAACAAAAGCACAAAGAAAACTATAAATTAACGATCATGATATGATGATTCAATTCTCAAAAGAAGTTGGGGTCATAGCCATTGCTAGAAGTAGCCAAAATATAGTAAGCCACAATATGGCCAATGGAACCCCAAGCCAAGACATCAACAATATTGAAACCAACAGGGTCATTTGACTTGAGCAAGTTCACGTACTCCTCAGCCCTCGTGTCGCCCGCCTCGAAGTGCGTGACGCCATTCTGCTCCGGCAAGCCTTGCTTGGCCACGTTCTCTCTTTGGAAGTTGAAGAAGACAAACCTGCCAAGGAAGAGGGACAGCCCTGTGCTAAGGCTTATAACGAGGGGCGGGTTGAGCTCGGCTTTGATGGCGGCGGAGCGGGAGCGGGGGCGGCGGAGGGCTAATTTGGTGTTGGTGGTGGAGGGGAGGGAGAGTTTTGTGGCTTTGAGGCCTTGGAAGGAGATGTTGGACGGTGAGAGTTGTTTTGGTCTCTGGAGGGTGGTTGCCGGAGATAAGAGGGACATTGATGAGGCTGATGCCATTTTTTTTTTTTTTGGGATTTTGAAAATGGCACAAGAATGAAGAAACAAAGATGGAGTTTTGGGGTTTTGAAGATTATTAAAGAAGAAGTTGAGTGGAAAAGATTTGATTATAGACTTTCCACTTGGTGACAAACTACTGATGAAGAAGGTGGCATCTCCAAAGGTTTGTGAGGATGGGAGAGATGCCATAAAGATTTTGGCTGCTGAGTTGGGCTTCTTTCATTTGTTGGTTTTGGATTAGAGATTTTCGGCTTTGTTTCTGGGTGGTCTGAGTAAGATAACATTGGTATGGGTATGGGGCTACCGTACAGAAGGATCCGTGGTGCAATGGTAGCGCGTCTGACTTCAGAGCAGAAGGTTGCGTGTTCGATTGACATCGGGTTCAAATCCCTTAGGATCCCCTTTTTTTTGCGTAAAATTATGATCAAGAAAAACACGTTCTAATGATAGATCTCTCTTTTCTTCTTTCCCTTCTAGTTCTAGCGGTAGAATCCACCTTCTTTTAATTTGCTCGTCTAATTAAGATAAGTATTAATAAAATTTTTAGTTCAAAATAGCATATGTCAAGAACAAAAACACTATTACTTGTGAAAGTTTTACCGTTTATACTATTTGAGTTCAAACCATTACCTTAAACCAATTTCCAAACCCCCTCTACCATTTCGTTCCCTTTTTTACCTTCATCTTTTGTTTCTTAGTTTGTATAAATAATTAAGTTCCTTTTTTATTTCTAACTATTTAAAAACCTTTTTATGCTCCTGGCTCCCAGTGGGTAGACTATACAGTTAATTGGCAAAACAAAGAGTGAACCTGAGACTCAGAAGCACAAGACTTTTTAGCGAACAAAAGAAAGAAAGAAAAACACTAGTAATTGAGTCATTTTAGATCAAAAGAAATCGACCCACTTCATTTCACAAGTTCCCACTAATTCAATGGACCAATGAAATTTCACATACACAAAAAACAGCCTTAATAAGAGATATAATGGCCTTGAACCCCTAAGACACCCTAGTCCCACTAACTTCCTTTTTTGGAACTATCAAGGCCTTTCTAGCCTTCTGTACATCACCTCCCTTTTCAACACTTCAGCCAAGCAAGAAAGAAAGAAAAAACACTAGCAAATCTAAGATTTACACTCTCAAATAAGAGAGTCTAGATATGTGTAGTTCCTGTGTCTACCATACTCGAGAAGACTACCATAAGTGCGGTCCCACACCCCAATGAAGAGTGACTCGGTATCTGGACTGAACGATATGCCGGATATCTCGCCAAAGAAATCAATTTCCTGTTCCTTCTTGTACCTGCTTTTCCCGTCGTAGACGTGCACGAAATCAGCAGGCTCTGCCATTGCCAAGTAACAACCATCAGAAGTATAGCGGAGTGACCGAATAGCTCCAAGGTTGCCCTTTAGGACGGCAACAGACTTGGACGGATTGCGAACGTCCCAAATCCGGCAAGTCTTGTCCTGGTTCCCAGTAGCGAAAGTGACACCGTCAGGGTGCCATGCGGATGCAAATGAGAAATCCAGGTGTCCACATAACAGCATCAATGTCTCCGAAAATAATGAACTCAAATCAGGTGAAGCTCTAGAAGATTTAAAACATAATCAAAAACTTGATTCAAAATTCCAAGTACCTTTCCAGATTGGGAGTCCACCACCATACCATCTGGATTGTCTCCAACAATCACCAGAAGTTTACCGCTAGGACTCAAGGAAGTATGCTGCAAATATGACACACCAAAGGATTCTATAAATAGGCCTAATGAATGTATTTTCAATACAGACAGGAAAAACAAAACAACATGTGAAACTCGAGTAATGAGATCTGTGCATATCAATTATATGATACACCCCCCCACCCTACCAAGTTGCAGCTCAAAAATCTTAAAGCAAAATAACAATCAAGTGTCTCCGTGTTGGCCCTAAAAAATTGGAAGACAATGCAAGAAACTCACATTTACTGGCCAAGGGAAGCGGAAGTGATTAGAAAGCTGAAATTTCTCCATATCGTAATCTCTGACTCCACAGTCATTATTCGAAGATGTGAAGTGAACAGCACCACTGAAAATCAGGCATACATTTGAGGAAAAAAAAAAGAAAAGAAAAAAAAAAAACAAGCAATAAAGATAAAAGCAAAAAGCAAAAAGCAAAAAGAAGGAATTCACCACCTGCGACTCTCAAAAATCTCAATAGCATTTGTTATGGCATTATCATCATAAGTTGTCTTCGAGCAATAGCTAACTCCAGGCCGGTCAAGATTCTGCATTCAAGTTAAAAAGAACAATCCTCCTTTTTTTTCCTGTTCATACGTCTTTTGAAAAGCAACCAAAACAGTTCCCAACGGAAACTATAGAAAGAGACAACAGACATCTCCTATTAAACCTCAGATGTGCCACTCATCTTACACGATTTCATTTTCCCTAATCACTCAAAAAAATTTACACGTACAAACTCACCTTGCAAATAAGTTCCCCTTGAAACCCTCCAGCAACTAGTAGCTTATCTTTGACAGCAAGAGTGCTGACTTGAGTCTCTGTAAATCCTTCCAACAAGCTTCCAGGATGTTTCTACACAGAAAGTTAGTCACATAAATTTAACACTGAAACATAGCCAAAAATCGAATGAATTGACAGGCTTTAAGAAAAATGCAACATCCCAAAGGTCGTATCTTTGAAGACCAAAAAAAATTGATGAGAAGCAACTCACCTCTGAAGGTGCCACATGTCCTGAAACATTGAGAACTTCAGACTTGGTGAAAGTTAATGACGACCAATGCATGACAGAAGAATGTGACATAAGGTAGACATCATGCTTTGAAGTAGCCCAGACCAAGTTCCTCAACTGCATCGCCAAACCAAAAAAATAAACATCAACCACACCAAATCACAGTACCTTTTTTCGAAAAAGACCAATACTTTCTTTTTCCTATATCCCATGTCCAAAATGTAAAAAGCATAGTATGAAGAAATGCAGACTTGCGATCAGCAAACCTGAAAGTGGAGAATGGTTGACTTCACTGATCTTGCATTTCTTCTGAAATCATAGTATGTAGAGCCTTTCTCAGTAATTTTGCAATCCTGCTTACAATGGACAGTAACATTTTCACCAAAACTATTCTGTTGTATCATAATTGAGATTAAACATTATCTGCAAAACTCCAAAAGTGAAGAAAAGCAAGCATACAACAAATGAATGACATGTAACAACTGTTACCTTTCCCGACCCCTCACCAGAATGAGGGATGTTTTCGTAGTTCTTATACTGTTCTAACCTAGTTTGCCGATATTTCTCTCTTGTAACGCTAAGCCTCTCCCAAGGAATACCCTGGATGTCTTTTCCTCCCCTAGCTTGCGCAGCGGTAGTATCGGCTATTTTATTATTCTGCACAAACATTTATGGCATTATTCCTAGCTATAATACACAGCCAGAAAATAGAAATACACGAACTCTATGCAGATTTAAAAAAAACTTGAAACCATTAAAACCCACAAAAGCTTTTTAAAAGAAAAGATAAGTAGAGTATGACGCCGACTAAAAAAACATAAGTCATAATATCACCGACCGAAAATTCAAATTCGTCGACATCAGAATCCGAGCTGCCAATATCTCTATCGCGAAACTCATCATCCATGTCATCATCTACATCCTCCATATCATACTCTTCCGCAGCATAATCAGCATCTTCCCCCTGATAATGAGCCATATTCTTCCTAACAAATCCAGACCTACACAACAAAATTGAAACAATATCACCTAGCAACCAACAAAAAGAAAAGATAGCAACTTCTCTAAAGCCATAACAAAAATGTATCTAAACAAACAACCCTGTTTTCGATCAACAGCGAATTTATGCATCATAATAACATAAATCCAGATTCCATAATAAAAGGACAAACTTTTCTTTTTTTCAAGTAAAGAGTGCTGGAGCAGAAACTAAGCAGACGTTACATCTAAATTATTTTTAAAAAATAAAGAAAGAAATAAATAAAATTCATATTAACAAAACCGTCAAGCTAAAATCAAAACCAACTTTTTTTAATAATAGCCATAAAATCTAACAAATTAAGTCTATAATCATAATTATAAAGAAACAACTAAGAATGAAGCAATTATAAAACTACCAGAACATGCAAAACCAATAATCCCATCATCCAAACACCAAGCTAAAATTTTTTTTTTATTATTTTCCTGTTCTGACTGTCAAATTCTAAACATGCAAAACCACCTTTCAATAATATTTACCACCGATAAAAATAAAATAAAAAATCACCAAAAAAAATCAATCCATCAATACTAAAAAGGTTGTTCCTTTCCTCTGCAAATAATTCTAAAAAAAAAACGAAATTGAGCCAAATTTTCTTCAAAGGGAAACTCTATTAGAATAACAGAACTAAACTCGGATTAAGCCCAAAACAATCGAATAATACACCCAAAATTGAAGAATTAAAAATTAATCCTTTTGAGCAATATAATCAATCAAAAGAAAAAAAATGGAAAACGCAGAATCAGACGAAATTCGCAAACAAACCGACAATTATAATTTTTTCTTGCCAAACGAAAACGAGAAATTGAAACCAGAAGAAACGAAACAAAAAAAATTAAACCTTTTTTTTGTGTGCAGATTTTTCAGTCTCGTAGTCGTAATTGAAAGAATCGGGAATTGGGAAATTTCTGAAGAAGAAGAAAGTGAAGAGAAAGAAGAACAAGTATTGTTATGTGGCTTAGATGGCGAAAACTCTTGGGGCTCTGTAGAAAAATGAGAAATACCCAGATTTTTTTCCTTTTTTTTTTTTTTGTGAACTTATTTTTCCCTTTCTTTTTCGCGTTTATAGAATTAAATTAAATTAAACAAATTAGGTTTTTTATTTTTTTAAGAAGAAGGCAATGGATAATTCACCCACAAAAAAAAAAAGGCAAATTACTGTATTGGTCTTAATTGTTTTACAAAATTACGATTTTTAATCCTTAATTTTTTAATTTTTTAGCCTATAATCTTTTATTTTAGGTGATAAAAAACTATTTTAACATATAGCCGTCAAATTTAACCACAAGACACATGTGACTACTTTAATAGAGATATTTTAATAAAATGTCTAATATATTTTAAATAAATTAAAATTAAAACATAAAAAAATAAAAATAAAAGATAAATATATATATATATAGACGAAAAATCTACAATCAAATAAAATTCTAGATTAGGTTATTTAAGAATTTAGGCTCTCAATTCACCGTTGAAGGGATTTATAAACTCGAATTTGTTTGCTAAATTAAAATGAGGTAAATAAAGTGAAAATGAAATAAAATGACACAGGATTTATAGTAGTTCACTTTGTTAATGAAGAGCTACGTCCATTGTAATTTACTAAAGAGTTCTTGACTACAGATTACAAGATGAGGATGAAAGTAAATTGGTAGAGTTTTGGTATCTTTCTTTGAGTGTGTCGTACAATAAAGCAGTTTTCCCCTTATATAGAAGATGAGGAAGGATAGTGGCTTCCAACTGTCTGGCAAAGTGGGATAGAGTATCATAAGTAATTGCAATAGTGCGACATATGTCAATCGGTGATAGGCTACTAGAATCATGCCTGCCCCACGTTCCAATCCATGACTAGTCATGCTACAACCGCCTGTTCGTAAAGGTAACTGTCAGTATGAGACGATCGACCCAGTCGAACAAAGACGTAAGAACGAGTGCGAAATATCTTCAATGAGTAGAACAACTCGAATAATGAAAAATCAGTCGAATTAAATGAACAACTCGGAACAGTCAATTTGATCGGGCTTAGTCCGTAGATTTTACTTGATCCGTCGGATTGGTACAACATTGGGCCACTTGGGCCAGCTAGCAATTTGGGCCTCAGTAAATTGCACCCCAACAGATAGCCCCCTATTCCTTAGTCAATGTAATGGACTACAGGAGTGAATGAAGATCAGACCCTAACTCGACGGCGCGTGTCTGTGGCTAATACCCTGCATCTTTAACTGAATCATTGTCTTCCCCTAGGAAATCACGATACTTAATTACTTGCAACGCATGTCATCAGCAGATTGGAAGCACCTAAAGACACTACAATGCTGACTCACGAGTCAGATTCAAAAAGACACCGCCTCGGTTTGAGCGGGAACTCGAAAAGACCCGTAACCCTAGCCCTTGGATCAGATAGCTCTGAATCGATTCCAGTCGTCGATCTGTTACCCTTGGGTGGTATATAACACGCTCTCACTTCTTCATTCCATCTTTCTTCTCTCGAACTCAAGGCAATTTTCCTCCAGTTTCTCTCAGTTGCTCCAGGATTTTCAGGCAAGATTTCCTTTTCTTCTAATTTTCTTGTGATTTTCCTTCTATAATCTTGTTTTTCTTCTAATTCTGAACATTTTGATACCGAACACGCTTCGTTTCCCGAGAAAATTAGTGACTGCCTGACTTGTTTGGCTTTCGGAACTCTAGAACGCTCAAGAACAGTTGAAGCCTTCCCAAGCTTCAGGATTTTCGACCTTTTCGATCTTCAAAACCCTAGTTTTCCTTGGACAATCCTGTTCTTATAAAAATGTCGAAGGTAGTCATCATAGATTCAAGCTCTAGTAGCGGTGAGGATCCTTGGTCAAGCAGTGAGGAAAGAGAAGTCGACGAAATGATAAGCCAACAATCAATGATTGAATCGAGTGTAAGATTTAACAGAGCCGAGTCCAGTTCGGAAGCAGCGAGCCAAGGTGTAGAACGAAACAAACAAGCATGACCCTCGAAGACAATCGATGACGTCGAATCACTCGAAAGGAGGAAATTCATTTCTCCGACCAAAGGGGTCTCATTTTTCTATTGGAAACACGGTGCGTAGCGAAATTTTAAAAATTTTCATAAGAGTAATTTCCAAAACACAAGTTTGACATGTTATATGTATAAATTAGATAGATCTTACTAACCTTTGCGTGAAGAACCTCTGCAGCCTGTGAAGAGAAGTAACGTTCTAGAAGAGCCTCAACCAACTGGTCTTCTTTACTATTCTCTATCCACAACCAAAGTGAGGGCGGGCTCACACGTACAGCTCTTCTACCGGTGACTTTCCTTCCAACCAAGAGAGAGAACCTAAAGCTAGTGTTCGTGATTTGTGAACAAAACCTCTCAGGGAGTTTTCAGAGGCTCACTAGAAGAGTATCACTCTTAATCTCTCCATTGATCTAAGTAAATTATGAGACTCACTCCCTTTATATAGCCATTGGTCCTAGGGTCAGTTCTTATCAGATTAGGTCTCAAAAACTCGAAACAGAATCAAGTTCGGATCAATATCTGATAAGATCTATGTGAAAACGCGTAATCTTATCTCCCGCTGATCGGCAGGCCGAACAAGCCCATTCGGCAGGCCGACCACGTCATTCGGTAGGCCGAACTCCCGAGAAAAAATCTCCGCGAATCTTTTATTTTTCACCCGAGATTCTAAAGGATAAAGTCTCAATTTTGATTCAAATAACCCAATAGAGAAGATATCTGATCAAAACAAACTTTATCAAGATAATCTCTAAGAAAATAAATCAATTCACAATAATTCTACAAGTTTATCTTGACCCAATTTATCTAAAATTAAATCAACCGATAAACAGATAAGAATTATCCGATCCAATAATTCAACAAGTTTATCTTAAATTAATTTTATTACAAAATTAATTCAACCAATAAATAGACATGAATTATTTGATTCTTACAAATTTTAAACCAATCCGATAAATCCGACATAAGTCACCAATTATTAGAAATGCATGCCGTGTCGTTACAGGATTTTGTGAGCTAGCAAAGGGGACCAAAATGGACCTATAAAGTTCAAGCTCATGACAATTATGAAACCCAATATTCCATATATACATTTCACAATTATCAACTCCAACGCTACTCCACCAAAAGCTTGGAGCTGCACTCTCAAACTTTACAGAATTACGAAGCTTGTGTAGCTAAGTCTCCATGACATATCAAACTGTATCGTATCCCCATATGATAATCCATAATCGATTTAAGGACAAGTTCTGTCTTACTTTCCTGATTATTTTTATCTTACGTTCCATTGTCTCACCATTAGAAAACTTACCATCCAAAGATAGTATACCATTCGGTTACACCTATGTATCCAAATGGTTGAGCGCTCCAGTTTTTCAATTACAGGACATCGCATATAAGAGGATATCATTACTCCTAAAGAGGAGCTATGGATTCCATATCTATGAATAACAAGTCTACGCCATCAAGAGTCATGCCTCCAACGTACCGGCATGCGTACCACTATTGAGATGTGGGAGTCAGCCATTGGCACATCAAAAGACACAAGTCGAGACAACGAGCCCACTATTCATCTCAGGATTAAGATACAATACAAGTGATTGTCTAAAGTGAATCGATTTGCCAAGATAGAATTATTAATCCAAATCAATTCACTTTATGTCTCGATCTAACACATCGTCACCTATGACAATGCGCCAACGTTTCTATTCACGGAGTCCAACTCCGATGGTCAAGACAAACTATCTCCCAAAAGGGATATAGACAAGATAACAATCTTTACATGAACAAAGCGCCTAACTTTATTCCCTCGATTGAGGATTATATGTTTTAGACCGTCACCTTAAGAATCATGTCTTCCGCATAATCAATCCATCATATGACCAATTCTTAAGGTTTAGACTAACAGTCTCAGACTACTGTTTGCTTATCATACATTCAACAAACATGAACGTAAAGAGGACAAGATTTGGTATATATAAGAATAAATTCTTTATTGATAAAAAATGTCTCCAAAAAACATATTACATTTTTACTCCTTAGGGCATACATGTCTAACATTTTCACAAAGAATCTTGAGTCTGTTTTGACAGAGGGTGACTTATTGACTATAAGATCGAAATACGGAATACCAACCTCGGTCGAAATACGATTGCCTTATTCGGGGGAACGTGCAAAACACAAAATGACAACTGGTTCTGTGTGTACACAAAATGGTTTGAACTCGGTCTTCGACTGCCGATCCTAGAGTTCATGATCGAGATCATCAACCACTTTTACATTTCCATGACTCAAATCATGCCGAACAGAGTTCGACTACTTATAGCCCTTATGGTCCTGATAGATGAAGCTGGAATCGATTTCGATATATTCGACTTCCTCATGTGCTATTATCTCAAACCTAACAACAAAAACTTACGCCATTTCTACTTCGTATATAGGCAGTCGAAGCATATCATAACAGAGTTCGTAAACGCAGATAGGCACTGGGAGGAGCGATACTTTTTTATGTCAATTAATCGGGACTCCTTCGAACTAACTACTCGATTGCCCTTTCCATTTGCTTTCGGTCATATTGGTAAGCATCATTGATTTCCATACTTCGAACAGTAATTTCATCTAATCACAAGTAATCTTTTCTTGCAAATTTTGAATTAAATCATCCTGCTCTAATTGACAAAAGGTTCCAATCGAAGTTGGACGCACTACTCCCACTAAAAGGGAGGACTTGGGTAGAAATCTCACACCCGATCAACTCTGGAGGTCTTTGATTTGGAAGCGATTTAAAGAAATCCCCACAAGTATTCCTATTCGATTTCCGAAACGAGTCGATTGGGTCTTCGTAAGCCGCGGTGCACTTCAGCGGCTATATGGCCTGTTAAAATATATTACAACTCTATCTGAAGAAGACATTCATCTCGTAGAAGCCGCATTATCAGCCATGAAGGTTACTCTGCCCTAAGTAGAATAGATGCTAAAGAAGAGGCATGCAGACAGAGCCGCGAAAAAGAAAAAAGAAGCAAAACGAGTGAACCATTAGTACAAGAAGTCACACCTCCAGCCACTTCATCAGATCTTCCTCCACCTCCCCCTTTCGACATACAGCCCCCAACATCAAAGAAAAGGAAGGGTGCTGGTACTTCAACTTCGACCAGGGAGGCAGAACAGGGTGTTCCTAAGAAGACCCTTGATGTCCCAATAGATGTGAGCATCATGCAAGATAAGGAGGCAGCGACAAGAGCAGCCGTCAACTTTTACTTCGACAAAGACGAAGAGCTTCTTGGAGGGAAACCATTCACTTGGCTCTTCAACGAGTCGGCTGCGATATTGGGACAGGTAAATCTCAAGCATGTTAATTCTTTTGGCTTCGATAGCATCGCACCTATTTAAATTCAATCATGCAAGGTCTTTTGCTTCATAACTTATTCGCAAACAAGGCTGTTCACAAGTACGAGCAGGAGTTACTGAAATGTAGAAAGCTTGAGGAAGAACTAAAGAAAATGGGAACCGAGAGAGAGAAAAAGCAAAAGGAGTTTGATGACATGGCTGATGCACTAAACAAGTTGAACGAGAAGGTACTGAGCTTGTCAAGTAGCCTTCGTCTTTCCGAAGAAAAAGTCGATGGCCTAAAGAAGACAGTGGCTGTAAAGGACAAGGACATCGAAGAAATTAAGGAGCTACTGCTTGAGGTTCACGGCACTGCTTCCTTCAAGGCACGACTAGAGGCCTTGTTAGAATTCAAGTCAGGCCGATTGAGCATCGAAACAATTGACGAAGAGATCAAGGACCTCCAAGAATTGTTATCCACAGACAACCAGAATGTCCAAGGTGAAACGATTGATCAAGAAGTCTCTATTGAGCCCTCTGTCCCCAAGATTGATGCTGTAAGGATTTCAACTGGTGACGCCACTGAGCGTCTAACTATAGAGCCAACTGAGGGTGAAAACGTTCAACCTGCGGAAAGAGAAACTTGAAGAGAATTTAATTTGTTTCTTTGCTTGATCTATATCGAACAGTTTTTTCCCTTTTCAAATGAAATTTAATATCAAAATTTATTGGTTTGATTTCTTGTAACATGTTGTAGTGATCTACATTTAGCCAGTTTTTAACAAAAAGGCCATCGTGTAAAAATGTTAAATTAAGTCGTCATGCAAAGAGACACCATGACGGTGAATTGCATGGACATTTATAAACCAAAATTGATTAATTAAATTCGTATCACGGTCAATATCAAACTAACCGATCGGACCGCGATGAATAGAATGGCAAAATTATCTTAATTTACGAGTGCGTGTTCAAACAAAATTAATCAAGTCCGTTACCACAATTGGCAAGGCAAGCTATTTTGATCAAATAGACTGAATTCTTAAGCGAGTCATGAGAGCGTACGGATCATGCTAGTCTGACCCGTAGTGTCTACGAAGATCGCAATGTCAAGTTTGGATCGAACTTGTCAAATCCAAGATTGAGCCATGAAGACGACACTACGAGGGTTCGGATCGAGCTAGTCGAGTTTGATGTTTGGCCAATAAGATTTCACTCCGAGGGATCGGATCGAGTTGGTCGAGTCTAATGTTTGCCATGAAGATGGCACTTCAAGGAGTTCAGATCGAGCTGGTCGAGTCTGATGTTTGGCCAATAAGATGGCACTCTGAGGGGTCGGATCGAGCTGGTCGAGTCTGATGTTTGGCCATGAAGATGGCACTCATAGGGTTCAGATCGAGCTAGTCGAGTCCGATGTTTGGCCAATAAGATGGCACTTCGAGGGATCAGATCGAGCTGGTCGAGTCCGATGTTGGCCATGAAGATGGCACTTCGAGGAGTTCAGATCGAGCTAGTCGAGTCTGATGTTTGGCCATGAAGATGGCACTCCAAGGGTTCGGATCGAGCTAGTCGAGTCTGACGTTGTTGGGCCGGCTTAGCCACGTTTCTTGAGGAAGAAACTTGTCAATTATCTTGGGAAAAATAAAATTTAAACTAATAAAGTGGCTGCGTTTGTTTATATGGAATACGAACTGCCTACGTACCCCATATATAGTGGGGATCAAGCCAAACGTAGTTCAATTACATAGTCAACTAGTAAAAGTTACACAAAGTACTTCCTCAAATGGTTTGCGTTCCAGCTCTTGGTAACGAGGGATCTATCCAGCTTTTCTAACTTGTACACTCTGTCCCGAACAACTGACCTTATCCGATAAGACCCTTCCCAATTTGCCACCAATTTCCTAGCATTAGGTTCTTTGGTATTCTAAAAATCTTTCCTGAGCACAAGATCTCCTTCTTAGAATTTTCTGACCTTGACCTTTTGGTTGTAGTATCTGGCAGCGGCTTGTTGGTAGCAACTTAGGCGATAGAAAGCTTTGTCCCTTTTTTCCTCTATCAAATCCAATGCATCCTGCATCATCTTGTCTTTTCTTGCTTCATTTAAAAGTGAGTAACAACTCGAAGACCTCGAGCGAAAACTTCTGCAGGAACAACAGCTTCAGCCCCATAGACGAGCGAAAATAGGGATTCGTCAATCACTCTTCTAGGAGTCGTTCGATATGCTTAAAGTACCATTAGGAGTTTCTCGACCCAACGTCCTTTTCTGGCCTCAAGTGTCTTCTTCAGATTCTTTAGGATCATCTTGTTCGTTGCTTTTATTGGTCGTTTTCTTGCGGGTATCTTGGCGTTGAGAAGCTTAAAACAATGTCCCAATCGCGACAGAACTTTTTAAAGGCAGAGGAGATGAATTGTGAGCCGTTATCTATGACGATCTCCCTTGAAACTTTGAACTGACAGATGATATTTCTCTAAATGAATCTTTCGACATCTCGCTCTTTAACGTCCACAAATGCTTCGGCTTCGACCCATTTGGAAAAATAATCGGTGAGGATGAGCAAATATTTGACTTGTCCAGGTGCTGGAGGAAATGGTCCGACTACATCCATCGAGTACTTCATGAAAGGATGTGGCGCACCAACTGAAGAGAGCTCCTTTGTTGGCTGATGAATAGTTGGAGCGTGCCTCTGGCAGCTGTCGCACTTGCAAGCGAAGTTTTCATAGTCGCTCTGCATGGTTGGCCAGTAGAATCCTTGTCTCTTCACCTTGTTGCACAGTGACCTCCCGCCTGAATGATTTTCGCACAATCCTTCGTGTACTTCTCGGACAACTTTCTTGACTTCATTTTCTCTAAGACACTAGAGATAAGGTCCCATGAAAGAATGCTTATAGAGCTTCCCGTCAATCAGGCAGTATCTTGCGGCTTGTACTCTGATCTTTCTCGCAGCCTGCTTGTCCTCTGGGAGCCAGCCGTTGGAAATGTACATTTGAATTGGCATCCTCCAATCGTCCCTTGGGTCAACATAAATCGCTTCCTCGACTTGCATAATGCTGGGGCTGTCAATTCATTCCAAAGGAATCATTCTCCTCTCGTTCACTTCAACCGACGATCCCACATTTGCAAGTGCATCCGCTCTTGAGTTCTGGTCTCACGGTAAATGTCTTATTTCGAACAAATCGAACTAGGACTTGAGCTTGGAGACTAGTTTTAGATACAGGAGCATCTTTTCATCTCGTGCTTCAAACTCTCCGTTTACTTGGTTGACGACTAATGTGGAGTCACTTTCCACTACTACTCCGGCAGCCCCTAGTGTGGCAGCGAGTTTTATTCATACAATCACAGCCTCGTATTTAGTTTTGTTGTTAGTAGCTTTGAAACCTAGTCGAAAACTCTGCTCGATTAGTTTGCCTGTTGGAGATTTCAAAACTACTCCAATTCCTGACCCCTTCTCGTTACTCGACCCATCGACTTGCACGATCCATGTTTGTGATCCATGCTCGGCAGGCCTGTAAGTCAATTCGGCAACAAAATCATCAAGCACCTGAGCCTTCAACGCCGTTTGAGGTCTGTACTCGATGTCGAACTCTGTCAGCTCAACCGCCCATTTCGTCATTCTTCCAAAGACGTCTGGCTTGTGCAAAATTGATTTCATCGGGTATGACGACAATACCATAATGGTGTGGCCTTGAAAATACGGTCGTAGTTTCCGAGCTGACATGACAAGTGCAAGGGTGAGATTTTTGACAACGAAGTACCTTGTTTCGGCATCCAACATGGTGTGGCTCACGAAGAATACTGGTTTCTGGACCGCATCTTCTTCTCAGATGATGGCTAAACTTACTACCGTCTCTAAAATTGCCAAGTATAGGTAGAGTGGTTCCCCTTCTCTTGGCTTCGATAGGATCGACGAAGTCGACAAGTACCTTTTTAGTTCTTGGAAAGCCGATTCGCATCGTTCATTCCATTCAAACTTTGTGTTCTTTTTGAGCAGCTGGAAAAAAGGAAGACATTTGTCAGAACTTCTAGCAATAAATCGACTTAGTGCAGCAACCCGACCAGTTAGCTTTTGAATCTCTCGTTTGGTTCTTGGTGAAGGCATCAACTGAAACGCTTTTATCTGATTAGGATTTGCCTCGATTCCACGCTTCATGATGAGATAACCCAAGAACATACCGCTTGCGACTCCAAAAGTGCACTTCTCTGGATTCAGCTTCATGCCATATTTTCGAAGAACATTGAAGCATTCTTGCAAATGCTGAACATGGAGATGAGCCTGCAAAGACTTAACCAACATGTCATCGATGTAAACCTCCATGTTCTTACCAATTTGTTGCTCGAACATCATATTAACAAGTCGTTGATAAGTTGCTCTCGCATTCTTCAACCTGAAGGGCATGACTTTGAAGCAAAAGATCCCCTGCTCTGTTATAAAGGCAGTCTTCTCTTGGTCATCAGGATGCAGAAGGATCTGATTGTAACCAGAGAATGCATCGAGAAAGCTTAAAATCTCGTGGCCAGCTGTTGCATCAACGAGTCGATCGATGTGCGGCAACGGGTAACTATCCTTTGGGCAGGCTTTGTTCAGGTCAGTGAAATCGATGCACATGCACCACTTCCCATTCTTCTTCTTCACAATTACCACATTGGCGAGCCAATCGGGATACTGGACAGGGCGTATGAAGCCGGCCTCGAGCAATCTTCTAACTTCATCTTTGACAACGTTGTTTCATTCGATTCCAAGCTTTCTTCTCTTCTGCCGCACAGGTTTGTGGTCTGGATCGACGTTTAGTCGATGGGAGATTATGCTCGGGTCGATTCCAGGCATATCTGTGTGAGACCATGCAAAACAATTAGCGTTAGCTCTTAAAAAATCAATTATCTGGGATTTTACATCCTGGTCTAGCTGTGACCTGATCTTCACTATACGCCTTTCGTCTTGTGGATCGATGTGGACTTCATCAAGTTGGTCTAGAACCGATTCGACGCAACTTCGACTGTTTGTCATGTTTTGCTGAGTCGTCTGTAGTTACTATAAAGTCTTCTTCTGTTTCATAACATTGATGTAACAGCTTCTTGCTGCCTCTTGGCTCCCTCAAATTTCCTAAATGCCTTGCTTCATCGGAAACCTGATTGATTGGTGGTAAGTTGAAGGGATCGCCTTCATGGAATGTATCCAAGGCCACCTCAAAAATGATGTTATACCCTGAAGAGCAATCCATGACTAGGAAACTGGTCAGCTTATTCTCCCCCACCGCATACACCGAAAGGTTGACTCTTCCAATGGCTGTTGGTGCCTCACCATTGAAACCTACTAAAGTCGTCGAGGATTTCTCAATTTCCTCCTCATTGATTTCCATTTCTTTTAGCATTGAGAGGAAAAGGATGTTGGCTGAGCTCTCATTGTCAACCAGTATTCTGCTAATCTCACAATTACCAATGTTGAGTTTGATAACAAGTGCATCGTCATGCCAAAATGTCAAGTTTGAACGCCTCATCACCACGAAACGAAATTACGTGCTCGCAGTGTTCACCTTGAATCGAACTGACGGTTGTTTGATTCGCTTTTCTCTGATGGGCGTTCATTTGATTGACAAAATGGCCACTGAAAACCGAGCCTCCGCAATGGCTCCAATAATCTTTCTGACTAGTGGTGGTGATGGTGTCTTCTCTCGGGCTTGGTGGTCTCTTCGTTCTCTCCTCTCCTTGTCGAGCCGGTATATTTTCCTCCCCTGTTCAGAGAGGTGCTCTCTCAAATGCCCCTTCTTAAGAAGCTCTACAATCTCTGATCGCAAAGCTTTGCAATCGACTGTCAAATGCCCTGTATCTCGGTGAAACTCACAATATTTGGACTGGTCACGTGAACTGCTTGGCGCCATTTTTCCTGGCCATCGTATGTAGTCTTTTCCTTCGAGCTGAGCGACCAGCTCAGACGGTGATATACTGAGGGCATATTTAGGGGGAGACAATTGTGACACCCGTTATTCCCCTAAGGGTATTAAGGTAATTAGATCAATTTTTAGTATATATATATATATAAAAAAAAAATCAAATCAGAAAATTGAGAGAAACTCGAGACTTTCTCTCTCCTCTTTCTCTCTCTAGAATTTTCTCTCTTTCTCCTCAAATCTCGTTTGAGATTCCGGCGTTATTTTTCGACACCTCCCATACCAGTGGGAAGCTCTCGATGAGCTGAGTCCAACGAGGTGTCGTGCCACCCAAAACACCGCCGGAGGAGGGCTCACGCGCCGCCCAAAGTGGCGGTGAAACCCATATTTTCCCGACGTCGTTTCTCTGCCGTCCGACCACCAATTTACGTGATTTTGGTGTCTATGGACTCAGTGTGAGGAGAGGAACAAGATGGTACCAATTTCCCAGCTCAATTCTGGCTGGAACAGCTTCGCCGGAGCTGCCCCGTCGTCGCCGTGGAGCCGCCGTCGGAGCCGCCGCATATGGCAGCGGTGTGGCACACCGCCGGTGCCAAAATGATCAGAGGGCGACGGCGAGCAAGACCCCTCGGTCAATTGCTCCATTCCGCCGCCCCTCGTCGGAGAACGAAGACGCCCGCCACCGTCGCCGTGGGTGAGGTTGGGTTGGCCATTTTAGGCCGTTTTGTGCCAAATTGAAGGCACAAACACCTTCAGAGGACCGAGAGGAAGCTTTCCAACACCTCAATTTTGGGGAAACACCGCGAGAAGGCGGAGAACCAAGATCCACCGTGGAGCGCCGCCGTGAGGAGGTGGAGCCGCCGTTCCACGTGATGTTGAGCTGCCCCATCGTAGGGGAAACACTCAGAGGAGGTCGGGGAACAATTCCCCCGCCTCAATTTCACGGTATCTCCGCCGGAGATAGGAGATCGGAGCCGCCGGTGTTAGCCGAGAATTCCGTCTTCGATTTGCTATGTTGGAGGCCGAATTGGGTGAAATTGACCACGCCATTGGACTCAGAAGGGTCGAATTAGGGGGGGTAGGCTCGAGCTCAGCCCTCAACGGAGCCAACCGCCGCCGGTCAACGGCCGGTCAACGGTGGTCAACGCCGGTCAACGGCCAGTTAAAGGCCAAAATGAGATTTTGTGATCCGGACCTCCGATCGAAGATCCGAGACCGCCTCCTGACTCGTTTCGATGCTCTGGATGCAATGGTGACCTCCGTTCGAGCAAATTCCACTCCGATGAAAATCATCCGGTACCGACTGCACGCGAATCGAGGCGATTCAAACAGCAGTATCGGAGTCCAGAATGACGTTTTCAAGAATGTATGATCTTCAGGAAGCATTCCTAGCCATTCATAGTTGCTCGAGGAGCACTACAGAGGATGCTTCGTAGATACAGCGAGATACAACTGGATCTGTTTTGCTTGGAGTTCAAGATCAAGGGAGTATGGAGCTAACGTTAATTGATTCCAGGATTAAGAGACTGTTGATAAGCTTGAAAGGTAGGGATTCTATTACTCATCTTTTGTGAGGTTTTTATAGAATTAAAATTGATTGTTTTGCCGCAATATATATATATCTATGTTGAACTGATATTATATGAGTATCACATATGAAACTATGACATGGACTCGTCTTGTATTGTACGGCGAGGAACATAATGAATTGACATATGTTATAAATTGAGAAGCATGGTTAGGAAAATTAACTCTATTAATAATGATTTAATATAGAGAAATTGTGAGACATGAAAAGGGCGACGGTTACGTCCTTGGGCATGAATACCCTAAAAGGTAAAATAGGGGGAAGGTGATGACGCTTCCTTGGGTTGAAAGTCCCAGAACACACTGTACAGGAATCGATTTGGTGAGGACTCGGGGCTTGATGTCCCCTCACCGGAACACCCTTGGAATCTTTATAGGGTGATCAAGTGCGCCCATTTGGGTTTCGATGAGTTGAGTGATACTCAATTTAACATGGATACCTAGGAACAATGATGATTGGTAATATTTGTATAAATGTGTAATTATGACACTTGGTAATGATTAACTACGGTATCCATAAGATGTGATCATAATAAACCTCATAATCTGGAATATGATGTGACTTACTGACCATGCAGATTTTAATGTGGTAATGATAAAAACCTGAAGGTGAGTAATGGCTTTCTCTACTGAGCATTGTGTTGCTCATTCCCTTATATTTTTATCTTTTCAGGACTCACTAAGTGTGAGGTGGCTACGAGAAATATAGTTGAGGAAGTGATGTAACTATGTTACATTGGGACTGCTTCAATTGTTGAGAATGTTCTTCATGATAATGTAAGCATCAATTGTTACTTTCTGTGACTGTATTACAATGTGTTGAGGGTTAAAATGATGATGACAACAGTTTATATTATTAAATTTAAGGTGCTACATTAAAACTGTGGTCTATTTGTCATTTATATATTTTTATTTTTGAATTGAGAATTTTCATTTAAGTCCCGGGCAAATTTTATTTTTAAGGTTTTACTTTTATTATTTATTTTTATTTTATCTCATTAAAAACTGTTAACCCCCATATAGGGGCGTTACAACAATAGTCTTGTTGCTATTCGAGGCTTGTCTTCTCTCCTCCTCCATTCTCTCTTTGGTGGTGTTCTCGTCCTTCCCTGTCGACTCGGTTGCTGCTATGGTTTTTGACTCCATTTACTCTGATTTTTTGTCCTTGCGAACTCCTACTCGCATCTTTCATTTTCTTCCTCCAGGTCGATCCATCCTTTAGCTCTATTCAGTGCTTCTTGGATTGTCTGCGGGTAGTCAGAACAAATGTTGTTTTTGAAAGATGATCTGTGCAGAAGTCCTTTCTTCAATGCTTCTTGGGCAGTTCCATCCTCCAAATCTGAAATCTAGGATAGTGTTTTATTAAATCTCTTAATGTAAGCCCGTAGCGACTCGCCTGGGCTTTGAACAACAGACCACAAATCTTTCGTCATTTTCCTGTCTTGATATGCACCGAGTATTCCTTGATAAACGAGTTCGCTAATTCTTCGAAGCTATCGATCGATTCGGTCGGTAAGTTACTAAACCATCGAAGTGCTGGACCTTTGAGGGATTACGCAAACAACTTGCACATCATCAAATCAAGAATCAAGTCCGGGATGCTTGTGGCGCTAACCACATTCTTATACTGCAGCAAGTGGTCTTTTTTGTCTGAAGTTCCATCGAATCAAGCGAATACGAGATTTCCATACTTCGGTGGTACAATTGAAGTGATTTTTTTGTGAGTGGAGTATCTCGAATGTTTTTCAAGATGTCATCCAATGTCGGGGTCTTGCTTGTGGCTTTGGTAACTTTCTGGTCGATTCTCTCATCCACAAGTTTGGAATTCTGCTCGAGCATCTCCCTCATCATCAATTGAATTGACTCAGGGGTTAGAAGAGTAACAGCTGGTGTCTCTCATGGCCGAGCGATCAGTTCCACGTGAGCATTTGCCATTGTAGTAGTTGTCGTAGTAGGGTCACGGTTGTGTGAACAGGCGCTGTCTGTCGATGGAGAATGTAGAGGTTGCATCCTTCCAATCGGACTGTGAGACTACTGGGTTCCTGGCTGCTGTGTTTGTGATTGCCACTGTGCTGTTGATGATACTGGGACAGCCGAATATCCATAATATGGATAATCGTATGACTGTGAAGCCATCTAAGAGTTTTGATAACTAAGTTTACTTCTTAAAGCCAAATTCTCACAGCTGAGTTGCTCCATCTTTTTGTCTCGTTCTTGGGAATGAGTTATCTGCTCCTGGAGCGTCTTTTTAAGTGCCTCGACTTCTGTTGTAAGGACTTCCATTTGATGTTTGTCCTGCGGGATTGATTCAGTCTCTTCCACTATGGTTTTCAGAGTATACTGGTTGTCGATGCTATCTGCCATTTAAATCTGAGTTTAAGATCTTAGAGTTGATGACTTGAAGGCCCCACGGTGGGCGACAAACTATAGACGGGGAATCTACAATCAAATAAAATTCTAGATTGGGTTACTTAAGAATTTCGGCCCTCAAATCACCATTGAAGGGATCTATAAACTCGAATTTGTTTGCAAGATTAAAATGAGATAAACAAAGTGAAAATGAAATAAAAATGACGCAGGATTTATAGTGGTTCACTCTATTAATGAAGAGCTACGTCCACTGTAATTTACTAAAGAGTTCTTGAATACAGATTACAAGATGAGGATGAAAGTAAATTGGCAGAGTTTTGGTATCTTTCTTTGAGTGTGTCGTACAATAAAGCAGTTTTCCCCTTATATAGAAGATGAGGAAGGATAATGCTCCCAACCGTCTGGCGGAGTGGGATAGAGTATCATAAGTAACTGCAATAGTAAGACACGTGTCAATCAGTGATATGCTACTAGAATCACGCCTCCCCCACGTTCCAATCCATGACTAGTCGTGCTGTAACTGCCTATTCGTGCAGGTAACTGTCAGTACGAGACGATCGACCCAGTCGAACAAAGACATAAGAACGAGTGCAAAATATCTTCAATGAGTAGAACAACTTGAATTATGCAAAATCTGTCAAATCAAATGAACAACTCGGAATAGCCAATTAGATCGGGCTTAGTCCGTAGATTTTACTCGATCCATCCGATTGGTACAACATTGGGCTGCTTGGGCCTGCTAGCAATTTGGGCATCAGTAAATTGCACCCCAACAATATATATATATATATATATATTATTTCCCATAAAAAACTGAAATCTTTAAAAAAGGTTCAACTGTTAAAAAAAAGTTTAGAAATTTTCAATCTACTTTCAAAAAATACTGTACTTTGGAAAAAAAAATACTCCTTGAGGGAGTCGATTCATCAAGGATAAAGAGTCCTTCGAGAGTTATTGGACGAAGCTTCACGATGGTCAACTCCGACAGCGACGGAGCTCTATCTCGTAAGGGAGGGAGGCAGCATGGGCGTCGCAAGATGACTTGCTAGGGTGGGCTTTGATAGATGGGCTTTGACCTGAGGCAAGCTGGGTTCGATCAGGATCTGATGGGTTTGTAATGATCGTTGGACAATCGTCGGAGAGAAGATGAAGTGGGAGGAGAGGTTGGGATTTTCTTTTTCCCCTTTTTTATGTACTTCTCTTGTCTCTTTTGATCCTTTTATCTGCCACCCAGCATGCAAAAAATCTGAATGTGAAATTTCAAAGGGTAATTTTTTCAAAGCCTGAGATGAGATAAAAGAGAAGACAAGTATAGCTTCCTAAAAAAAAGGGTTCGTCGGAGAGAGGAACGGGTGGGGAACCCTAGTTGCTGCTTGGCCGATTACGGTGGCTGTTTTTTTTTTTGTTTTTCAGTGGTGGTTGGGGTCTTTTGATAAATGACCCTAACCAAAAAAAAAAAAAAAGGGCAAATGATCTCTTTTTTTTCATCAAAAATCAAGTCTCTGGGGCAGAAAAATTGCTTCAATTTTTATTTTTTTCATCCTGTTGAGGTTTTTTTCCTTGCTCAGTGTGTTTTTTTATCTTTTGGGAAAAAAACTGAAGCAGTCTTTTTGCCCAGAAGGCTTAATTTTTGTGCCAAAAAAAAGATATCATTTCCCCAATTAAATTTTTTCGATGGCCCTTTTCTCAAATTCTTCCATGGTGGTTTGGCTGTGCTTTGCTTCCATGGTTGGTGGATGTTGATGAGGACGTTGAAGATGAGGACGTTAAATATTGTTTTTTTTTTTCATTTTGTTTCTTTTTCTATTGCTAATTTTGAAATTTTTTGAGGGTAAAAATCAAACCAATAGTTGTGATTTGGTGTTTTTGAATCAATGGTTGTGATTACTCTTAATTTTTTAATATATTAATATCTAAAACATAATTTAGTAATTTTAATTAAAAATGATATCCAACAATATTTAACGTTCAAATTTAACGATTTAATCGTTAAATTGGTCCCTCACCTACTAAAATGAAAGCTAGGGACTGAAAAATCACAAAAAAAATTGGGACTAAAATCTTACTTTCGTGAAAGGTTGGGGAGTAATTGAGCAATTTACTAAAAAAAGAATGCAATGTATAATTTTTTTAAAGTCAAGCGTAATGTCTCTTTAAAATACATTACTAATCCGTTTAGGGCATAATTGGTACGCAGGATTAAGGAGGACTAAATTATATTAAATCTTAATACTTTGTTTGGTAAAAAACTTTAAAGATTGGATTGGATAATGCTTGAATTCTCTTAAAACGGGATTATGCAATCCCTTACTAAAGCATGAGATTAAATATAACCTTCATACATTGTGAAAATATTTGATGACTATTCGTAAAAATTTATAAAATTTAGGGTCATATTATAATTTTTCAAGCAATAAGGGGTCTAAACATAATTTTATGTGTCAAAAATAATTTTTAATAATTATATTTCACCCTTGTAATTTTAAAATTATAATTTGACCTAAAATTTTGAAAATTTTTTACAAAAAGGCCCTATATCATAATAACACAACACCAAATTTAAGGTTAAAATAGCTAAAATTTTAGCCTACCTTTTTCAATACAATACAATCTAACCCAATCCTCTAAGATTATTTTATCCAAGTTGTCCTATTTAATGCATCAAACGTTCCCAAAGGAAAAATACACTATTAATAATGTTTTGACTATCATCAAATTTGAAATGAAAATTATTCCCAAAAAAATCTAAAAAAAAAAAATTGTGCAAATAGGTTTTTCTTTTTGGAAAAAAAAAAACTGTTGATTATTCTTCTGATGACATTTTTATCTTCTTTTTTTTTAAGACTGTATCTATTAATATTATTATAGAAAGTCGAAAGAGTGCCTTAAAATTTTAGCGCTTATATGCCAAAAAAGTCTATGAAATTAATACATGGATATAATTTAGCAATGATGATAAGCTATATAATTTTTTGAAAGCTTTTCTTTTTCCAACCTAAAGATAAAGTATTATATAATAACCATATTTGTAAAACATTATAAAACCAATAATGATAAGTGACAGGCAACAGACACATGAAATAAGTATGGTGTGGTACATGACGTAGTGTTTGGGAAGCGCAAGTGATGGACAGTCAATGGTTAGTCGCTTTGTCGTTTGCAAGTGGAAGCTTGGTTACACTTACACGTAAAGACAAGATACGGTTTTTTTAGGCTTTTCTTTTGTCGCTTTTAATTCGACAGGCATAGGCTGTGTTGAGAGACTGGAAAAAGAGAAATCTTTCTTGACGACATACAAAAATAAAAATGTTCTCACTCTATATCCTTGTTCTTCTGAAGGTGGCTCTGGCTGCTGCAAATTTGGGTGGAGCAAGCTAAGTATGTTTGTCCATCAGGCCGCTCAGCAACATTTTTGGTGAGGTGTTTGTTTTAACTGGGAGTTCTGAAATATCTCATAGAAATTTCAATGGAGTTATGATGCCAACATCTATTTGCTTGATGCACTCCTTTTTTTTTCAATATTTTGCTATATCTTTTCTGAAATTATCCCACATGCAGGAATTTGGCAACATCGAGTCTCCAATGTATTCCAGACTTAGGCACTTCTTTTCCACTATTTATAACAGGTTCTTTTTCCTACATTCGTTTCTTTCCGTAAATTATGAAATAAGATTTTTGACTTCATATTGAGATTTATTTTTATTCCTGAATATTTCAATGCATGTATGCCCTTTTGGCTACTGAGCTGACATGGATGTTTGACACGTCAGTTTTGTGTTATTAGAGGATGCAGGTGAAAGCGGCAGCACAGCCGGTGGTTATGTCCATGCCAATCTTGCATTATGATGATCAGCTTCTATCTAATTTATGCTATGTTTTGTTCCCCGTTTTCGTTATCGAGGTTGCGTCACTATTAAAATAAAGCATCGCTGCTAGTTTCCGGCTTCTGTCTCCTTTTCTATTGACACATTCCAGGCTTTTACCATTTTTAATTGAACGATTAGTTGATCATACCTCTCAATCTTTGTGGATAGAAGAAGAGGGCGTTTCTGCATTCTAAGATATTTCAACACACTCTTAAACTTTGGGCATGCATCCTTGCTTAAAGCCACTTTGATTATTGATCGAATCGTGTACTGCTTGACCAATTTGATCCGCATTATGATATTTCCTAGATCTTAAGTATTCAAGGAGGAAAAGTTATTGGATACTCTCACTTCAGAAGAATCTTCTTTTTTAGATAAAATTCCTTCTCATCACCAAAGAATGTCTAATGACCTTTTTTTTTCATATTTTATGCGCTGAATGTGCCAAAGCATCAAGACGACAGCTCAAGGAAACCGTATATACAACACTGTTTGACATGAATGTTCCTGCTGTATGTGCAATTAATCAGGTAAGCTCTTCTCTACCTTAATTTATGCAGGTGGTCAATATTCTCTAAACAATAACATCAAATAAGATAAATTAATTTTAAGCAACACTCCATTTGCAAGCTGACACCATATTCTTACATGAATTGCGCTTCACAATTTGATAAATATCACTCTCGACATTCGCCTCATCTGACTTTCCTGGGACGAGGGAGCTTCCATAATCTAGTTTTCCTTATTTCGTGCTCTTGTCTTTTGTGGTTCACAATAATGAACATGCAACAAATTGAAAAAACTGATATTACTAGCTAAAAATCGCTTATGCATTTGTGGTTTGCTGCATTAGGATTTTGGATGGGTTTATTTAGCACACAATATGTCAAATAATTCTTTTTTGATAGTTGTTATTCTCGTAATATCTTACAAATTATCTGTTCTTAAAGTATAGGCTGTTATTTTAATTTATTTATTATTATTTATTTAGTTTTTAAATGATAATAAAGAAATAAAAATAAATTTAAGTGGTCCAATATGCATGTATTTTCTAAAGGGTGTCAATCAAAAAATATCTCTGAACTGTTATAATGCTTCAGAAAAAAAGCCTTGCTTCAGATATGCTTTTTGATAGTAACATACAGGCTGATAGTGAGATCAGACAAAGAAACAATGTAGAAAGTAAATTAAGATCGTGAGATTAGATAAAGGTGGAGAGTATTATGGTAGATACACTAAGCATAGACAAGCACTTGGTCCATTTGCTAGGTTTCTTCAAGGACATGGGATTGTTGCCCAATACACTATGCATGGTTCTCTAGACCAAAATGGTGTAACAAAAGGAAGAAACTGAACATTATTGGACATAGTGCGAAGTATGCTTGCTAGCTCCAAACTTCATGAGTTCTTGTGGACTGAAGCTCTTAATACGGCAGTGTACATATTGAACCGAGTTCCAACCAAGGCTGTCCCCAAGACGCCCTTTGAGTTATTCAAAAGTTGAAAACTGAGTTTGCGAGATGTACGCATTTGGAGATGCCTATTGTTGAACTTACCAGTAAGTGGCGATAAATCAACACCACGTGTGGCTACGCACGGTGGTCGGACGGCTCTTCCTTGCTCGTCTCGGCCTACTTGGACGTACTTGCAACAAGAGGAGGGACGCTTCGAAGGTACTAAAAGGGGACACCAGTGCGGTACTGGACAACGGCTCTCCAACACTCAAGGCAAGCGTTGCTCGGCAAAGAACGAGAGCTAGTTAGTTGGGAAGGAGCGTTCTCTACTGAGCAGCGTCTGTCTTGAGTGTCAGAGAGCCCTTGTCTAGTACAACACTGATGTCCCCCTTTAGTACCTCTGAAGCATCCTTCCTCTTATTATAGGTACGTCCAAGCAGGCCGAGACAGTAAGGAAGAGCCGTTCGACCACCATAGGCAGCCGCATGTAGTGTTGATTCGCTATCACCTACTGGTAAGCATCAATACCTATTGGAGCTAAAAGTTTATAATCTATAAGAGAAGAAGCTAGACCCAAGAACCATAAATGGATATTTTGTTGATTATGCTGAACGGTCTAAGGGATACAGATTTTATTGTCCATCTCATAGTACCGGATTTGTGGAATCAAGGAATGCAAAATTTCTTGATAATGACTTAATTAGTGAGAGTAATCGATCCTGGAACACTGTTTCTGAGAAAGATCATACAGATACTCAAAATTTACCTTCTTGTGATAGATTGATTGTTGTACACAACACGCCTAAAGTTCAAATGCGTGATGAACAATAGCAAGTCATTCAAGTTTCATAGACTGTTTATCAAGAAATAGTGGATCCAACTAAACAACAGATACAAGAACCTATTGAACAGCATGTTGAACAACATGCTCCATTGGAGAATGTTAAACCAACATTAAGGAAATCTACTAGAGAAAAGTGATCGGTGATATTTAGTGACTATATTGTTTATCTACAAGAGTTTAACTAGAATATTTAGAGCCAAAAATGATCCTGAAACGTTTTCACAGGCCATGAGTTCTAAGGAATCTGACTTATGGTACAGTACCATGAAAGATGAAATAGATTCTATGGCATCTAACAAAGTCTAAGATCTCGTTGAGTTGCCAGATGGTGTAAAGAGCCATTAGATGTAAGTGGGTTTTTAAAACAAAGAAAGACTCATTAGGCAACATTGAGAGATATAAGGCAAGATTCATTGCCAAAGGATTCACTCAAAGAGAAGGAATCGACTACACGGAGACCTTTTCTCCTATATCTAAAAAAGATTCTCTTCAAGTTATTATGGCATTGGTCACCCATTTTGATTTGGATTTGCATCAAATGGATGTAAAAACAGCATTTCTCAATGGTGATCTAGAAGAAGAGGTCTTATGAAGCAACCAGAAGGTTTTCCTTTAATAACAGTGAGCATTTAGTCTGCAAGTTTAAGAAATCCATATATGGATTGAAACAAGCCTCTCACTAATGGTATTCGAAGTTCCATAATGTTATATCTTCATTTGGTTTTGAAGAGAATATCATAGATCAATGTATATACTGGAAGGTCAGTGAAAGTAGGATTTGTTTTCTTGTGCTATATATGGATGACCTATTACTATTACTTGCAGCTAATGATATGGGATTGCTATATGAGGTGAAGCAATTTCTCTTAAAGAACTTTGATATGAAGGATATAGGAGAAGCATCTTATGTCATTGGCATTAAGATCTATAGGGACAGATCTCAAGGCATTTTGGTTTTGTCTCAAGAGACCTATATCAACAAGGTTCTAGAGAGGTTTCGGATGAAGGATTGTTCACCAAGTGTAGCACTCATTGTGAAAGGTGACAGGTTCAATTTGAACTAATGCCCGAAAATGAGCTTGAACGGGAACAAATGAAAAACATTCCATATGCTTCAGCCGTTGGAAGCCTACTATATGCTTAGGTCTGCACAAGACCTGACATTGCATTTGCTGTTAGAATATTGAATAGATATCAGAGTAACCCAAATGTTGACCACTAAAAAGTTGCAAAGAAGGTGATGAGATACCTTCAAGGGGCTAAAGATTACATGCTCATGTATAGATGGACTGATAATCTAGAGGTGATTGGATACTCTGATGCAGACTTCCCTGGCTGTTTTGATTTGTAAAAATCAACATCTTGTTATGTTTTTATGTTTGCTAGTGGAGCTGTATCTTGGAGGACTGCGAAGCAGACTTTGACTGCTACATCTACTATGGAGGCCGAGTTCATTTTTGGTTTTGTAGCTACTTCGCATAGTGTGTGGTTGAGGAGTTTCATATCGGGGCTTAGAATTGTAGATTTTATTTCTAGGCGATTAAGATTATACTATGACAATTCAACTGCGGTATTTATAGCCAAGAACAATAAGAACAGTAGTCAAAGTAAACACATCGACCTTAAGTACTAGGCTATAAGAGAACGTATTAAAGAAAAGGAAGTTGTCATTAAATACGTTAGCACTAAGTTGATGATTATTGATCCTTTAACTAAAGGCATGCCACTAAAGATTTTTAAGGATCATGTAGTATGAATAGGACTTGGTTCCATCATATGAATTTCATTGTATGTACATTTTATTATTTCTTTATGAAACTCTTATTTAGTTGTGATGTTTTCTCATATTTAGTTGTGTACATATTCAATTATTTTGGGAAAAATCAATTACATTGGACCTAGAATAAACATAAGGTTTATTCATTAAGTTATGTTACCATTTATGAGTTAGTATTAAGGGATATAAAGTATTGTAATATATAAAAGATAATACTCATTCTAAGAGAACCTACCGCCATAATTATGTGTTTATTCCTTAAGTTTGATATTGGTTGATTTTGGTTATCTAGAAAATATATGTGTACCAAGTGGAAGAATGTTATTTTAATTTATTAATTATTATTTATTTAGTTTTTAAATTATAATAAATAAATAAAAATAAATTTAAGTGGTCCGATATACACGTATTTTCTAAAAGGTGTCAACTAAAGGAAATCTCTAAACTGTTATAATGCTTCAAAAAAAGGCCTTGTTTTAGAAATGTCTGTTGATGGTAACATATACCTAGATAGTGGGTGTTTATAAATATCACGTAAAATTCAATGGGTCACTAAACCTTTGCAGTTACTCAGAAATACACATCTCTCTAACTTGCATTTCTTTAAGAATTCTTGCAGAGATATTTTTTATTCTTATTGTATTTGTCAATAGCTGAAGATTAGATTTCCTTCTACATTTATATGATTTTTATGCAATTTGAATTCGTGCATATATGTTAAATTTTTAACATAGGCAACTTTGGCCTTGCATGCCGCAAGAAGAACTTCAGGAATTGTTGTAAATATTGAGTTTCCAGGTCACGTCAATTGTTCCGAGCAAGCAATCGTGTTTTTTTCTTCTTCTTTTTTAAATCTTCAGTATGGTTTTGAAATTAATAGGTACCCTAATGCGAGCCTCGACTCGCATTTTTATGCCTGTTAAGGACTAATGATATATTCCCATTTACCATTAGTGTACCTTATTTTTTTCTGCATTACAAGTGATGTATATATACTTTAAGCATTATGCTTAGTTTGAGTTAGTCTCAATCTATTTAGCCTCTTTCATTCTTGACATGCCATATTTAATTTGGTGGGCTTGCTTTCTGCTTTTGTTCTTGCTCTACCATTTTCATCCGCAGGAATTTTTCAGAATTATTTTCTTTTTGAAAAAAATATATTGATATCTTCGTGTCTCAAGCGTATGTAATTGTTGGGGCTCTGAATTCTTACTTCTTTCTCTTTTCCAGTTGTACATGGTAAAGTAATGCGCAAAGTGGGTGTGGAAGTTGCTGGAGTGGGAGCACTAAAACTAACTGGGTTTCTTAAGGAGCTGATGCAGCAGAACAATATCAACTTTGAATCGCTGTACACTGTTCGCACATTGAAAGCGGTAGGGTCACTGTCGTTTTTGCTGACCATAGGTTTCAAGGAGTTAAAAAAAAAAAAAAAATCATCGGATGCCTCTGAATAAATGCTTTTGGACATCTTTCTGTGTTAGTTCCTAGTTTTGATTTTCAACTTGTCGTTTCAGTTGTTCTTCTGGAGACTCATTGCTATTTCTATTTCTGTCAGCTTTGTACCTTTGTCCGCCAAGAATCTTGATGTAGAACCAAGGGAGAAGAAATAGAATTGAGATAGGGTAACCAACAGAGATTAGAGAATCAAAGGACTGAAAAAAGAGAGAATTTTTTATTGAGAGAGAGAACTCAAGGAATGAGATTTGAGACTCAACCAAGTCCCAATTGAAAATATGATCATTAGGAAAATTTGTTGTTATTTGAATGTCTCAATTTTGTGTTTCACTAGGACCTTACTGAAGTTGGGTCATATCTTATCACAATTTTTCCGTACACAATCTATGCTATGTTGCTTATGATTATGAAGCTGAGCTACTGAAAAATACACGAGCTTCGTTTGAAGCCACGGCAGAAGGTTGGTTTGCAATTTCAAACGAGTGCTTTCAAAACAGGAGAAATTTTATATCAGCCACGAATGGCAGGAGTGTAAGTTCTGACCCTTCCAGTGCTTGTTACTTGTGTTTGTGAACTTATCCCGTCTATTTCGCCTGAGGGATCCCTCGAGATGCTTTAGGAATGATTATGATCAGGCAAAGTGACTTGAGAACAAAATCATTAAAAAATAAAAAAAAAACACCCAACCAAGAACAAAAAGTTCTGAAAGAAAATCTAATCGAGACATGTGATCTGAGAAACAGCTTGTTTTTCATTCTTTGACTGAAAAATTAGACCTTTTTTATTATCTGGTGTAACTTAAACTTTTTGAAATAATATTTTAAACAGGACATGCATTGAACTTCATAAACATTCTTTATTTTTGGATTATTTGGTATGTCTCTCGACGCTGATCCAAATATCCAATGGGAAATGCTCTCAAGATTGCATTAAATATTCTTGAAATATTTTTTTCCTCAAGAGGAGTGTGTTAAGAGGCTTTTGCTCTTCTCGGTAGGGGCTTGCGATGGGTTTGCACCAGGCTGTTGCACTTTTTACGGACCATTGCCATGCTGCAGAATTAACAGGCGATGATGCTTGGTTCGTAACTGCGTGTTTACCTGGATTGGCAGGTGTTCTCCAATTTCTTACATTGTCGCTTTTTCTGTGGAAAGAATTTTATGGTAGATCTTTCTGATTTATAAGATTATCAGCAATGTAAGTTTCATTTCTAAGTAAACATGCTTGGATATTCTACGCCATCATAACCATTATATTCAGTTAATTCTAAAACATGAAGTTAAAGCACTATTGCTTAAAGGCAACAAATTGATTCTCTCTATTCTTTGGCGTTACCAGTTTTAAGAGATTGGTTGGTTTTATCGCTTGATAATATTAGTTTTCACTTTTTTGAGGATACATACAGTTGGCCACCTTCCCCGGTCCTTGGTGCATGACAAAACAACAGTTTCGTCAACAATCGAAACTCAACCGCCCATGGTGAATGCTCTTATTCATGTTCAGTTGTGTGTTAGCCCCGTATATTATACAGCTTATAAGCAAGCACTTCAAGATAAGGGGAGATCGACCTCGTTTCGTGAAGACTTACAACCATACACCTTTCCAACTAATAATTTCGTAGAGAAAGAAGGAAGGGGTTTGTCAAAGACTATATTCAATCTTAGATTCATATATAGTGTATTCCTGATCTACTGTAAGCACCATAGAAATAATAATTTGGTTATGCACCATATGTGCAAATAAATCTTTTTATGTCACGTATAAACTGTTGTTATGATAAAAGGAATTTCTAGTTCATTTGATTGAGGAGAACGTATACGGTAATTGTGTGTCATCGTCACTGTTTACTCCTTCAAACATTCTATAGATTTCTTTACCAGCCACGAACGTATACGGTAATAAATCTTTTACACCTGTCGCGTTTAATATCACCAGCCACGAACTCATTTACCACGCCATCAATTCAATATAGCTCAATCCACAAGTCGTCTCCAAATCATTTTCGTCGATGAACTCCCTAATTTTTCTTGCGTTTTCCTTTTCGCCAGCACTGCCAACCATCAGCCTAGCAAGTTTGTACCAGTCACCGAACTTTGGCTCTAGCCCCATCAATTGCTTGAATGCCAACTTCCCTCTCTTGAGACCATTGTGTCTCCTACAAGCGCTACGAAATGCACCCCAAATTATCGAATTTGGCTTTTCTGGCATTGCCAAGATGAACTCTTCTGCCTCCGCCAGCCGCCCTGCATGGCCCAGGAGGTCAACCATGCATCCATAGTGTTCAATTGATAGTACAATCCCAAAATCACTCACCATTTGGTGGAAATATCGACTCCCCAATTCAACATAACCAGCATGAGAACATGCGGATAAAATTGCCACAAGGATGACTTCATTTGGTTGGACTCCTTGAGAAACCATCTCACTAAAGAGTTGAAAACACTTTTCCGGTTTGTCATGAACGGCAAAGCCAGAAATAACAGCTCCCCATGTGACCACATCTCTATGAGGCAATTTCTTGAAGACTTGATAACAACTATCTATGCAGCCACACTTAGCATACATATCTACTAGAGCAGTACGAAGAGTAGTGCTAAGCTTAATCCTATTCTTATCGATATAAGCGCTGTTGGGGGTGAGCACGGCACCTTTGCCGAAGAACCTATGACTGGTGATCGGCAAATTTGCTCTGCAAGACTAGTTGGGAGCATGATCTCGAACCCTTTGAGCTCGACTCGTCTATTCAAGGTGCTTTTCAGGGCCCTTCGGCCCGCAACATTAACGATTGCCTCCTCAGGTCAGACACCAGCTCGGGTCGGATTGTTATAACCTGCAACAGGCTGCCACTTGCCACAAGAAACTGACAGATGGCTATCTTCCTATCGTCAGATAAAGACTAATCCACCGACGGGGACCATGACACTTGTCCCCTGCCTTTTGACGGACCTTGATATGACACACAGGTTGTAATGACCAGGAAAATTCATTAATAAAATATAATATTTAATTGGGTTTAATCAATGAATTTACCCTTAAAAAATTGTTTTTTTGTAAAAATTGTGATATTGTATAAATAAGCAGTATTAATTAAAAATTTCACTACAAACGTGATGCAATGTTGGATATTGTTAATATAGATTTTATGAGTTTAAATACTCAAGAATTTGTAAATAATATCGATAAAATGAATTTTAAATCACAATTAATTGTAAAATTATGATATAAACGAATGGGTAACCATGTTGGAGATAGTTAACCACTCACTTCGGCCTTATTTCCAAAATTCCAAAATCATGTGATCTGAATGGGTAACCATGTGATATAAATTGTGATATTTTCAAAATCATCCCCACCTGTGTGGCTTCATCTATCACCGTCCCATTCAGTTCGGTCTTATGGAGATAATTAACCATGTTGAGAACATGTTCTCTGACCGAGATCCCTACCTTCATTTTGGCATTCATTACCTCCTTAACGGCTTCGTGGTGTGCCTTTTCAGAAGGTTTGCCAAACATGTCTTGTAGAGACTGCATAATCTCATATGTAGTTTCCATGCTTTCGTGCTTCATCCTAAGCACATTGACATGCCAGCCAAAAGGAAGCAACGGGCCTTGTTATTTGCCTCGATCCAATGATCATATTCTTCTTGTACATTACGAGGAGCATTGGCAGCAGGCGATGGAGGACATTCTTCCGTCAGGACAAACTTGTAATTTTTGCAAATTAGTACAACGTTCATGTTACTCTTCCACTTGACAAAATTATCTCCGGTTAATTTTTCATTTGAGAGAATAGCAATGATTGGATTAGACATTGTTGCTATAATAAATAAATAAAATAACATAAATTAAATGGTTGCATAAACATCATAAATATATGTTTTGGAATAGTAAACATGATGCATATGGAAAAACACAAAATAATATTTTACTAATTCCACGATTATTCAATTTTAATAAATAAAGTGCCGCCGTAGGATAGGTCAAATTATTTATGAATTGAATTGAGACATTCTCAATTAATATATATATTCAAAATATCTCATATTTTCTATATTTATTAATAACCGAATATTTTTGGTCAAGATATAATTAACAATTTTAATTATGTCTTTATGAGTGTAACCCACTATTTTATATTTTAACAACTTAACTTAAAATTTTCGCTGTAGGGTAGGTAAATTTTAAAATACATTATAAAATCCTATCTCTATGAAGCCAACCTTGATATTGATTTAAATGGACACCCTCCGTAGGGAGGACAAAATCAAAGCGTCGCAAGGCGCTACTTAAATCTCTTGGTGTTATGCTAATAGTGAAGGCTGCAGGTTATATTGTCATATCACCTTCTCCCACTCATTATTTTAAAAGATGTGTTTTGTCTTATAAAACATCATATTTTTCATACTTCTAGTAAATAAAAATAATTTTTAATTACTAAGTTATATTATATGTTAATAGAATCCAATTCTACTTACACTTAAATAATTACCATATTTTATAAAAATCTAAATTTATTATGAATTATCTAAGTTATCCAATATTAAACAATTTAAAATTAGATAACTTAGAATTAAAGTGAATTTTACCAAGTCTTAACTATGAAAACTAAATTCACATTCTTCAGTTGATTAAGATTCTATAAAACCAACCCAATTAATTTAATCTCATTAAATTAATTCTAACACATATTAAATCATTTTATAAACACCTTCATAAAAACAAAAATAATAACATGCAAATATATGCATGTCATGTTACAACAACTATAAGTGGGCACTTTCCTAGATGACATGTTATAATGCATAAACATGTTATCACAATCATCACATGAAAATAAAGCATGAATATAAACAATGGATTTTTGACTGGGTCCTTTTGGATAATTAAAATTACAACCCATAAAAAAAAATAAGAGAAAAAATTACAAAGGTCTTCTTGTAAGTTATACATAATTCCCTGCTCTAAATTTGCAGTCTTCATTAGGTGGTTTACTGTACAACAATCTGCTGGGTTACTTTTGAAATTTGATAGGCCCAAAGTTTTCAACTGGGCCAAAAGATCCAATGGACTTCTTTTTCTTCATCGCTCCAAGTGTAGCACGTGAAGAAGAGGAGAAAAGAAAAAAAATTGAAAAGAAATAATAATAATAAATTACAAAAAAGCCTATACCCCTTTATGGGTTTACATAGATTTGATCTAATCAAACTGAAATAAAATTATCAATCCAAAAGAACCATATAATTAATGACCAAAAATTCATTCATTAAACAACCATTCATTACATCAACAAAAATTATAAAGACTCAAAGTGCCCACAAACATACATAAAAAATGATATTATCAAAATAAGATTATGTTAATTAAAATTATATATGCTATAACCCGCTCTGATGCCATTTGTTGAAATTAAAATATGAAACGCAGTAGAAGGAATGGATTATTGACAAACAAAAATTTTCTGAAAACTTTGTGCATCGGGAATAGATATATAATTTTAATTAATAATAGAAAGCTTTGGGAAATTTACTAACCTTTTTGAAGACTATCAAGGTATCTTAGCTTTCCTCTTTGAGATCACGATCTTCCAATCCAGGCCTCCACACCAATGGAAAGACGAGTGGTTGTCAAACTGCAAGAATGAATTTTTTTTACACTTTTCTGAATCTGTTATGTACTCAACACATAAAATAGTAAACTTTTTTTTTTCAGAGAAAGAACTCTCAGTTTTTCTCTCTAAGTATTCCGCAAAAGTTATGTGAATGAAAAATCTCTTGAGATAACTGTTATCTCTCCTTTTTTTTATATCTTTTTCCTTTCCCTTTTTTTTAATTAACCAAATCACCCTTTTTTATTAATATATATATATATATATATATGAACGTTTACGTAAATCTGCCTACTTCCTTCTCTCTTTTTTTTTTTTTTTTTCTCTTTTTTACCGAATCACGTTAACCGTGTTTCCAATAATATATATATATATATATATATATAAAGTAAAACGTAAACGTTATGTAATATATATATATATTAATAAAATCTAATATAAATAAATGGATTTGATTCAAAACCATATATATATATATATATATATATATATATATATCTAAATTTAAAAATAAATCACATTTATTTAAGAATAGATTTTAAAAATAATCAATTAATTAATTAACTAATACTTAGTTAAATGTGACAACATTTATCACATTACATTATGTGTCACAGAGAACATTTTTCTGTGTCACATTAATAATTCAAGTGTGAATAATTAATTCAAAATACAATAATTCCAAACTAAATACGTATAATTATTCTATGCATAAATCCAATATAGCGTTACAGTGGCGGTATTGGGGACCTATGAACCTATAACCCAAACTCCAATAAATTTGACAATTAATTAAACTCTTTGATTAATGTGTCAAATTTATTAGTTTCAGTGTTACTCCACTAAAAACCTGAAACTGAACTCTTAAGATTATAGTGAAATTACTCAAAAAAAAAATAAGCGATGAGTCTATTGATATAATCATTACATATAAGTCAGTCCTCCATAAGTAGTTCATAATAAGAGCTAGGTTCAATTTTCGTTTACCTCTCTTATTATATTTTTATCCTCGAGTTCCAATAATTCCGTAATAAATAGTTAATTCATAATCTTATTATGAACGAGCGCTCTACTGTTTAAACCTTGAATTATCACTCAATAGAACTATTTTTCTAACTTCCATAAGGAAGGAATGGATTCCATATCTATATAATATTATTCACAGCCATTTATTACATTATATTTCAAAGATGTTAAGTTATGATTTGTGCAAAAACAAATCTTACCAAACAAATCAAAAACATAATGTCATAAACAGGAGCCTAATAAATATTCAGGATTAAGACTGTCAAATATATCATCATAGTGATAAATTTGAATACTCTATTTCTAACGGATGATTATTAGAGATTCATAATTTATCCGGTCCAGTCCTATTTAATCTCATTATATAAAGTACCTCTAATCCAATGTCTCTTCATTAATAGTCCAGATAATGACTATTTTATTCTAAATAAGATTGGACCGTACTTGTAATATTTAATTAAAGATCCTAAACTTTAATTAATTATTACGGACTATTTAGATTATTATCTATAAATTTTATCCCTAAGCGTATAACACTTATATGTTAAATTTATAGTCACATAAATAATCATGGAATTTTCTTGATGTTTATAAAAGTATTCATAATACATATAAGCAACCAAAATAATAATAAATGTCACCTTATTTATTTATTAACAATATGTACAATGTCACAGCTTTTAAGACACCAAACCCAATATGTTTATTAACGGACTATGAGCATCAGTATCAAGTGCTATTCCAGCCTTAATTTATTATCCGGCTATGCACTTGCTTGCCTTCAACAACAACTTTCACTTGGGAACATGCTTTGAGAACAAAGGTGTAGGTGTAATTATCCGGGGTTAATCCATCTATCAATAGCTTGTTATACATCGACAAAGAGCTATGGGGCTCGTTACCCAACACTACTCTAATGATAGTGTTGTAGGCAAATACATCAGGAGAAGGGATTGTGTTGAAGATGGACAAGGCATAGGGAATCTGTGACATTCTCGCATAAGATTCCACGAGTCATCCGCCATTCGGAGGGCCGTTTAAACCACCAATTGAGCATGTACTTGTCTTACCTCATGGAAGTTGAGACACATTTGAAGCAAAATTACATTGGCTGGAGTGTTTTCTAGCTTCGCTACTACTCATAAAAGGGGAAGCAAAAGAAGGAGATGTTGGAGCAGCCATATAGGCTATCTAATGGTAACATGAAATTTAGATTTGTTTGGGTTATCAAATTATCTTTGGAGCCTTGAAAAAGAAGCTTTGCTACTAACGGGGATCTTTTTTTTTTTTTGGTTGTGGTCTGGTGTTGCTGAACCACAGCCACAGAAACAAAATGGGTTATATATGGAAAATTACATAAAACTTTGATCTCCAGCTCATCCTGCAGGGACCACAGTAAAGTGTTCGAATAAGAGAGGGCAATGTGAGAACTAATTGTCTCAAAGGTGCCGTTGCCAAAGCATACGGATTATTCGCCCTAAGAAATTTAAAAAAACAAATATCGTACTGAGTTGGGAAGCAAGTTCCAACAGCAAAGCTTTCATGTTCTCACATGCTACAATGTAAAACAAAAGTATACTACTGTGTAAAGGACTTACATGCTATGGTATTTAAGAGTTCATTTGGTGTGCAGATTCAAAATAATGTGGTTTAAAATTTTATAGTTTAAATTGTGGGTTCTAAACTGTCTGGTTTAAAATATAGTTTTGAACTGACGTTTATAATGTAAATGTTTAAAACAAAAAAGTTTAACATCACATCAAGTTTAAAACGAATACTTGTATTTGTGTGTTTATTTTTTTCTTTTTTGTAACATAATATTTTAAAAACTATGATTTATGAAAGAAAAATAAAAATAAAAATAGTTTTAACTATAAAAAATGATTCAAACCGTATAAACTTATAAAAAAAAAGGTTTCAATTTTGAATGTTTTAACTAATTTAAAACCATTTCCATAGTTTATATTGATCTTACTTATTTCTCCACCAAATGATAGTTTAAATTGCCGCTATGTTTTAAATTGGCTTATATCGTTTTGAACCTACGTATCAAACGGGATATAAGTTTTAACTTCAAGTTTTAATTTGGTTTCTTTCTAAATACTCTCAAATATCGTGTCTGCCTTAATAATTGACCGCTTAGTGTACAGTTCTTGGCAATACAATTTTCATCAAATTCTCTTAAATTTAGACACCGATAAGGTTGTTTTTAGTATCATATTACATAATCCTCTAAGAACAAGAGAGAGACGTCCTAGACTCCAAAAGTTGCGGTGAACCAAGAGCACCCAAACAAAAAAAAAAAAAAGAATCTTTTAGGAGTATTTAGCAGTCAATGTAATACACAAATCCATGTCAAAGCCGAACCCCTACAATTTTGAGCCAACAAAAGCAAAAGATGATAGATAATTTATAAGGCTACAAGTAGAATTGTACAGCTTAAGCATAATTGTGTTGAAACAACCAATGCACAATAGATACTGAAATTTCCCCATAAAAAGAAAAGGCTATGCTTTCTTATCAAAAAAATGGAACAAGAAGACAAGCAGGGCAGATGATAGCAAGAGCAGTGAAGACGGATAACCCATGGCATTAGAACCATTTTCATTCAACGACTGCGAAGGTGGAACCGCAGGGCACAAAAGACCTTCTTTCCCCTCCCGGCACTCGCTGGCAAAAAGGCCAGGCGGGTATTTCCCGTATAGGTTGATGTAGCTGAACATAGTTGAAGAACAATCATTTGATAAGTCATTCAACACGTCTGCGTAAGGACATGCAAAGTCCTTGAATGCTTTGCAACAACGGTCAGCAGGGTAATGTGGTCCTTTGCATTGGCTCGTGATAATGGTGTAGTTCAAAAACTCGAAGTTCACAGGGCAACCTGCAGATAACACGACACTTTCTTTGACTGAGTTATTGATATCAAACTACTCCAGCTCTAACTGATGATAAATCTAAAGTCACAAGAAGTAGAAGCTATGACTCTTCAATCAGTTTTTGGAACCATGTTTTTAAACAAGAATGCCACGGAAAATAAGTAATTTGAAGATTTATCGTGTTCAGCAAATAGGTATTGGGCTTATAAATTGCCACTTCAAGCAAACAAGGAGAAGCAAAGTACTTCTGACGGGCCTCAAGAATTTGCTTAACAGATTACAGAACTCTAATTACCATCAATGGCTTCGAGGGCCTTTATATAGAATCAAGTTCATGCGTGCTAAGAGGACCAGGATTCTTAAAGCTATAGAACAACATGTCTTCCTGCCCAAAACATTTACTTTTCTTCTTCTTAAATGTCTGATCTATCCAAAGATTATCCTTATTGGTTTTCTCAAGTTACTTTTTGAATGTCCTCATGCTTTAATGTACTCATTCATCACCAAGATAGAAAGGAACACAACAAAAAAGGCTTGTAATTTCTCACCTGTGTAACCAGATCTCTTAATTTAAGAGGACTTCCTTTATTATTTATTTTGGCAATAGCTTAATTTTCTCCACGCAAAAAATAAGCAAGATTATCTAATATGAGTGATGAGTCAAATCCAAAGAACTCAAAAATTGATCATTTAGCACTAAAACAAATAAACAAGCATGGGCAATAGAAGAGGCCAAATGGGCATTTCCTAAACATAGAAATATTTGAGCTTTTCACCCACATTTTGATGAACTTCAACGCAAAAAAATAATTACTGGAAACCCCAACCAAGAAAAGCTGAAAAAATAATCAATTTTGAAAATGAAGGTGTGAAAAAAAAAAATCTTTTCCTGAATAAGAATTAATTAACTGGCTTATCTTACACAAGCAAAATCTATGGTTCTCAAGATTTATTACTAAAACAAGCATGGAAAACAGAGGAGATCAAATGGGCATTTCTTAAATGTAGAAATACACAAATGAACTTCAATATGAATTGATAATAATTGGCCGCATCTAAAGAAAAAGAAGAAAAGAACCAATTTTGAAAAAGAGGGTTTCAAAAAAAATCCAACCTTTCTTTGCCTGAAGAAGGTTGCGCCCAGTAGAACCACGAAAATCAAGAATATCGTCTGCACTTACAAAAAAGGAAAGAAAACTTCATAGTGAGCTATTTAAAAAAAAAATCATATATAAGGCCCAAAAAAAAAAAGAAGGAAATAACAGAGTTTAATGAAAAGAAGTACCAGAAATGACAGTGGAAGATGAAGCAGAAGCAATAATTCCCATCAAAACTACCAAGGAGAAGATAAGTGAAAAAGACACGGAGAAGAATATCCGATCCAACTCCATTTTAATCAGTCTGGCTTATTAACACCAAAGAACAAAGAAGATGAAGAAGAGATCAGAAAGATCTGTCTTTTTTTTCTCTTTTCAACTATTGGGTATTGTCTAATCTCTTCTTTGAGTAGTTTCTCCTTTTTTTTTTTTTTTTTTTTTTGGTTCTGAGAAGAGAAATGAATAAAAAAGCTACAGAGTGGAGAGAGACGGAAGAGTACAGACGTTAGAGAGAAAACGCCGACAAAATAATAAAGGAAAACCGGATAGTTGGGTACAACAAGATTAACGCGAAAACTGGCTTTTCTCCAATAGTTCATAAAACGCGTATGAATTCTACTCTCTCTCTCTCTCTAAAATGTGCATGATATTACAAACAAACAATTCCTGATGAGTTATCGGTTACTGTTGGATTTACATTTGTATGCTTTTCCACCCAAAAAAAGAAGCTAAATTTTCATTCAATGTTATTAAAGCTATTATTTATTCGCTTACATTAATTATAGTTACAGAATCATCTCTGTGGTCAAATTCTATGGGGACTCCCTCAAAAAAATTCTTCGGGGACCAATAAAAATGTTTTCACAATGTTTTTTTGATACAATTTTAATGTGACCAAGCGGTCTAAAATTGAGCAATATTAATGAGATTTCTTTTTTTTTTTTTAACTTACTGCACAATTTTTTGTACAAGGAAAAAAACACCTAACTTGTATGTTAGATCAATCGTTTGTTTAGGCTCTACTTAAGGGAATAAAAAAGTCTCTTGAAGAGGTATAGTTACAAGAAACTTCTTTTTTGTTTTTTGATATTACAACTTTTACCCTTATTTTGCCTTTTTTTAAACCTATTTTAACTAGATGGGTAGATATATGAATTAAAGCTTGGAAGTTGGAATATGAATAGAGATTGGAGGGCCATGCATTGATCAATCTCATATATTCTTTGCTCCTTCTTGTCCATAAACATTTAATCTCTTAGTGTACCTTGTTATTAGGAAGTTCAGCATTATCTCTCATCTTATTTGATGATAAAAAAAAAAAAGGTTTGGCGCTCAATGGTGGTTTTGGAGGCCACGTTCCTAGGAAAATAGTCATTTTTGCCAAACACAAAACAACATTGAACACCAGCATGAGCATCCGTAGTGGACTGTTTGATAAATTGGCAACATAGTTACAACCAATTTCAAGCTGTCGGTACCAAATCCAGGTGTATAAGGGCCCCACCATAGTCCCCATATTTTTTTTTTTTGGTTGAAAACCCATTGTCCCCGTATTGCGTTTTTGACGTTTTCATCCCAATTTGCATTAAATTGATAGGAGGGCAATTCCAATTGTCATTGGTTGACAAATCACAAACAACTTACTGAAATTTCAGATTTGCCACAACGAAATGAATACCAAAAATCCTAATCATGTTTAATTGACACTTGTGTCAACTCACCTGAGCATTTAAAAATAAAAATAAAAAAGGTGCCCAAACAAGCTGGTTGAGAAATTCGTGGTGTTGGACGTGTTAGCATTGGCCTAAACGAGTATCATAGAGGGCAACGAGTGGCAATCCAAGTTATAACACATCAACAAGAGTGACACATGGATCAACTCCAAACCAACACGATTATATGGTTTGACCGACCCAAATTGTCACCCCTAGCTAGGAAGCATTGCAAGCTTTCAATGTCGCATGTGATGGGAGTGAACTCCATCCCTGTGTGTGAGATCCGCTCCCTCCTCATTTGACATTGGGAGCTCACAGAGCCCCTCTGGCCTAAATCACCAGCAGTTTCGATGATGACTATGAGTTGTGACACAGGCAAGCTTGTTAGCAGCTTCCAAATGGGAAACCAGACACGCTTTTCAAGCGTTCTTTGGAATTTTTGAACCAATAACGAGAGAAGATGAAGTGAAACATATGCCGCAAGGAAAGCATTTTCATTTAACTCTCTATTTCTACACTTTTTTTATATCTGTGCACGGTTACGAGTCATTCAGCTGTTGTTATAAACTTGGCCTGCTCACCACAAGGAACTTTCTGTATGAGAAGAAAATGAAGAGACAAAAAGGTGAGTGTCCTCATAGTGTGTGCTTGTATATGCTGGCAATTTCGGCCCGGCAATTTCGGCCCTGCAATTCAAGTCGCATGCTTTAATTGCATAAACCTCCTTCCATTATCCGATGAAGATGAACCTCCTATCCATTGTTTGATGTCATCTTCATGCTTTCAACAAAGGAATCTTCTTTCCTGCACCAATGATCCTCCCATTATCAGACTAGGGACTCCAAAAAATAAAAACTGTACCATGCTTATAAATTCAGTATGCAGCAGAACACTAAACGAGTGACTTTTGTTGGCAACACAATTTTTTAAACGTGAATTTCCGTCAAGTCTTGTCACAAACTTGATCCTCTATGAATAAATATCTTAGCAATCAAGTCCTGAGATTGGTGCTTTAGTGCTCTATTATTAGATAAAATGAAGCGAAAAAAATGTTAAAAGTTAAGAAAAAGTTGACTTACATTAAATTTGGACTCCTTTAGCTTCTCCAGCCACTCCGCGATCTCAAGTTGCTTTACCACCGTCGCATGTAGCACCTGCAAACATTGATGTTTAAATAAAGTTATTACTGTAAGCGCAATCAGGGGTTTAATAATCAGAGGAATACACATACAAATTTAGAGCATACCCTCTTTGTCTTCTCGAGTTCAAACTCGACGTTTTTTATCCTATCGAAAGATTCCATAAGAATCTTCTCCTTCTCCAAAGGAATTCCGGCAGGCTTCTTGTTAAGCTCTTCGAAAACCTTTTCAAGTCTCTGAAGACGCTGTATGCATGGCAGGACGCGGTCTTCTTCATTCACAGCTTTATCGGTTGGGGATGGGCTACTTGTATTTTCGATCAAATTACTTGGGTGAATGTTGTTTTGTCTTCTCAAAAATTCAAATCGTACACTGCGGACTATCGTAAATATTCTGAACAAGAACAACATCAACACTCTGGCCACACGAGGGAACTCCCTTGTCTCAAATTTTCCTTTAACATTGTTGAGCCAATGTATAATTATACCACCTGAAAACAAAGTATATGGCAATTCAAGAAACAATGCACAAGTATTATTCAATGATGGAAAGTGCTAGGAACAATTTAATAAACAAAACAAAACAAAAATCTAGCGTATCCAAGAAAATTTATTGCGATAAAGAGATCATTTTAACAGTCACCTTCTGATGACAGTGCCTTGTGAGAAACATTTGCAAGATTATCATTATTAAGTGATTGATCATGAAAATGAACCCTTTTTTCAACATTCCCAAAAGATCTCTCGACAGGAGGAAAATGATCGTCACAGCTAAAGTATGCAACTTGATCTGATGCCTTGACCTGCGTGAAACAAATTTTGAAACATGTTAAACGAAATTTACGCCTAGTTTATGTACAAACACAACCATGTTATCTACACAGTACATAATGAATCAGAACCCACTTCTTCATGAACTGGGGCCAAATGAGGAACCGCCGAACTTCTTCGTCCTAGTGGAGAACAAGGGTCATCAATATTAGACCCCGATTCTGCTGTTGATGTATCATTAAACCTTCCCTGCTTAGAAAACAAAGAAGTAAGATTTAGACATCAATGCTAATGAAACAACAACATGCTGCTGATAGCAAAAACAGAACTTGCCTTCAGTGGGCGTATCTGAACATAGGAGTCAAACTTCTGCTCATCATGAGATACTCTGGTGATTTGCCTCACAAAAGTTGCTTCAGCATAATGTACAATCTACAAATCAGAGACCTAGGTTAATCTCGAATATTATATCCAAAAAGTTTCAAGCCTAGAGTATCTTTTCGATGTAAAACCAAAGAAGGAAATGAGAATAGAACCAAGATACATAAACAGAATTAATAAAGATAGTAGCAAAAGGAGTGCACAAAGAGAACAAGAACTCGAGTTTTTTTTTCTTAATCTTAAGGCCTTTTCCTGCTTAAGATGCAATTCACATACCTTCATTATTTTGGGATCATTCCATGGACCTTTATTGGATCTAAGGCAGCCTTCCTCAGCAGAACATGTACACGATCCCCCCAGGAAATCCGGCAACTGACTGAAAGAGTAAATATGCAAGGAATTAAAAGGCAAGAGATTTCATGCAAGATTCACGGAAAGACCACAAGCACGACATACCTTGGGTCAATGACTTCTTGTAGCTTGTTCAGGGATCTGGGATCCAGAACCTGCCCAAAAGAAAAGAAAGAAATCTTTAGGTCTTAAAGTAGAACAGTCAAGGTTTTAGAGGACAGGAAACCAAGAGCATAAAAGAAATGTTCTTTTACCTGTATCTTTGAAATTGTTTTAGGATCAAGAAATTTCTGTGCCGCATGCCAAAGCATCTTAAAGCCCGAACCAGCATTGACGATATACATCCGATGTAAAGTCTGTACCCAATTTAGAGAAGGATTAGAATTATTCAGCAACAGAAACAAGATATCACAAGGAGGAGGTAGAAAGATACCTCTGGGTAATAATTACTATCTATCTTTGTCATGGCAGCCAAGAGATTTTTAGCCGTTCGAGTAAAATTTTTTATTCCCTGTACAAGTAAAAACATTTGCCAGTTAAGATTGTGCAGTCATAATTTTTTCCCTTTCGACAAACCAGAAACTGAATGTCAACCAATTTAGAGATGATACATATGCATGGTTAAAGAGAATCACTGAATTTGAAGCAGATGCAACACAAAAATGTGAGTCATTTGGAACAATTCAAAAAGGAAAGAGAAGGCATTAATAAAGAAGTCACGCACCAAGCCTTGCACATCTAATATCGTTGTGGTTGAATGGATCTGTCTCTTTGCTGCAATCGAACAAGCAGGGAATTTCTCTTGTATGGCTCTCTCAAACTCTTGGACATGATATTTTAAGTATCGATCGATTGTGGTTATATGCATGAGCCTACTTGGATGAGCTTTTCCCAACCTTTCAATGTAAACCGGCCTGCCTTCTTTATCAACCCCGTGGTACCCTTGGGGGTAGCATTGCAAGACTTCTTCTAGCTCTTCAAATTCAAAATCCTTTACATCAATCAATACAAAAAGAGTGTTAGAAAAATAATATCGAGAGATAGACCAATCTTCTATACACCTAAATTCAACAAAGAACAAGCAAAAATAAAGAGGCTTCTAAACGAGGCATAATTCTTCACTATTACTTCTTCACTCTAAAGACTACACCTACAAATTTGATGGCAAAAGTTGACATCATTACCTCCAAAATGGTATCTGTTCCATACTCCCTTCTCCAATTAAGCATTTGCTCCCACATCTGGATTGTCTTCTCAATGTTGAAATCCCTAGCTTTCAAGAATCTACAAAGTAAAAGGTAAAAATGAGAAATCACAACGGCAATATGTATATTGGCAAAGAGACACAGGGAAAAAGAAACTAGAATCGTTCACGTGTCTCGGTATATGCTACAAAAGACTTCACTGACCTTAACAAAGTATAGTAGTCATCATGCCTAGGCGGCAACAAAACCCTATCGAGGAGCCTTTGGCGCAACTCTTGGACAGCACTCTCCTCTTTTGTGTCCCGTACATCTTCTATGGAAACTGATGGGACCCTGTAGTCAATTTTCCTTTTCCCTCTTTTTTTAAGAGAATGAGTGAACTTGTTAGAAGCATTTATTGCCTTCTTCTTCAGGTTACCAATCTTTGAACGCCGTCTCTCATCTTCAGAGTTCTCAATATCTGACTTTCTCTCTCTAATTTCATCTGAAGCGCTCAATCCTTCCAAACCTTCAAATAGCAAATAAGAGCAGTAAAGTATAACATGTACAAGCATGTATTTTTCCCTTCTTTCCCGCCTCTTTTTTTTTTTTTTTTTTTGGCAAATCACTTTTTCCTATAGTAGTGTAACTTATTTAACAACTACCCCAGGATTAAAAAATATAGATATTTTTTACTGTCAATAATATTATTCCCAAGAATACAAGGACTAAAAGCCTTTCATTGAGTGAGTACGTGAAGGTTGTGAACCATAGAGCATACCTGCCATTTGATTCAATGCAAAAGGGAGACTTTTAGCCGGTTGACTAATCTTCCAAGGAAAAGAACAAATTGACAGAAGCCCTTTTTGTGCACATGTATCTGTATGATGACAAAAACAGAAGAAGCTACTGATAAGCACTGAACCATAAGACCCCAAAAAATTGTAACAAACAAATGAGCATCCAACTACTCCAAAGAAATAAAATTGTACAAGAAACCCAAAAAAAAAGAATGCAGACCATAGAAATCACAGAAAGCCCGCAATCGAACAGGGAACTTTCCTATTTTGTTAAGTCAACCATATGTAGAGTTCTTTTAAAAAGCAGCAAAGAATTGTTTCAACAGTTTGATTATTAAGAGGCTACAAATTTTTTTTAAGGAATAATTTTCTTGTTTTTGGGGTTTGGTAATCCTTTCTTTTGCCCTTTGGTTGAGATGCGGTAAACAGAAATGTGGCAGAGGAAAATATTCTCTCTTGGTTCACCACTTACCCACTGACTGAATACACGAAAGCCACACTCTTTTCTTGAAACTATGCCTAAAGAACCTCTCTTTCCTTTCCTCTGCATAATCTTCCACCTAGCCATTTTCCTTAAAAGCTCCCAGCAAGCTACAACCTTTAAGGAGGTTGAAGGAATTTCCGCCGGGCTAAGCCCCATTAAGCCGATTTAGTTCTGATTAGGCTTAAATCACCAAAAAAAAAAAAAACCCAAATACCTAAATCTAGAACATTTTTCTTCATCGTCTCAACAAGTTAGCTATCATCCTATAGCACTCAGATTGCCACCTTTCATGGATTCCACTAATACTAATACTCAGTCGTCCCAAGATGAAAATTGATAATAATAAATTAATGATGACGATGATGATACTAATGATAATGATAATTATAATGATGATGATGAGAAAGTGATTCGCAATAGGTTACAGAAGTCCAATGAGCTTTAGAGAGAGAGAGAGAGAGAGAGAGAGCACCATTAAAGACTTAAGAGTGAACAACCATAAATGAAAAGAGTAGTTAAGAAAGGAATGTAATGAGCGTGAAGAATGCATTAATTATCAAACAGAGAAAAAAAAAAGGAAAATGAAAGGCTTTTGAAGTCTGAACAATGAACATTAAAGAAGAGAAGAACTGAAAAGTAAGAGAGAAAATCACTATCATCACCATTTAATATAAGCGTCATCATCCAATTCAGAAATTCAATTTATTAAAAAAAAACAGCATGATTCGCGAAGAACAAGAGAAACTGGGAAAAAGAGATGGGCATTGAAAAGGAATGTAATAAGAGTAAATATTGAAGTGAAAAAGAAAAAGGAAAAAGCTTTGAGCTTTGAAGATTGATAGAGAGAGAGAGTTAGAGAGAGAAAGCGCTAGAAGCGTCTCGAGAATCCGAAGAACAGTCAAATTAATTTCGTCATTCATCACCACCATTAATACAATCCAAAAAACTCTCTGAAATCCAAGAAACGCATTTAAATCTCGACAATGCCGAGCATCAGATCTCGCATGAAAACTCATGACGTGAAAATCCAAAAAAAAAAAAAAGCTTGAACCAGAAGGAGAAGAAGAATAAGGAGGTGAGAAAAAGCGAAAAGCTTGGGGTTTATGATTACCTTTGGGGGAGAAAACACCCTAAGACGAAGAAGACGAAGGAATGCTAAGCAGCCATGGCCATGGATTGACGGCAACAGCAGCAGAGAATCTCTCGGGAAACGCAGAAATAAATGAGAGAGAATGAAGACGAAGAAGAAGAAGAAGCAAAAAGATTGGCTTTTTTCTTCTCTTTTTTTGGTCTAAAAGTAAAGAAAAGAGGGAGGAGAGAAAATGGAGAGAGAATTTTCTCGAGAAAATTGAAGAAGGAGCCGAAGAATGATTTTTATACAATACGAGAATTGGGAGAAGAAGATGAAAATCTGTTTTTCTTTTTTGCAGTTTTGTTTTTGTTTTGGTTTTATAAAACAATACACAAATAAAATATAATATAATTCTGTTGCTGCCTCACTATCTCTCTCTCTCTTCATTGTTTTCAAAGCCTGCTTTTTATATTCTGAAGAATCCAAATACAGATTATTAGAATTATTCTCATTCTAAGAACGGGATTTATATTTTAGGCCCTTAAATTTGAGGCTTTTTTATAATATGATTTTTAAATATTTTTTATAGCACTTGAATCTTTAAACTTTGCTAAATATAGTAATTGAGTCTTTAAACTTGTTAAGTGTGATAATAAAGTCTTTAATCACTGACATTTGTCAAAATTAAAATGAAAAATAATCACATGAGGTTACATGACCCATTTAGAAAGAATAGGAGGTAGTTTTAAGCATTATAATGATTAAAATATACATAAAAATTAACAAAATTGTTAAAAATATCATTAATAATGGTATAATTTTTCTTATATTTCTTTGAAAGGGTGTTTCACAAAACTAGTTTTAATCAAAAATTTTTGTTATTACAATATAAAGCTTTTTATATACTACAGTGATTATAAAAAATATGCTACAATATAAAACTCTCACACGATACATTTTCATTTTAAAAGTTACATTTATAACCACACCTCTTAAACACTTATAAGTAAAATTTCTCGTATTCTAATAATATTGTCAATTTATGTAATTATAATGTAATTTATAATAATTTTACTAAAATGGGTAAATTTTTAATATTATATGTCAGTTCATAAATATCGTTAAGATAATTTTTTTCCTTAGAACAAAAGAAAATAGAGTAATTTTTGTGCACTATCCAATGTACCTATCACATAATTGTGATTTTATTTTAATATTAAGAGCACAAAACATACCTGTTTGTTATAGTTTCAGTTGTTAAATCTTTATCAACTTTCCTTAAAATTTCTTTTTTATTATAATTATTAGCGTTTTAAATTTATGCCACTAGGACAGGGAATAAAGCACTTTTAAAAAACTGATTTGAATCAGTATTTATTTATCAGCCCGCATTACATATATTATTTTATTTTAGTCCAAATATAATCCTTTAAAATTAAAATGATAAAACATGATAGGACATTGTTTTAATTCTGTTAAAAAGCTTTTCTTTACATTAATATTAATATTAACACTTCTAAAAATAAAAACAGTAGTTTATTATTTATGTGAACATAAAGGTTTGTGAACGTTCGAGCACTTCTATCTGCTTTTTCATTTTTGTATATTTAAAAATTAAGATTTGGGTTTGGCTTTTTGTTTATTTTTGTGTAATAAATAAATTGGAAGCTTATAATATAAGCCCACCGTTGTCCGTCTCACAAGTCTTTGCATACGTGTAAAAGTTCCCATCAATTTTCTGTCGGATATCTTTATTAATTATAATTGCAATTATTTGTGAACAGAATTAATCAACAAATAAAATAAAATGAAATAATTGACTAGCAAAAATGAATAAAATATTAAAAATGTGTGACATACAATAATAAAGTGACGGTACGGTCAGGGCCAGTTTTGTGGACCGACGGTGAGTCATTGTGGAGTTGGCTGCTAATTTGCCGTACTGTTATAGGGTACGATTTTCTTTAAAAATTATCGTTGATTCTTTTTTTTTTTTAATTTGTGTTGGAACTATATAAAATCAAAATCATCAAAAATAGTTTGACTCTCGCGCTTAAACTAATTAAATACGAAAAAAACAACTCAAGTATCTATAAATATGATTTTAAAACTAAATATATCGATAATAATTCGTTTAATTAAAGACATTTCAATTCATATTTGCCATGAACTAGTGTAGATTTAGAGAAAAATAAAATAAAATAAAATAAACTGGTGTGGATTGGGAAAGCGGCGAGAAATTAGGGAGGATGCAACTACTATTTGGCGCAAATTAGATTAATATAATACTAGTCTTTTTTAAGAATAAAAATAAGATAATAATAATAATTAAAAAAAAGAGATAATAGTAACTTTCTCGTGTACATCACTTTTCTATCCCTTCTTTTTTTTTTTTTTTGGTTTTTGGTTTATGGGAGGTTAATTAGACAGAAGGGCTAGTATGTGGTGGATATGATCAGAGTAATTGATCTACATCAATAAAAATTAAAAATAAAAAAAGTTCACAAACTACTAATTATTTGTTTGGTTAATTAATTAGGCTAATAGTTATTCTTGATAAGATCTTAAATTTGAATTAGTCTTGTCAAAGTAGATTGAATATATAATACTTTATATATCACAAACAAAGGTTTTAGTTTGTTATTGTTTCTTAAGTTCTTAAAATTTTGTGTACATGACATTATGATAGTAATTAGTTTGGTAAAAGATTATAAAAGTACTTTGCAAAAAAATACATTTTTCACAACTATTCAGGGGAAAAAAAACTATGGCTATAATTTGCTTTCTTTTGGGAAAAAAAAAATTAGTAGAGCGTATTTGAAAATCATCGGAGCATATCATATTAAAAAAAATGACAATTAACATAACTAAAAGAAAAACAGATCGTTTATAAGTACGTTTTATTCGGTTTTTCATGCCCTACCAGTACCATAGCATTCTCCCAATTCTATTATTAAAAAATGCATCTGCAAATCTTTTTCTTTCTTAAACCAAAAAAGAAAAAAGAAATTGAGTGAATTCGTATTTGAATAATATAAAACATGATTTAGGATATATGAGAATTATTATTTGGAGGGATGTGGAAGCATTAATTAAATGGCAGAGCCAGTTAATTTATTAATGTCACTTGCAAGTATTTAATTTTTGCAGTTGTGGGACCCTCTTGAAATTTACTACCACCTCTTGCCCAACTTTTTTTTTTTTTTTGTCAATTTCGATAAACCAATCTTCAAATTTCACATGTTATAAATGTAAATATAAAATATTATACATATATATATATATAAATTTATATATGTTGGTCACAGGGATTTTGTGGCCTGGCAATTGGCATCCACCAACCATAAATGCAATATCTATTTATTCCCACAACAGTCCAACTACTACGTGTCTTTATTCCATATTGTATCTTTACATAACAAAGACTAAAAGCACTAAGAAATTTCTCAAAAAGGAATAAAAAATGAAAGGATAAATCAACTTATTCATGCCTTTTCTCTCTCTTCTAAGCTAATAATATTGATCATGAAGTTTTGAAGATCTTATTGAAGAAGGAAGTAGAAATTGTTGAGATTAATTGATTTGAATTGGATAATCTTGATTTGACTTATGTAATGAATAATAGCTGGGGAAAGATGGGCACGCCAATAAGGTCTTTTCCTTTTCCAATCGGATTTGGACGCGCTTATTCAAACCTAACACCAAAACACCAACTTCTTGGCACCAATCCTAAGTCTTACATCACTCTGATGCAAATACATGTATACACACACACACACATATTATGTATGTGTACATATTAACTTAATTATTTTCTGTTGAAGATACTAAGAATAAGACCCAAGGAATATGAGAATAATATTTGAAAACGTAGTTTAAATCGCAAAGTAGAAATAATAATACTATAACATGTGACTGAAAACACTGAAAAAAATTAGTTGAAACCATAATTTATAATTTAAAGCCTTTCTTAAACATCGTAGACATTTGTTAGTTATTGTTAAAATATTGTAGACACCATTTCATAAGGACACTTTTGTTTATGTATTATATATTGTGTGTATCATATTCATTGTAACAAAGACTAGTCCCTCATACCTAGATGTGTGAATTATAGCTAAGGGAATTAGCAAATTAATCAAACGTACCATGTGATAAAATCTAGGGTTTTTTTTCCCTCTCCTCTCAACTTTTTTGATCAACCTTGAGAATAGTTTTGGTCCATTTAAATAATTAGATAAGATCTGACTGAGCAATCCCCTCAAAAGACCATACAACCTTATGAAACCCAATCCCCAAAAGAAAAAAAAAATCAAGATAAGGCCATTGCTAGTGTGGGGGGCCATAAAACCGGAAGCAAACCAAAGTGAAAGTTCTTCCAAAACAAGGCAATAAGAATTTTGTGTTTTTCCTTGGCAGATAGCAAATCCAGCACTGCACCAAAAGTACTACTCTCTCTAAATATGCACACATGAGTTGTCATTGTGGAGAATTTATTGGCTTCCAAGTTGTTGTTGCATGCCTTTTTAATATTCCTGTAAAATGAATCACAAGTAAAATTTCAAATATTAATATATGTGAATAAATGAGAAGAAATAGTAGTGCATGTATATAATAACTGTGATGATGAGGAAAATGAAGTATATATTTGTGTACTACATATTTAGGGGCTTTGTCAATAATATTTTCAACTTATATAGCTTAGTGTCAGCATCAAGTTTTGACTAAACAAAGTTGATTAAAAAAAAAGTTTTGACAACTTTTTAAGGAGTCGAGTGCGCAAAAAGTGTCAACTTTGGTTTGCTTCACAAATAGAGTTTCTAAATCCTTTTAAGATTATAAAGAAATTATCCACGTCCTATAAATCGCATGTACAACTACAATTAAAACAGGCGTGTTAAGACTTGTAAACAATACTATTGTCGAATTAATGAGGCATTTTTTATCTATCATAGAATTCACGTTACAAATATTGAGAATTTTATTTTAAAAAAATATCTTGTTGCTTTTGAACATGCATTTTTGTACAAGATTTTGTGGGTTTTCTAAATTGTGTTATTTTAAGGCGATTAATTATATATATATATATGTTAACTGTATTTAATGTTAAATAGTAAATATATTAGAAGGAATGATGAGAATGTCGAGGTCGATAGTAAGGTCTCTTTCGAAGAGCCAGAGACGACTTGTCTCTCTTCTCGTCCCCCATGACCTGCATTCACTTGTTGCTTTCACCACCTCATCCCCTACCCTTGCCCTTTTCTACTTAGGACCATTATATACACCTAATACATATACATATATATATATATACACTTATATATATATATAGGTGGTTTTAATGTTTATGTTATAGATATTGTTATTATTAGCTGTTTTACGTAAGTTTAATAGTTATAATAAATTGAAAAGTTGATAAAAAAATTATAATAATCAATTAAGTTGAATTCTTATTACATCATATCATCAACTGTTGTTAAAATATATCTTTTTAGATATGTAACTATTAAAGACGTAATTATTGAAAACAAGTCCATACATATATATATATATATATCTATATGTATATATGTACTATATACATATGTATGTATACATAGAGAGAGAGAATGTTTGCATTTGTTGCTGGCTAATTAGGATCTCAGATTGTTAGATCCCCAAGTTCCGAAAACTTGTTACTTTTCTTTCTTCCATATATATGTTATCATCATTCAATATTTATTCACCACTAACGATCCTTTGTCTTCACCTCTCACATGGATGTTACTACTCTGTCATTCCCTTTGTGTTTTGTGTCCATTTCTCTAGATCCCTTTTTCCTTTATTGTTATTATTATTTTGTAAAGAAATTTCTTTGTCCATTTCTACTGACGATCTCTCTATACGTTTTTTTTTTCTTTTTGTCTACCTTTTTCTTTTTCTTTTAGTACAACTAATTTTTTGGATAATTTCATGACAAAGTTTTTTTTTTCTGTTTAAAAAACTTAAGACTACTAAGCCAGGGTTTGCCCGATTCTCTCTCTCTCTTTTCTAAAATATAATATAATATGATAATCCATAATTATATAAATTGATAAGACAAATATATATATATATATATATACACGCGCGCGTGTAATAAATATACCATAAAACATAAGCCTCTTACTCAATCCTAAAATGCTTGTGTAACATGCATGTGGTGTGATATGTGTATCACATGGTTCAAGGAGTTTTAATTTTCAAGGCCACTTGGAGCATCTCTAATATGATATTAAATTAATGTATTGATGTTAACTTTTAGTATTTAGCTAAACAAGTCACTCTCATAGTAATAATATTTTTTATGCTAAAATTTTACTTATGATATATATATATATATATATGATGGTAAACTTAATACCTAATGGATTGAAGTATAAAATAAAATACAACATCTAATAAATCATTTTTCATATTTTTTATTAACAAATAGGAAAATAGGCCTTAATATAAAGGGGGACTTGTTTGCTTCCATCGATTGTGCCCCTCCTATTTCTATAGTAAGATACGTGAATAAACAAACAAACAAAAGAATATCATACGTCCTATACAATCTTCTCGAACTATATCACATGAAATCATATCATTGAAATTAAAAAAAAAATACAGAAGTAATTTTTTTTTAGCAGAAATGCAAAAATAATTTAACAATCCAAAACCACACAATAACAACAGTACTGATACTGACAGACAATCTATTGTAATCTTTTTTAATCTTTTTTTTTTTTGAGAGGGAGAGGGATTTTTTATAAATTGTTTGTGAAAAAAAAAAAAGAAAAAAGACAACAACTCGAATTACGAAGGCCCCGTGATTGAGTCTGAACATTTGGGGTTTTACGCTCATTCATGTCATACATATATATATATATATATAGCTTATTAGCTTGTTTCTGTGTGCTATGCTGTCTACCCTTGTGATCTAATTTACAACAATTCTACACACCTAAACAAACACCAAGACAAATTATACAAATACTTGTGTATGTATGCATATACACACACACATATATATAGATATATATATATATATATAGAGAGAGAGAGAGAGAGAGAGAGACAAACAAAGGGTAGAATGAATGCTAGATGATGATCTCTTCTTAACTCCCTGGGTTATCGCCACTCCTTTAGTGGGTTACTGAGCTCCAATTTTTTTTTATTTTTTATTTTTTACCTTCTGCTCCTCTTCTCATCATTTTTCAATTATTATAATATAATTACTCACTCAAAAATCCTTATTAATCCCCAGACATTTCCCTTGGTTTTCTCATTCCTTTTTCCTTATTATTTTCTCATTTTATTTATTTGGTCAACTATTCTCCTCCTTCGAAAAGACAAATTGCCTTTTTTTTTTTTTTTCTTATTACTCCAACAAAAGACTTTCTTTTCATCATCCTAACTTGATGTCAGAAAATCTTTTGAGAATCAAGTATACACTTTACTCCATATATGAGAATAGAAAAACAAAAATATGGCATACAAAAGTTACAAATCCCCAGAAAGTTGAGATGTTCACTCACCCTTTTCGAACATAACATGCTATATGTTCTGTTAGAATATGTGTATCAGTCTTTTTTCTTTTTTTTTTCCTTTTCAAAAAAGTGAAGAGAGAACACAGTTAAAATTAAAAATTAAAAATTTTTTATTATAATATATAAAAATTTTAAGTTATAATAAAAATTTTAAACTGTAGTTAATTTTTGTTTAATATTATGGCAGTTGAGAGTAAATTTTTTAAATAATATTGCCAAACACCTTTAAATAAAACAGTCGACTTTTTCTGGTTTTATATATTTGTACACACACCCATATGTATTTTATATATATATATATAACAAAAATATAGGAAAAACAAACTGAGTCTTTTTAGAGGAACTGTAATACCATTGTGCAAAATCGGCTGGACTGGAGTAGATACCATTATGCATTTAGAACATGTAACTAAAAACAAAAGTTATAATTTATTATTTTCGAAAAAATTAATATATATATATATTTATATTATTTACATGTTTTGTTGAAATTCCACGTTTCCTAAACGTTCAGATTTTTTTTATAAATCTAGATGTATTTGGTTGACTTATTTCACATTACAAATCTAGGTATTTATTTACTATATTTTGTCTTTCAGCCAAAATAATTTTCAATGAAACTAATGCTTAGAAAAGGTTAATATAATCTTTTTACGAGGTTATAATAATTTGACTATAGAAGGGATTAATGCTAACACGATTTACAAGACACATGAGAGTTCACAACAATGCTAATTTATGTTATTCTCACGGTAAAACTCCTCAATTTGGATAGGGCATGAGATTTTTTGTCCAAAACAATTTTGAATTACCATTGCACATTAAAATCATAGCCAAAGTCTCAAATGCAGCACCCAAATTAGTCTAACACTAATAACATTTTTCATTCAACATGATAAAGTCATAATTACGTTTCTTTAATACTTACTCTACTTTAATGTGATACTCATAAGGTGTTTGGAAATTATGGTTAGAACTAATTTTAGTAAAAAATACTATAGCATATAAGAGCTTTATACTGTAATAATTTTTTACTTTATATTGTAACATACGAAAGCTTTTTATTATTTGTAATTGGTTCTAAGCAACAATCAAACACTATATTAATATTATTAATAATGGACTATGTTTATTAAGTACGTATCGCACGAATATATACAAATAGTATTACTATATTGAACATATTATTGTCATGTTTAGAAGAATAATTAGAGCCGTAAAGTTTTAACCACATATTATAATATATGTAAGTTTTATATTATATTATAAATTTTAACATATACGTTATGATGTTTGTGGCTAAAACCACATCCCCAAACATCCCAAGTTTGATTCTTGTAAAGCTCTCAACAATAAAAATATAAAATAAAAATTTATTATAATGAAGCTTGTATAAGCTAAAAATTTTTTAATACAAAATTAACCACCCTTCCTAAATGCCACCGGACTAAACCAAGTAGCAGAGTAGAGACATTTCCAGAAATCAGAACAACCATTATCACCCCTACAACCGAGGTGAATATTAAATAATGTTACAGCTCAAGAAAAACATAAAAAGGTCAAAAAGGAAAGGCTGCAACAAAAGTAAGAAAAGAGTAGCTGCATGCAACCAAATTGCAGGCCTGAAAGGCTGGTTTCGTCGCCATCACACACAACAGTTGTAGGTGGCAGGCATTTACTGTGCCCTACTCATTTTTTCACCCAGAGAACATTGTTTTTTACTTTTTTTATTTTTTTTAAAAAAATCCTTCTTATTTCGGTATAACCCCACTACTTATAAAATTATAAGTTTTAATTTAATATGTAGTATATATTTTAGATTAGATCTTATTCTTTTATTAATAGTAGAGTTATAATAGATTTAGTAGGATTGCTCAATTTTATTTTATTTTTTTACTTTGGTTATAGTCCAACAAAACAATTGAATTCAAATGTTGGACATTTTAAATTGGGTCATACTTTTTATTAGTAACGGGTTATAACAGCGAGGTAAATAAGATTGCTCAATTTTTTAACTTTGGTTATTTTCCAACAAAACAGTTGAAGTTTAGATGTTGAACCAAACTGCCCTCGTCTGTATTGAGGAATTAGGCGTTTCTTAATTCCAAAGATCGCAAGAACGAATAATTGCAGAAAAGAAATTGGAGAAAAGAAGAAAAGAGAGACACCAAATTTTTATACAAGTTCGTCTAAATTTAAGACTACGTCCTGTTTTTGCCCGCTGCAGATTCCACTACGATGAAGAAAATTACAGATTACAAGAGAAATTTCTCACACTCTCAAATTGTGTTTACCAAAACTCTATTCTACCTAGCACCTTGTGGGAATTTTTCTCTCACAACAATGGAGCTCTCATAAAAATATGCCTCTCACAAAGTCTCATACCTTAACAAGGTCACACACACAACCCTAGCCACCTTATGTCTATTTATACACCAAAGAAGAGAAAAATAGCAACTAACTAAAAAACCCTTGTAGTTTCCCATTTTTGGGTCGAAATCCCGTAAAAAATTACGCATCATAGAGCCTCAGCGCCGTGGCACTCAAACCGAGCGCTGTGGAGCTCTCCTGCGGCGCCGCAACGCTCAACTCCCAGTGCCATGGCACTCAAACCGAGCGCTACGGAGCTCTTCAACCAACGCCGCGACGCGGCGCTGCCTTGCTGCCTTACAGGCACTGTGGCGCCCAATCTTGGTGTTGCAGCGCCCTGAACATGCCTTTCTCTCATTTTTCTTCCTTTTGCTAGGTTGTTGACTTAATTTGGCTTTACACCTACAACAATCTCCTAGTTTGAGACTAATCAATCATCATGTCGCAAACTGTAGCAGCAATAGCTTCTCACGTCTCATGGAGAAGTCCAACTGAAGTTGCGCACAACTTCAATTTCTCGATCGAAACCGTCTTGGTGAGCATATTTGTTGGATTCTGACTCTCAATAATCTTCTCAACTTTTAATACTCCATCTTCCAAAGCCGACCTGATGAAGTGATATCGCAATTGTATATGCTCGTCCTAGCATGAAATGCGGGATTTTTTGCCAAGTGAATGGCCCTCTGTCTATCACTGTGTAACGCACTCCTTTTCTACTTGTGACCCAATTCTTCCAAAAACAACTATCCAAATCGTCTCCTTGTTCGCTTCTGTCATTGCCACATACTCTGCTTCTGTTGTAGAGAGTGCAACTATCTTTTGCAGCTTCGAGACCCAACTAACTACTGTGCCACCCAAAGTGTAGACATAACCGATGGTACTCTTTCTGCCATCAATGTCTCCAATCATATCAACATCTACATAGCCTTGTAGTCCTAAGTCTGACTTCTTTAAACCCACGCACCTCTCAGATATCTGAGAATCCACTTCACTGCCTCCCAATGCTGCTTACCTGGATTGCTCATGTACCTACTCACAACTCCCACTGTATGTGCAATGTCTTGTCTGGTACAAACCATGGCATACATGAGACTACCTATTGCTGAAGCATAAGGCACCTTGGCCATATGGTCTCGTTCTTGCTCCATGGTCGGTGATTGCTCCTTTGATAACTTGAAGTGACTGGCTAATGGAGTATTCACAGGCTTCACATTACCCATGTTGAATCTGCTAAGCACTTTTTCAACATATTCTTCCTATGACAGTTTCAGACTATTGTTGTTCCTCATTATTCTCATCCCAAGGATTTGTCTTGCAGCACCCAAATCCTTCATTGCAAACTCCTTAGACAGCTCCTTATTCAGCTTGTCAATCTCCTATTTGCAACCTCCTGCTATCAGCATGTCATCGACATATAGCAACAATATAATGTAGGAGTAACCAAAATTCTTCACATAACAATAGTGATCTTCCTGACATCTCAAGAAACCATTGCTGCACATAAAACTGTCAAACTTCTTGTACCATTGCCTGGGAGCTTGTTTGAGGCCATACAAGCTCTTCTAAAGTTTGCACACCAAGTTTTCCTTGGCCGATACTTCAAAACCTTGTGGCTGCTTCATGTAGATCTCCTTCTCCATATCACAATGGAGAAAAGCTGTCTTAACATCTAACTGTTCCAAGAACAAGTCTTCATTTGCCATTAACGCAAGTATCGTCCTGATTGTGGTTAGCTTCACCACCGGAGAAAAAATCTCATTAAAGTTGATGCCCTCTTTTTGCTAAAAGCCTTTTACCACCAGTCTTGCCTTATACCGTTTGCTGCCATCAAATTCATCTTTTATCCGGTATACCTATGTATTGTGCAAGGCTTTTTTGCCCCGTGGTAATTCTGCCAGTTGCCATGTCTGATTGGAGATTAGGGAATCCATTTCATCCCTCATGGCTAACTCCAACTTGACCGAATCTTCAGCCTCCACGGCTTCATCAGAGTTCTCTGGCTCACCTCTATTGGTCAACAAAATATAATGCAGAGAAGGGGAGTATCTCTGTAGTGGTGTTATAATCCTGCTAGATCTCCGGATTGGTATGGCAGGAGTACTCTGGTTTCCCTTTGGAGCTATATTCTCTTGATCTTCAACCTGTGGATTTTGCACCTCCACTTTAGGAAGATCCTTTAATGGAATCACCTCAGGCTTCTTGTCTTCAGAATCTGAACCCTTAGAGTCAGTGCTGTCTCTGTCCTTGTACAAAACACTTTCATTAAAGATCACGTCCTTGCTCCTGATAATTTTCTGATTTTGGTCATGCTAGAGATGATAACCAAATTCAAGTCCACCATAGCCAACCAGAAAACACTTATTTGACTTGGTATCAAGTTTACTTTTAGCAGCAGGATCAATGTGAACATAGGAAACACACCCAAAAACTCTCAAGTAAGAGAGATCAACCTTTTTACTGCTCCATACTTCTTCCGATAGCTTAAACTTCAGCGGTGTGGATAGACTTCTGTTGATCAGATGAGCTGTTGTGTTAATTGTCTCAGCCCAAAACGACTTTGGCAGCCCCGCATGCAACCTCATGCTTCTGGCACGCTCGTTTAAAGTCCTATTCATCCTCTCAGCTACCCCGTTCTGTTGTGTTTTCCCTGGAATGGTTTTCTTCATCTTTATTCCATTCTCAGCACAGTACCACTTAAAGTCATCATCTAAGTACCCTCCCCCATTGTCAGACTACAAGCACTTCATCTTCAAATCTCTCTCGTTCTCCACCATGGCTCTCCGTCTCTTGAAAGCACCAAAGACATCATATATGTTTTTTAGAAAGTAAACCCACACCTTCCTGCTTGAGTCATTTATAAATGTCACATAATAATTAACACTACCAAAGGAAGTCACCATCGGAGGCCCCCATACATCAGTATGAACTAGCTCCAATTTCCTGGACTTAGGCTCTCTACCTATTGTTGAGAAACTAACTCTCTTCTGTTTACCAAAGATGCAAGCTTCACACAAACTGTGATCAACAGTTTTCAATCCTGGCAGTTTTTCTTTACAGTGAAGCACCTTCATTCCCTTTTCACTCATATGACCGAGCCTATAGTGCCATAGCTTGGTATTGGCAGCAGAATCAGCAACTGCTATGGTATCTCTGCAACTAGAGTTCATGTAAAGAGTTCCACCCTTGCGTCCTCGAGCAACAACCATCGCTCCTTTAGTGACTTTTCAACCTCTACAATTGAAGGTCACTTTATATCCTTCGTCATCCAATTGCCCCACCGAAATCAAGTTGCTCATTAGTTTAGGAACATGTCTCACCTTATGAATCTTCTACATAGACCCATTAGACATTTTCAAACTGACATCTCCAATGCCAACAATATCCAAAGGTTATCCGTCAGCAAGATAAACCTTTCTATAGTTTTCGGCAACATAATTCTCTAGGACGTGACGGTGTACAGTGGTGTGGAATGATGCTCATGAATCTATCACCCATGAGTCAAAAGAATTGTCAACAAACAAGATTAAGGCATCCAGTGCCTCTTTTGTGGCGGCATTTGCAGCGTTATTATTCTTGTCTTCATTCTTCCTTGGAGCCCTGCAATTCTTTTTTAAGTGCCTGGTTCTCCCATAATTCCAACACTCCAGATTCCCACCGTTTCTCGACTTGCTTCTCTTATTCCTCGACTTGCCTCTCTTGCCATTATCCCTGTTGGAATGCCTCTCAAGTTTCCTGCCCCTATTATCAACATTAAGGGCCGAGTTCGACGTTTAGGCTTCACCTGAATCCTTCTTGCGAACTTCTTCTGCCAGAATAGAGTTTTTGACATCAACAAACTTCAATTTTGCATTCCCAATCGAATTTGTAATGGCCACCCTCATGGGTTCCCAACTATTCGGTAACGAGGCCAAGAGGATTAGGGCATTGATCTCATCATCGAATTTAATCTCTACCAAAAGCAATTGGTTCAGGACGATGTTAAAACTGTTAAGATGCTCTATCACCAAAGTACCTTCAGATGTTTTTAAATTAAAGAGCTACTTCATGAGATGTACCTTGTTATTGGCTGAGGGCTTCTCATACATCTCTGACAGAGCCTTCATCATCCCTGCTGTAGTATTCTCCTTTGCAATGTTGTGGATCACATTCTTTGACAGGGTCAAACGGATCACACCTAGCACCTTTCTATCAAGGAGATTCCGCTCCTCATCCTTCATGCCTTCGAGCTTATTACCAAAGGGCAAGTGCAGTTTCCTGCTATAAAGGTAGTCTTCTACTTTCATCCTCTAATAGAAAAAATCCGAACCATCAAATTTGGTGATACCGGCTGCCAAACCTTTTTCTCCTGTCATCGTTCTTGATCTAAACCTCCACTCTGATACCAGTTGTTGGGGAATTAGGCGCCTCCTAATTTCAAGAATCGCAAAAATGAATAATTACAGAACAGAAATTGGAGAAAAAAAGAAAAGAGAGACACCATATTTTTATACAGGTTCGTCCAAATTTAAGACAATGTCTTGTTTCTGCATTGTGCAGATTCCACTATGATGAAGGAGATTACAAATTACAAAAGAAATTTCTCACACACTCTCAAATTGTGTTGACCAAAACTCTCTTCTACCTAGCACCCTGTGGGAATTTTTCTCTCACAACAATGGAGCTTTCACAAAAATATGCCTCTCATAAAGTCACACACACAACCCTAGCCACCTTATGTCTATTTATACACCAAGGAAGAGAAAAATAACAACTAACTAGAAAACCCTAGTAGTTTTCCGTGTTTGGGTCGAAATCCTCGGCGCCGCAGCGCTCAACTCCCAACGCCTAGGCGCTCTTCAACCAGCGCCGCGACGTTCACGGCGCTGCCTTGCTGCCTTACGGGCACTATGGTGCCCAATCTTTGCGCTACGGCGCCCTGAACTTGTCTTTCTCTTATTTTTCTTCCTTTTGTTAGGTTGTTGACTTGATTTAGCTCCACACTTGCAACAGTCTAGACTAGGAGTCTAGGACCCCTCTCCTAGGTACTGTCTTTTTTTTTTAACTTAATTTAACGGTAATTTATCCTCCAAACAATCCCAACAAAAACACCACAACACCACAACCAACAATATTTCCCAATCCCCGCCCTGCAATTCGAACAATGACCCACATTTATTTTAAAGTGTATGGAAAAACCACTTTTATTAAAACAACCGGTTTATTTTTACTCTTCTCCTTTTTTGTTTTCTGAAATAAGCTTGTTTATGTACTAATTTTACTTTTAACCTTGATTTGTATATTTCACCTTAACTTTACTGTAAATTAGGTTGTACACAGGTCAAGTCAACCTATACTTCACGCAAATGGTATTTAAATTTCGACTGTAAGGGTCATATTTCTCTAATTCACTTGTCAAAGTCCGTTCTGTTAACTCATGCTTCAAAAGCTAGCTCAAGGAGTAGGGTACCCAATCCACAATATAGACAGCTTAACAGACCGTAAACTTAGAGACGTGGGACAAATTCAACTTTAACACCATCCTTATGTGTAGTGTGCCATGCCAAGATAAATGGGCTTAATAGAACTCATCCCAAAAGCTAGCTCAAGAGGAGAAGGTGTTCAGTCCACATCATAAAATAACAGCCTAATCGCTTAGCGAAGTTGGACAAATTCAACATCTAACACGGAGATGCATAAGGCCTCCGAACAGGCCATCGGACTTCTAGCCCTAGAAATGAGATCTTGTGGTCCCCATGACATCCCATTGTTGTAGGTGGTGCTCGGGCTCCAATTAGAGTTTGTGGGTGCGGGTGCAAAGTCAAGCCCATGTTGTGCGATGGTTTAGATGGGGACTTTTTTATATGGTGTAGTGGGTAGAATTAGTGTTATAGATATCTTGATCTTCACTGATCGGCGGTCAATTACTAGAGATATTTTTTAAAAAATGCATTTTTGTGCGTGAAATTTGTTGTTCCTATTTAGTTTCCTATTGTTGGATATTGATATACATTTCCCCCTTGAGTATTTTCATTTGAAATTACTGGTTTGGGGTTGAGTATCCTTCTGTTCAAAGATCACTCGATTCAACATTATTATTTGTTAACTTCCTATTCTAAATTGAAATGAAATTTCTTTTTTAAAAAAAAAAATCCTAATGCCACATAGAATCAAATAACTTATATTTCTTTTTCTTTGATAAGCTAGTAAATAGAACCATGAAATATGCTTCATGATAAAAGATGATGAATTCGAAATTTACTTGGATTTACCCCATGATAGGTTTAGAAAATTAAAAATTTTCCCGATTTAGCCATCACAAAATTAGGTAAATATGAGATTTACTTTGAGATTTAATTGAATAAATATAACATTTATCGTATTTAGTCTAATAAAGCCTCGCATATTTTTTTTAGTTATATAATATTGGCTAATTTTTAGTTAATAAATTATTACCGTCGCTTGCATTTATCAAATATTGAAAATTTAATAATTACGCTATTGGCTTCATACTACGTATACTTGTGTTAGTATCATACCAAGACATGACGTTAGTTACTGGTGACCACTGGTATCCTATTAAGATACTTAGAGGTGTACCATGTGATGCTAAAAATTTAAGACCACAGAGTTGCCGATTGGGGTCTGTCGATATCCTAGGGTATGTTTGGTTGAATATTCAAATCAAGGTTCGAATCATTTTGCTACAGTATTTTTCTCTTACAAAAATTTAAATCTTCATTCAAATACTCTACTCAAATACTCGAACTAAACGGGCCCTTAATATGTGCAATCCTCGACCAAAACCGGCCGATTTCTGAGTTGTTATTTTTTACAGCCATCGGTGGGTAGCTCGGTTGATGCCAAAATCCAGGCACTTTCAATTTTCTCACAGAAGAATTAAGTAATCATAAACAAGCGCCAACAACCAAAAGATCAACGTAACCTTTATTTCTCATCCGAATATTAAAAAAAAAAAACCCATAGATTTACAGAACCACATAACCACAAGAAGAAAAAGAAAAGAAAATGGTGACCGGCCGTGGATTTGATGCCATTTTGGTTCTGTGCATTCCTTCTTCTACCATATGTTTGAAAGGTTAAATTTTAGTTAAAACTAAATAAACTTTGAACAATTACAATAAAAAGCAAAAAATACCCATTAATTATAACCAAAGGCACAAGCTTTTATGTAAGAAGAGGAAAAGATAATAAAGGTGTACAACTACTAACTAGAGTGAGGCAAAAAATGAGAAAGGCAGTGACCTTTCACTTATTGGGTTTGGCGCGAGTTACCCTCTAATCCGATCCTTTTATATTGTGAGAAATTCCTCACCTAATCAATCTCCTCTCATTTTCTCTTGCGATAAAAAATTGAGCATCAAAATCCTTAAAATAAATCCCTCACCCCTCACGCTTCTTTTACTTTTCTCTCCTGCCAAACAAGCTCTTTAAAACACTGAGAGAATGTGCCCTTATGAAGACATAAATCCTGTAATGTAATAAGAAACAGCATATCAATCTTTACGCTCACGAAGAGACTTCTCTAAATATCCCAAACTTCTAAGCCTAAATACCAAAAATCCCATTAGTGATAGTAACGTACCCAATAACGAGCAAAAATTAGGCCCATGCGACTTTTTAACATCAATAATGTTTTGTACTTTTTTTTCAAACCTTTGATTAATAGCACTTTTGACATACAATATGTTTAAATGACCTCTATAAAAAATCGCACCACCCAACTCTTCCTCTCTCTTTCCTTACTCTGTTTCACACTCTTTCCTCTCTCTCCCCGTGCCTCTCTCTCTCCCCTCTCTCTTTCTATTTCTTAAAGAGAGTATGTTTCATTTTTTTCACAAAAGCAATAGGAATCAAAAGGGTATCAAAGAAGAGGTATTTATCAAATTGACCCTTATTTATAAAGTAGCAACTAATTACATGCATATAGTCACCATACTGGCCCAGCCCAGATGAGATTGAACCGAATTTTCACTTTCCAGCCTCTCCAACTTCTAGTTTTAAGCACAAAGCAGTCTGCCAAAGAACATGTACAGAAAAAACTCAAGAGGCCTAGGCTAGGTCATCATGCAAACAACCATAATAATGTACTAGACATTTCTTCTACCATTATCAACCATCTAAAATAACAGGCCCAAGTTTTAAAGGATGATCCTATATAAAACTTTTGCATTGCAGCAAAAGAGCATGAAAAACAGACCAAACAAGTTCTTTTTTGTTCTCAATCTCTGACCCACTTTCTCTATTTATTTACTACTAAGACGGACAGTAAGCATGATATGCTAATGAGTCCTTGACAGAATGACAAACCCTCAGCCCATCGCATATTTCTGTGTCCAGGATCGAGCAGTCGACTCATACTTCGCTCTGTCAGTTTTGTACATGTGGGCAATTTCAGGCACGAGAGGATCATCCGGGTTTGGATCAGTGAGCAGTGAGCATATCGAGAGAAGGACCTGCAAGAAACATGGTAGGTCTTAAACCCAATAACAAGTAGATTGGGCAAAAAAAATAAAAACAATAAAAAAAAACCTTTGGGTAAAAAAATAAAAAAAATAATAAAAAAAAACCTTTAATCAAGATCATTACCTTGGATATGGTAAGGGCAGGGCTCCATTGCTCTTTGAGGATGTCAAGGCAGATGCTACCATTGCTATTAATGTTCGGATGGAAAACTTTTGTCCGGAAGGAAACCTGCATGATAACAAGTAATTGGTACAAAACACTATTTTTCCGAAAGATGTCAAGAACATTGCAAGAAACTAGCTAAAATTCCCGTAAAAACTTAGATGATAAATGGCCAATTCAGCCACATGCTTCTTCCTTTTTTTTTTTTTTTTTTTTTTTTTTCGGTTGGCATTGGCTCCTACTAAGCTAAAAAACTTAAAAAAGCTAATAGCATGTAAATTCATAGCACGCCAAAGAACCAAACCTGGAATAAGGAAATGAAAATTTTCTAGACCTATTTATTGAAGCATGCATTTAAACACAGTACATACAAATCATCCTGAGAACTACAATACAGTAAAAATAGGAGAGACAAAACCGGAGTACAATGTTTAATAACGAACATAAAACCGCACACAACTGCATATATAATGACAGCAGTATGTTTAGATAATAAGTATGAATGTATAATCGGTCGAAATTGAAAAAGAAAAAGAGATAAAATGATAATTTTCTTTTTGTTTTTGTCGAGATATTGTCTTTAAAAAGAAAACCGTGTGGACACTTATGTGATCCCTGATTTTATGTAATCCCTGATTTTATGTAATCTCTGTTTTTTAGGGATTAGTTGAGCTGTATATTTGGTGTATACTATTGTTAGGATAGTTTCCTATTTTAGTGAGATAGCAAACGTGTATATAATAGGTGTTTTATGTACTTTCTGATAACATTGAATTAGAACCAGATTTTTCTATTCTCTACATGGTATCAGCGCTCTAGGATCGTTCCTGGAGATTTTATTTTTTCTGACCCTCTTGTTCAATCCGATTCCTCCACATCTCCTTTTTTTTTTTCCAACCAATCAGCCATGTCTGAAACCACTCAAACTAGTCCTGTCTCGGATGTGCCGTCAACCGAGAATTCTGCAATAGTTTCAACAGGTGATTTGCAGAATATACAAGTAGCGTATCGTCTAAATGGAAGGAATTATCTGAAATGGACACAGCTGGTTCGTACGTTCTTGAAAGGAAGAGGCAAACTGAGTCATTTACTTGGAACAGGACCTGCAAAAGAAGACCCGAAGTTTGTTGCTTGGGAGGAACAGGATTCGCTAGTGATGACCTGGTTGTGGAATTCGATGATTCCAGAAATAAGCGACACATGTATGTTCCTTGGTACAGCCAAGGAAATTTGGGATATGGTTCAACAAACCTATTCTAAAGTTCATGATGCTGCCCAAATTTACGAGATAAAGACAAAAATCTCTACGACTAAGCAAGGAACCCGCACGGTCACAGAATATTCCAGCCTCTTGCAAGGCTTATGGCAAGAGTTGGATCATTACCAGTGTATTGAGATGAAGTGCAGCTCAGATGCAGCAATTCTTAAGAGGTTCGTTGAAAAAGACCGTATTTATGATTTCCTTGCTGGTCTTAATATTGAATTTGATGCTGTAAGGGTACAGATCTTAGGAAAAGAGGATCTGCCATCTCTAAATGAGGCCATTTCAATAGTCCGGGCTGAAGAAGGAAGAAGGAGTGTTATGCTTGAGGCACAGGCTGCGGATGGATCTGCCCTAGTGACAAAATCTGCTAAAAGTAAAGACTTTGTCACGTTACAGCCCAGTGAAGGATTCAATAAGCAGGCTGACTCATCAAAACCTCTCAACAAGCAGTCAAAAGACTCCCTCTGGTGCAGCTACTGCAAAAGACACCGCCATACGCGAGAGACATGCTGGAAACTCAATGGAAGACCTCCAAATATGAGCAGGAATTTTTCCAATAGGACTGAAAGTGAACGAGGACAAGCACATGTGGCTAATACTCATCCAACTAGCGAAGAAAATCCACAAAGTTCAGTTTCTGAATTGAGCAGAGAAGACATTGAAAGGTTAAAAAATTTTTTGGGATCACTTGAAAAAACTTCCACGGCAGGTACATGCTCATTAGCCTTTTCAAGTATTTCTCTCTCTTCTTTTACTTCTAATGTTTCGGATAAAGTTTCTCCCAACATATGGGTAATTGATTCTGGAGCTACCGACCACATGACATGTTCCTCTCACAAATTTATTACCTATACTCCATGCTCTAGCCATAGGAAAATAACAATTGCTAATGGATCCACCATTACTGTTGCGGGACAAGGGAATGTTTACATCAATAATAGCCTAACTCTAAAAAATGTCCTCCATGTTCCTAAACTCTTTACAAACTTGGTTTCAATTAAAAAACTCACTAAGGATTCTAATTGCAGTGTGACCTTTTTTCCATCTCGTTGTGAGTTTCAGGAACTGGGCACGAAGAGGATGATTGGACATGCTAGTGAAAGGGATGGTCTTTACCATTTGGAAGAACCAAGTGGAAGTGCTAAAGTTGAGAGTTCTCGCCCTTTATCATTCCTGTCCGAGTCAGTCATTTCTAATAAAGACAAAATATGGCTTTATCATCGTCGTTTGGGTCATCCATCATTTAGAGTTCTTAAGTTTATGTTTCCTTCGTTATTCAAAGGGTCTTTGGTTGAAAGTTTTCATTGTAGTGATTGTGAAATTGCTAAACACAAGCGTTCTTCTTTTCCAACAAGTAATACGAAAACTTTTGTTCCTTTTTCTCTTATTCATAGTGACATTTGGGGGCCATCCACAGTTCCTAATGTTTCAGGTGCAAAATGGTTTGTGTCATTTATTGATGATTGTACCCGTGTGACATGGATATATCTTATGAAAAATAAATCTGATGTTGGCACAATTTTTCCCAATTTTTACAATATGATCAAAACTCAATTTGACGTTAGCATTAAGAGATTTCGATCTGACAATGCTAGGGATTACTTCAATCAGTTCCTCTCTCCATTTTTCCAAAAAGAAGGAATCATTCATGAATCCTGTTGTGTTAGCACACCCCAACAAAATGGAGTGGCTGAGCGAAAGAACGGTCACCTCCTTGCCATCACAAGAGCATCCTTGTTTCACAAAAATGTTCCTAAACATTTTTGGGGAGAAGCCGTCCTAACTGCTGCTCATCTCATAAATAGACTACCAACAAGAGTTCTTGATTTCAAAAGCCCAATGGAAACTCTCACAAAATTCTTCCCGAACTTCAATACCTCAAATAATCTCACTCCACGGATTTTCGACAGCATTGCTTTTGTTCATGTTCATTCGCAAAATAGGGGAAAACTTGATCCACGTGCTCTGAAATGTGTCTTTGTTGGCTACTCTTCCACTCAAAAAGGGTACAAATGCTTCCACCCCCCAGCACGGAAGTTCTTCATCTCTGCTGATGTTACATTTGATGAAATAGAGTCATATTTTCAAAATTCCTATCTTTAGGGGGAGAATTTGAGTGAAGATAGGGATAAAGATCAGTTTCTTCTTGAGTTTCCTATTCAGTTTGAGTCTACAAATATTGAGTCAACATTGACACCTGCACCTGACTCACCTGTCTTGTCCTCTATTCAGCCCGGTTCCAACCTTACTGAGCCAACATCAATTGTCAATTCTCCTACTCATTCACCCAGGTCACATGGAATGATAAAGGAAACGGGGAATCAAGACACTACACAGCCACTACAAGTTTATTCCAGGAGGCGAATACCGAACTCTAGACATGAGCATTTTCAATCACCTGTTCGAGCTGCAGTTCAAGCACCTGAGGTAATCCTTAGACCAATTGAGACCACCACACAGTCAACTACCTCGGAGGAACCAGACAATAAAACCATTGAGCCAAATGATTATGACATACCGATTGCACTTAGAAAAGGAACAAGAGCCTGCACCAAACACCCATTATACCTATTCATGTCCTACCAAAACTTATCCCAAAGTCATAAAGCCTTCCTTAGCAATCTACATTCAATTCCCATTCCCAGAAACTTATCTGAAGCATTAGGAAACGAGAAGTGGGAAAATGCCATGAAAGTGGAGATGGAAGCTCTTGGGCAGAATAAAACTTGGGACTTGGTCAAGATGCCAGAAGGAAAGAAGTTAGTTGGGTGCAGATGGGTGTTCACAGTAAAATACAAGCCAGACGGTTCGGTGGAGAGATACAAGGCAAGATTGGTTGCAAAAGGCTATACTCAAACTTATGGTACAGACTACCTCAAGACATTTGCTCCAGTTGCAAAAATGAATACAGTTCGGATCCTCTTGTCATTAGCAGCTAATTTTGGATGGAGCTTACAGCAATTCGATGTAAAAAATGCATTCTTACATGGTGATCTTGAAGAGGAGATTTATATGGAAGTTCCCCCAGGATTTGAATCAAAAGATGGGATGATGTGCAAGTTGAAGAAGGCTCTATATGGACTTAAACAGTCCCCAAGGGCCTGGTTTGGAAGGTTCACAAAGGTGATGACTACCTTGGGTTACAAACAAAGTCAAGGCGATCATACTCTATTTGTGAATCACTCAAATTCAAGGGGAGTGACTGCATTACTGGTGTATGTTGATGATATCATAGTGACAGGTAATGATGTTGAAGGGATGCAAAAGTTGAGGCAGTACTTGAAAAAAGAATTTGATATTAAAGAACTTGGGAAATTGAAATATTTTCTAGGTATTGAAGTGGCTCATTCAAAGCAGGGAATTTTTATATCACAACAAAAATATGTATTAGATTTGTTGAAAGAAACAGGAAAATTAGGGTGCAAACCAGTTGATACACCAATTGAGGTCAATCACGGGTTATGTGAAGCTCCTGAAGACGCAGTTGTGGACAGAAATTCCTATCAAAGACTTGTAGGGAGGTTGATTTACTTGGCACATACGAGACCTGATATTGCATTCGCCGTGAGTGTTGTTAGTCAGTTTATGCATAATCCTAAGGAAATGCATCTCAAGGCTGTGCACAGGATCCTACAATATCTTAAGGGAACTGTTGGGAGAGGAATCTTGTTCAAAAAGGTAGGAAGCATGTCGTTGGAGGCCTACACTGATGCTGATTATGCAGGTTCTTTAGTTGACAGAAGGTCAACCTCGGGTTACTGCACATTTCTAGGAGGCAATCTTGTGACGTGGAGGAGTAAAAAACAGAGTGTGGTGGCAAGGTCAAGTGCGGAATCTGAGTTCAGGTCAATGGCACTTGGGATATGTGAGCTTTTATGGTTGAAAATAATTTTGGAAGACTTGCGTATTAAATGGGAAGGTCCTATGCGGTTGTATTGTGATAACAAGTCAGCCATTAGTATCGCTCATAACCCAGTTCAACACGATCGAACAAAGCATATTGAAGTGGACAGACACTTTATAAAGGAAAAGTTGGATAGCGGCCTAATTTGCACACCATTCATCTCAACTAAAGATCAATTGGCCGATGTATTTACAAAGGGACAACCGAGCACTGTCTTCCAACGTATTGTCAGCAAGCTTGGAATGAAGAATATCCATTCACCAGCTTGAGGGGGAGTGTCGAGATATTGTCTTTAAAAGGAAAACCGTGTGGACACTTATGTAATCCCTGTTTTATGTAATCCCTGATTTTATGTAATCCCTGTTTTTTAGGGATTAGTTGAGCTATATATTTGGTGTATACTATTGTTAGGATAGTTTCCTATTTTAGTGAGATAGCAAACGTGTATATAATAGGTGTTTTATGTACTTTCTGATAACATTGAATTAGAACCAGATTTTTCTATTCTCTACAGTTTTAGTACCTTTGGTGGCTTGAATGGGTAATCAGGTGGGAAGTGAATGGATACGAGAAAAACACCTCCAGAAAAAGGACTGTCAGCGGGACCCATAATTGTTGCTTGCCAGTGGAACATGTCATCAGCAACAGGACCTGAATGATCCTTTTAGTAAGTATGAAAACAAGTAATAGTTTCGTCTCACATATTAAACACTAAAACAATAGAAAATGAAAAACTTTTTTTGCATTCTCTTCAAAATCAGAATTTAAAAGTAGCCACAGCCCCAGGTTGGAATGAAATCCAAACACCCATCTAGCACAAAACAAGGTAATTCCCCTGTCTGTGTTTAAGATAGCAAGTTATACCTTCAGGAGAAAAAGCCTGGGAAGTCTGTGCTGATACAAGCTTGCTCACATAACACTAGAAAGTAGAAACCATTGAAGACAAGCAAATATACATGCCATGCATGTTTGGTGTGGCTGCATAGTTGTGTATGTGAAAGTGCTGTTGAGCGGTTTAACAAAGGGCAAAGGCAATCATATCCTATAACGCCAGATTTTCACCTCTATAGACAATAAGTAGACCATGACAAGCAAATTCGTTTATTCTTCTCTATTTGCTCGTTCGTTCCACGTCTCTTTTATTAGCAGGGGTATAGAAGTAATTTAATACAATTGATAAAAGATGACTAATAGACGAACGATAAGTAATTACAGAATACAAGATACAATTTGATCAGAGAGAATTTAACAATAAATAGAAAAAAGAATACCAGCACTGCATGAAGCAGGAGGGTCTTTCTGTAGGTCCTTCAACTCCTTGTTGATCCGTTTTGAAGCCATCACAAAATCCCAAAAGAAGATGAAAACTTGCCTTAGGAATGGGTCCCTGAAAGGCTCAAAACATGAGTTTCATTTAACTGTTAAACCATCACCGCCATTTAAAAAATAAAACAAAATAAAATTCTTAAAAAAAAAAAAAAATCAGTAAACAAATGAATAGAGGTTGCACTTCATGTTAAGCTCCATATTGCCGACCCAGATTAAGTCATAAGGGTCCAGGTACTTGGCCAATTGATTACAAAAACCAAACATAGCCACTCCAAATTCCAAACCAAACAGGCTTCTAAATTCTTCATGACAAAGGCTTCAAAATATTTGTAGCGAAATTAAAAGGAAAACTCTTCCCAAAAATAATTAGGAAATAAAAAAATAAAAGAAAAACAAAAACTAAACATACAAAATCAAGAGAAGCTCCTTACATTAATAATTTGGAAAATTTTTTCATAGAGTAGATTGTACAAAGCAGCACATTTTCATGAATTTTCTACAAACTGGCACACTTTTTCAATTTCGTTATGATTCGAAGGCAATCATCCTTAATAACACAGTACCAATATGGTTTTTTTTTACATAACGTTCCTTAAAAATTAATAAACAAAATAAATCAAAATTCTAATTGCGTTTTCAATTTCATCATAATCCCAGATTTTAATTTAGCAAACTCGAGCCAAGTTAGAATCCTTACAAAAAGTCACCCCAAACAAATTTTATTCCCCCCCCCCCCCCCCCCCCCAACTACCTAAACAAAAAAAAAAAAAAAACCTCATACTTGGTCAATTTCCAAAGCGAAACATTAGAAAAATCATCAAAAGAACAACAAAAACAAATAATTATAATAATATTAAAAATAATAACAGAAAAAAATAGAAAGAATCGTACGACAAATTCAGAGCTCAGAGAGAGCATAAAAATGAAAACAGAACATCTCTCAATCGACACACACACAAACATATATAAAATTAGAATTAAAATATTAGATGCAAAAAGATTCCGAAACCCTCGAAAACCACGAAGCTAAACTAAATTAAAATAAAAAAAATTAATAGTAACAATCGGAAAAAATCTACGGCGACGATCGGAGTAATCAAAGAAAGAGAAATTGAACAGTACAAAATAAATAAATAATTTAAAAAACTGACCTGTTTGTAAGCTAAGGTTTGGTCAGGTGAATCGGAAGAGGGGAGAGAGAGAGAAAGATGAATGGAGAAAAAGAGGTGAGATTGGGGCCTTAAATAGGAGGAGGAGAAGGATTTCGATTTTCGATTGACAAACGTAAAAAAAAAAGCTGGCGGTGAGTCTCTCTGCTTGTCACGTAAGCACCTCTATTTTCCACCTTTTTTTCACCACCTCTTTTTGTTTTTTTTTTTATTTAATAATAATAAAAAATGATACTGCAAAAGTGGCGGTGTAAATATGCGTGGTGACAAACGAACCAGATCTCGGCCGGCCTTTTTTGGCCCGATGCACCGCTAGACGTATGTAGGCTCCGTTTGATAAGAAAGATGGAGAAAGTTAGACAGAGGGAAAATATTAGAGATAATTAAGATTATAATAATTTTTTACATTGTTTGATAGAAAAAAGAGATAGTTGAAAGGTTTTATTATAATTTTTTATGTAATTATTATATTATTTATTTTTATAATTTATTAATAATTTTATCAATAGTAAAACAATCTCTTTAATTCTAATAAGCAGGTATGTTTGGTAAGAATAAGAGATAGATGGAGGGAGAGAGAGAGGTGGAAGTAGAGCTTTAATCCCCTATTTGGTTAGAGGGAGA